>VWYP01001845.1:224268-448606 GCA_013400435.1 Pycnonotus jocosus | reverse complement strand
CACTGGGTGCTGTGGTTTAGTTGTGGTGTTCAGGCATGGGTTGGTCTCTTCCAACACAGTGATTGTGTAGTTCTGTGTGTGAACTTTCATCTGCCTAGACCAGTTAGCAGTGGGAGTGAAGAAAGATAGGTAACACAGAATTTGGGGCAGTTTACACCAATCCACACAGGTCTTTATGCTGCCTGGTTGGGTTTAGGCAGCTGAGTTGTTCCTGGTCATGCTGAAGATATGATTTCCTGAGTGTTGTGTAAATACATGCAGTACACCACACCTTGTAAGTAATGTCCAAAAAGTATGAACACTGTCAAGAGGAAAAAACCTGAGGAGAATACCACAATGGACAGCATGGCCTTGTTTGTGGTAATTAAATGGATTTGTCAGCATTTGTCTCAGTAATTGAACACCAAGTAATTTAATTATGTTTGACAGATACAAAGCAAGCCATTTTTATTTGAGGACTGATAAAGGCACACGAAGAATACTGAGAGTGATTATATATCATCTAGTGAGATGAGACTCCTCAGGAAAGGAAAGGGAAACCATGTTTAGAGTTTGTTTCATGGTAGGGACAATAACAGAGGTTTGAGGAAATCAGAGATGGGTTGAGCCCTATGGCTCTTATTTGTTATCTACTGAGAATCTTTCCAGTCTCTCTTCTCTGGCAAAAATTATATCTTCCCTACTGAGTAAAAGTCATATTTTTTGACTTGTCAGCATTATCATAGTAGTAGAGCTGATTATTAGTTTTAATAGACCAGAAAGAAATACTAGAATTTTCTTACTGATGTGGGTCACTGTCTTTACCATTGCTTGGTAGAAATAGAGAAAGCTTATTATTTATTCAGAATGATGTGTAAATTGTATCATAGCTTTGTTGTTAGAAATGTGATGAATATAAATTTAATGAAATAGAGGATAATTTCCATTGTGTTTTCTGAGAAAGATGCTTATTGCCCTTCTCTGTGTTAGTTACATCTCAATTCACAGGCTAATGGGTATAGCAAGGTGATATTAGAAAAAAGTGCTTTTTAATATAAGACTTGCAGAACATAGAAATCTTGATTTGTATATTTTAAAACATAAAATTTTATTTAATGAGGAATTATTGAAAGCTTTTTTTTTTTTTTCTTTTATGCTTCCACCTTCAGTCTCACATCTTGGGAGTCTTCAGTCTTCTTAAAATACAGAAACATTTCAGGCTGAACTTTTTGCAAGGTCTGGTATTAGCTGATTCCAAGGGATTCTTTGCTGAAAAAGGAAAGAATATTTACTGGGTGGTTAACACAGATAAGATCTATTGATCTCTGTGTCCACAGCTTGTTCTCATTAAGATCAGTTGGCTTGCCATTGGATAAATATTAATTTTTCATTAAGGCTTCATAAGGGCAAGAAAAATATCTAGTTTTATGTTGTGTCTTTATGGCTTCTAAAATAATTTATTTCTTTTTTTTAATAAATAGTGATGCTGATTTATTTCTTAGGAGGAATTATTCTTATTGTCACCCTAGTTACAACTAGCCTTACCTATCATGAACATTAAAAACAGACTTATATTTTTAAGTCAAAAACTCCTAAGGGATTCTGCTATCCATTTTTACAGAAGGAATAGCCATATTCCATCAGTCTGCTGTTACTTTTATTTCAGATTGTTTTTCTCTTCTCTCAGGAAAGTTTTCATGGTTGTGTATTATTGTAATAGATTGGAGCTGCTCTTTCACTGTCTCCTACCTTTGCAGGACATGAAGACTGTAAGTATTTCAAGGTGAAGCAAACAGAAATCAAAGGCACCAGCTTTATTACTGAGAGAATTAAAAATCATGGAGTAGTGGCATGCATAGGGACTGAACAAGAAGCATTCTCATGTTATTACTGAGAGTACCCCAGGCTTTTTTTGTTTGTTTGGTTGGTCGGTTGGTTTTTGGTTTTTTTTTTTTTTCGTTACATCTTTTGTGAAACAGTTCTGTGCAGTAATTTCCTGAGAAAAGAGGCCAAAACCCAAGACACACTTCTGCAGCACAGGTTCGCAGAATCACAGAATGTGCTGGGTTGGAAGGGACCTATAAGGATCATTGAGTCCAACATTTTCAGCAAAGAATCCCTTGGAATCAGCTAATACCAGACCTTGCAAAAAATACTATTCAGCCTGAAATGTTTCTATATTTTAAAAAACTAGAAGACTGCCAAGAGNCTAATACCAGACCTTGCAAAAAATACTATTCAGCCTGAAATGTTTCTGTATTTTAAAAAAACTAGAAGACTGCCAAGATGTGAGACTGAAGGTAGAAGGATAAAAAGAAAGCTTTAAAATAACTTCCAATAATTTCTCATTAAATAAAAGGACCCAAGAGCCTCACCATGTTCCTGAGAGGGAGATCCCCTTTTGTTTTTAGATTTCAAATGGAAAATGAACTGTTTGGTGGCAGGTAGGTTTTTCAGAAAATATAAGTCTCTTATTCTGTGTATCCTTTACTGTTGGCTAACATGCTGTAGATACTTGGTAATCAAATGAAGTTTGCCTTGTTTGTGAAGATGTGTTTCAATCTAAACTATTCAGCCTTTTTTATCATGAAGTAAGTCTTCTTGAAAAGCCCCTTTTCTAGTGTTCAGCTCATTTTTATGGGTCTTTCTCTGGATTTACTCTAGTGTACCACTGATTGTCACAAAATGTGTACACCAAGAATGGGCACATATTCCAGAAGGTGCTTCACCATGACTGAATTCAGAGATGATGTAATATCCCTACTTCACTATATTTTTTTTGTGGCATTATAGTCAAAGAGTATGTTATCTGTTAGTATTTTAGGTGACTGTTATGTTTGCCTTTGGGGTTTTTTACATATTTTGACTTCTAAGTGGATCAAAACTTATGAAAGAAAAAAATTTAAAAATTGATTGCTATCCTTGAATGGAGCCTTTAGTGAAATAGAAAGTGGTTTTCATAAGTTCTCTATGCACTGATATTTTAACTCTGCTTTTTGCTGCTCTTGAGTAATTAGAATGTGAATTACATGAAAGTATTGTGTTTGTATATCTGTAACTGATATGAAAAAGTAAAAGAAATGGAAATTTGAAGTGAACTGCACTTTCAGATCCATAGTGCTCTGGTATTTAGCTAGGATGCTTCCCTAAGCAGATGGAACCTGCTTGAGCCAGCTGTGATTTTTCTGATCGGCCTGTCACTGGTATGTCTATTACATCTTGCAGCACTTTAAAAGTATCACTGAAAATAGCAGGTGGCATAATACCAAATGATTTTACTTAAGACCATTCTGAGGCAATATTCAACAATATAACTTGCCTAGGTATCACTTTTCCTTCAAACTTCCCAAATACATTTGCTTCAGATTGAACTGGACGTTGTCAGCTGTGATGTTACTCAGAGTCGCTGTGCCAGTGCTCCATGTCAGGTGTATTGAAGTGAATCTTGGATAAATTACCTGAAATCAATGAAGTTGCCCTGGTGCACTGAATTTTGAAACTTAGGAGGGAGAGGAACCACTGTTTTTGCATCACTTCAGTTAAAAAATTTCATTTGTCTCCACAGCATGTTTGTAATTACTCATTTGGTTTCAATAAGGTTTCCATAAAGGTCATTTGGTCATGGCTGAATTTCTTATAGTCATCTCTTACCAACCACAGGAGGCAACAGGTTTTTTCAAAATTCTTTAACTGGCAAAAGTAATAAACTTATTTACATTTTGAGCTTGTGTAACTTCAATTTCTAGTAATTGAAATGACTCAGGGCATTTTGTTGGATAAAGGCAACCAGTAATAGAAGTCTGCCTGGCAGGAAAGTATTTTTGAAAATAATTGATTATTACTTTATTTTTTTTAATAAATTAGATTTTCATTATCTCCCAACCTTTAACTCCCTCCTGTAGCAGTTTTTGACTTGTTTTATTTGTCCTTATCTTTTATGATATTTGGATGCTAAGACAAGATGTTACCTTTTAATTATGAGTGCCACCATATGATATTAATGTTGTCTCTTCACTCTTGCAGTATTCCTGTCTTGATATATGTCAGGATTAACTCTGCTGTCACAGCAGTCAAAAGTAATTGGTGGTGATTTTTGATCACTGATTTCTAATTGTTCAAAAGTCCTTCAGTTTCCTTTTGCTGATTTCAAGTTCAGTGGTTAGCAGATTCCTGTGGATTTTCTGAAGATCTGAACTTCAGGCATGTTCTGTGTAACTGCTTTCTCTGACACTCTTTCATCTGTTTTAGCTCCTTGCTCCTTTAGGTGTAAAATTCAGATTGCATGCTCTGTGAACCTCCTTAACTGGCTATGAAATTCCTATTTTTCCTATGTAGTCTTGGTAGCACTTTTTCTTGATTATGCCTTCCTTTTAAACAGTGGTTTTCCAAGTTTGACTCTACATTTCCTATATTTTCCCATATATTCCTCTTTTGTGAAAGCTTTTTAATGTTAAGTACTTATGTATTTGCTGCTAGGGGAAGAAGGTGAATGAATTTATTAATTCAAATTAGGTATCCTCAAAATATGGCTGAGTTACCTATTCAAGCCTGGTTTTCATTTAAATCCCAGAAGACTTGAATAACGCTACCCAGACTGCTGGCCCTGGATTTCTTGCCTCTAGGATTTAATGTTTGTTGTTCTTCAGAACTGAAGAGTTTTGAATTATCATTGTGGGTAAAACTTTGTCCTGTTTATAAAGGTGGGAAACGTAGCAGAAGGGCAGTGTATCCTATTGGACATATACCTCTTTCCTTTGTAGTTTCAGCAGTAGCGTGGCAGCACCAGCAGCCAGGGCACAGATGAAGCTTCATGACTGTGGTAGCTACATAACAGGTCTAGACATCCCAGTCTGGCTAGGACAGTTCTGAAAGCAGAATATCCTGGCATCCTGATGGAAGTGGTCAGGATGGTTTTGTGCTGTTTCTCAGGGCAAAGATCTTCTGCAAACTACTCCCCCCACCTCCAGCTGCAGCTGTAGGAATTAAGTGGTTTCTGGGGCTTGAATATGAAATGTAATCACTGCACTGGGTTATGAAACCTGACAGCAAACAGGTTCCTGTCACATCTACTAACTGGCCATAAGGTATACAGGGAAAAAATTTACAAAAATTGCAAACAGGAAAAGAAAAAAGCACATGTATTTAGTAACAGAAGAAATTGCTTTGTGTTTCTAAGGCTGTTCATTGAATGCTTGAATTGCCTCTAAATATTAACTGTTGCTGTTCATTATAAATCTTTCTTGATAAAACTGATTATTGTGTGTTCTGTGGCCTTTTTAAAATTGACAGCATTTAATTTTGAAGACCTACAAATTAATAAGGTCCAGCCAAATGAATGAGTCATTGAAGAGATGCAGCGTCCTGTTCCTGTCTGCTCTGTAGCCATATCGTCACCCTTTTCCTGTGTGTTAGAGACACCCATAGGCCCTTCTTTGGTCAGTAATTTGGAGCACTGAGATCACAGTCAGTTGCTGAAGCTCTCATCAGCTTGAACAATTTAGGATCAGCAGTGGGAACAATTTGCAGGCTGATTAGAACAAAATATTTTCTAATTACTTTTTTAGATATCTTAGTCCACACTCCAAACAGAGTAGTTGGATCTCCATCATCCTGAAGATGCTGACCTGCTTCTGCCCTGGGCTACTCTCGTCATCCAAATGCTTCTGTGTCTCTCCTCTGTGATACAGTTAAATATTTCCAAAAGGCTAACCTGGTGGGTCAAAATAAATCTTGTCATAAACATAAATTGAAAAATATATGAAAAATGGGGAATCCTTTACAGTCTGTAGAGTAAGGACAGTTCTTCATCCTGATGTAACTGTTGGCCAGGGAGAAGCAGATCTGCCTCTCTTAGCACAGAAAGGGTAGATCTATGATCTTCAAAAGTATTCTCAGCTTTTTCAACCAAGTTCTGAGAGTTTACTCTGTTCATGTATAGTGTAATATATTTTGCTTTTAATTAGTGACCACTACCTATGTAGAACCACTAGCAAAAACTAGGCATATTTTCTATGATTGTATTTTTTGGTTATGTCTGGAAACTTGCTCATTGATATTTTTAGCCTTTTCTTGTCTCTGCACATTTCTAATTTTTACTCTATTTTCTGTTTGCCTGTGTCTGAACAGTTTTGTTATTTCCTGCTGGCTAATGGCTTCTAGTAGGAATGGCTGCTGCTGTAGTAATGGGTTTTGATAAGCACATTTCAAAACTTCAGGAAAGCAAATATGATCTACTTAGGTTGTCTCTAATGTAACAGAAGATAATTCTGTAGAATAAATGAAAGGCCTTTGGTCTTATGAAATTTTGTTTCTGCTCTTCTGGAGAAATTTTTTTAGAACTGATACTCTACTCTGCTGGGAACAGCAAAACCGCTAGCTTTATTTATTAATATTCATGTCTGTGATTTTTCTGTTAAAATTGACATACACAAAATCCTTCAGGGCTCATCAGAGTTCAGTGCTAACTTGACTGAGATAAAAAGTCTCAGTTCCTTACCCCTGCTTGGTATAGTACATCTTGTGGGGAAAAGCTAGTTTTCTTCCTCCTCCAGCTGTGTTATAGAAAATTGTGAATTGTCCCTCCCTGTTCACTTGCTTGGTGTCTGTCATTTTGAAAACATCAGTAATACCTCTAGTGAAGCAGGACTTTGCTAAGCTGGAGAGTCAGTGAAAACACTACTTGGAATACATGGCTGGTATGGTAAACACCAGCAGAACCCAGTGGATAATGTTTGAAAAGCAGAATGCACAATTTGTCATCAAGCATCGTTACCAAATTTAATCAGCTACTAAAAAAAGTAAATAGACAGTAATCGAAACTAAATCAAATGGGAGTAAAATCAGAATGAAAAATCTAAAGTTGTCCTTACTTGTTTTTACAAATGTCTGGTTATTCTTACTATTTAAGCATTAAATTGAATTTCATGTTGATGAAACATATAGTGTGAGATGCTTATGAAATGAACAGCCAAGTGAGATGGTGAGTGAATAAGAAAGGGGAGAGATCTTGGGTTCCTTGGTGAACATATTTCTGTTCTTGTTTTGTATTAGTGAAAACAGCATGATTTTTCATTCGATGCATAGTGTTGAAAATTGTCTTGGGAATGTGCCTGATTTTGACTGAGGGTTGTCTTTAAAACAGTGGATGTGAAAAGGCATGGCTCTGTCTGTGTGTGTGTACATAACATACATGTTGAAGATGTGCATTTTATTTTGGAGAAACAGTTGTTTAAAGAAAGGTTAACAGAAAAGGATATTTATTCCTTTCTCCAAATAACAGACAAATGCAAAACATTAAAATTCAAAACATGATGTGCAGCAAAATCAAAGTGGAGCTTTGTTTTTAGAATAGGTGAATATCTCTTAAGTTCAGAGGTTTTTTTTTTAAACAGTTCTGTCCAGTATGGACTAGGTGTCTACAGGGGATTGGTGTGTAAGAAGTGGGGGGCTGCACCCCCTCCTTGGAATGGGGGGGAATGCTCGTGGTGGCTGACATCTGCCTCCAAGCCCAGAGTGTGCTGTTCCCAGAGTGTGCCACAGAGACACTGTGCCTTTCCTGCCCTCTCAGTACAGGTCAGCTCTGCTCCTCATGTATTCATAGCTGTGGTTAATTTTAAGCAGGATCTACTGTCTGTCTCCTGGGATGATATGACATTAGAGGATGCCTGTGGTGACAAAAGCACTGCAATTTTTCTTCTTGTTGTAGGCTGGTTATTTTCTGATTACTTTCAGCTCTCTTCCTTGGGATTAGCTCTATATTACTTAAATTTTCTTAGTCCATGCTTATTGACCCTCACATATTTATTTAATTGTCTGCCATGTTCACCTGACAAATGCAGTTGGAAGAAGTTTTCTTGTGAAAATATGTTGAGCAATTCTGTTTCTCCTGGGAATATTCTTTCAGCATTTATGTAAAAATCTTGTTAAGTGGCTGGATATAAATATATACTGGAGGATGCACATAACTCTTTTGAATGTGAGTAATTTTATTGATTAGTCTGTTAAATGTATATAATGTTGCCTCCCATCACTCCCGAAGAGGCTGAGAGACCCAGAAACAATTCAGGTTCCTCTCTGGCTGTGACACTTGTGGCAATGACTTGACTTCCTTACAAGAGCCCAGGCAGGCAGAGCCCTGCAGTGTCTGCTACTGACTACGATCACAACCACCAGCTTGAATTGTTTGCTGTAGCCTTTTGGATACAGCTCTGTCCCAGGGAAGAGAGGTCTGTTTTTCAGGTTGTTAGGAGAACACCATCCTTCACAGTCCTTCTCTTCCAGCTCTGGTTTATTATTGCATACAGTAAGATCTATTTAATTTTTTTGAGTCCTTTCCCCACAAGTGGAGAATAAGTACCAGAGATACTTTCTCTTTCCATAACACTGACAGTCTGGGAAGGAAGATACCAAAGGCATCAAGCAGGTGACAAAAGGAAGAGGGAATTCCTTTGTTTCCTTTGTTTGCTTAATAGTTCTGCACTAAAATTCCTTGAGAGGGAGCACTGTGGAGGCTAAAAGTTCACATATGTTCAAAAACTGTCTGGACACATGAAGGGAACCAAATCAAATCAGGATTAAATCAAATGGGGATTATGAAATTCAGCAAAGTGGCCTCTTCCCCCTGAGTGGAAGTTGGGAGAGTATTGTAGAGGAGTATCACTGTATATTATTCCAGTCCATATGGGCTTTCTTACATTTCCTCCTAGCCATGATACCAGACTGGATGCTGAGTGTCTTGTTGGTCTGATTTGATGGGGCTGTCCTGTCCTCTTGACAATTTTCTCTAAAGGATGCTCATAATAACAGCAGATGAGGTCTCTGGCTGTATGGAACAGAAAGTAGGAGAATTGTTGGCACAGAGTAGCTTTCTGACTTTATGGAGAAGGAGAAGGATTAAAAACAGAAGTGAATTTCTCTCTTTTACATAATTTTGTGGAGTCTCCCTTTGTTCTCTCTTGGGGTGGTTTTCCAAGATTCAGGTGGTAAGAGTCCTTTATTGCCCTCCTGGAATCTGTGAGCCAGATGCAGGAAAGAGGCGGAGGCTTCAAGCTTCTGTTTTTCCAAGGTCTGTCACTTTGTTTATTATTTCTTGTCTCACAATTCGTTCTGTGCCCAGCGAGGTCCGTTCTGCACCTTGGTTGTAGCACAGCTCCTCCTCCCATGGGAGGTCATTGTCTTAAATACAGATTATTACGAACATATTGTTTACAATTTCCTACCAATGTCCACTGTTTATATGAAACAGGTCATCTCTACTTGACCCAATCTCTCCAAATTATATTGTGCTAACATCACAACAGAAAATGGAGACCAGAAAGAAGGAGAAGCCTAAGCTCTGCCTTAAAATCTCCATGTTGGCTCCATTTACTTCTATTATAAAAACCTAAACCTACAAATTTCTCACCCTGTGATAAGCTAAACCACTGGGTTTCACACTCTCGAGACTTGCAATTCATCTCTGCTTTGTGCCAGGGTCTGTGACCTCCACGGACAGAACTAAAACCCCCCTGTTCACCCCCCTGGACAGATATGAAATTCCTTTGGACAAAACTCAGACCTCCTTTGCTCGGTTCCCAGACTGTCCAGCCAGGGTCCCCGAGTCTCATGGGCAGCCAAAGGGATGCCCTGGATTCCAACAGCTCTCTATCACCATACGTTATTGAATCCTAAACCTATCTTTTCTTTCTTTTTTTTTTAAAGAGACATTCTTAAAAGCAAATTTTGGACAGGACGCACACAACTGTACAGGGATCTCTTAGAGGTGAAAACATAAAAAATCATGTTAAAATTGAAAATCTACATGACAAATCACACAAAAATACATGGGTAGATTAAGAAATTTTGTCCTTCTGATGAGTATGGTTACATTTTATTTTTCCCCCAAGTCTGTTGCAGGCATGGTTATCTTTTGATTGTCAATGGCTAATAGCTCCTTGAGTTCTGCTAAAGTCAATTTGTGCTGTCCCTGAGGCCAGGAGTGGTTCCTAATGCATGGCTGGCACACTGGTCTGCTCATCTGGGGCTGTGCTGCAGATGATACAGGCTCTTCCCTACAAACCCTGGGTTTTCAGCATGAAAAATGGAGTAGATGGCCTTTTCTTCTTTTCTCTGCAGTTTTTTTGAGCTGCCTGTCCTGAGCTGGTAACTCCTACCAACAAGGGGCCTTACTAACTTGTCTGTGACTGTCAGTGCATGCAGGTACTCTCTTGCTGGAGCTGAGCAGCACCAGTGCATGATGCAGCTCTCCATGGTGAGCTGTGAGCTTGCTCTTGCCTTTTAGCCTCCACGATTTCAGGGCCATTAAGCCATGAACATGATCCAACAGCAGAATTCCCCCACAGATGCAGCACCTCCAGGAGCCCACACAGGTTCAGCTTTGCTATCCAGCATTTTGGTTTATGGCTCTTTTCTTACCCAGTTACATCTCCCAGTGCATCACATCGGGTAATTGCTACTTTTCATGTTCCACGTGTATATTTGTGCCCAGTGCAAAAATATGGCAAATTTACTCCTTTTATTCCTTCATGTTTTGTGTACACCTTAAGTCTGTAGCTGTTTCAAATTATTATGCTATGCAAAAAATATATACTGTCATTCCAGATCTAGTTATTTTCAGCTAAAGCAGTGAGTACAGAAATTTAATTGAAAGCATTCTATTTTTTGTTAGCCTTGCTAGATCTACCTGCATACTCCACCCTGTCTGTACTACTGGGATGGTCTTTAATATTTTAATTCATCTATGGGTTTGTACAATTACCACAGTCTCTCCTCAGTATAAAGCAGTTTTGCCTGTTGGCATGTGCACTATATGTTATTTCAGTGTATGAAATATCAAGCTGTCTGAGACCTTGCTGAGCCATCATAATAAGATAGCCAAAAATCCCACTGTCTGATATCCATATGCTCAGCTGGCAACATCCCTCAGTCACTTCAAGTGGTTTCTTTGGGTGCAAATGGTCAAGAGATCATAAGACCTTTGATGATCCTTGCAGCAATGCCAAAGTGGTGACAAATCCCTTCACTGGTATGGAGAGGTACTCTGGGCTCTCCTACAATCTTGGGTTTGCACTGTATTTGAAAGGAGACTTGGACATGGTTTCTCACAGAAGCTTGGATTGGACAGTAACTCTACAAAATTTAGAGTATCATTCTACACCCCCATTGGAACAAGATAAGATTGTTAAGACCAAAGCATTAAATAAAAAATTATTGGTGGGGTTTTTTGTCTTTTTTTTTTAATCACTGTGTAGGTACTGAAAAAATAGAGACTTCAAATTTCATGTGTAGTGGGATCGCTGGATGATTGCTACAACTTCTGTATTGTTTCTCTGAATTTTTGAAAGAGATTCTAATCTTTTTTTGGTCAATTTTGAGAATCCTTTAGAGTGAGACAGAAAGTAGGACAATTCTATTTAACTCCACAGATTTAAATTTCCTCTAGATTAGGCTTGAATAGAGCCTTATATTTATCCCCTTTTGCTGCCACTGGAGTGTGATATCACAGGACTGAGTGTGGTCCCTGTTTACTTGCCTTGGTCAAATTTAGCCTTAATGATATTTTTTTCATCGCAGTGATTACTGCAGTGTAAAAAGCAATGAGACAAGGAGTATATTGCAGTTGGTTACAAAGTGCTTTGTGGTGCTGCTCCACCAGAGAGAGAAAGAGCTTTTAGGGTGTGCTTGGAAATTCTTATGTAACCTTGTATCATTTATGCCTTTGCCAGAGTATTTACTTACCGTGAATTGCAAGACGTGACTCTTTGATATCTGCTTCTAGTCTTGCCTCCTCCCTGTTCAAATAGAACTTCAGGATCCAGTATATAACATTTTTTCTAAAAAATTAAAGGAGAAGGTTAATGCTTTATAGTCTTTGAAATGTTTTTAAGCTATTCTTGGCTAGTACAAGGATCTGATTTCTATTTCTGCCTGCACTTGAATTATTTGTTGCTAATATTGCATCCAAATTGAAATAAGGGGAAAGGAAAGTAAAAATGCTATAAAAATGAAGTTATGTGATTTTAATGTCTGCTATTGTGCCACTTGCCAGGAATAGAATAAAATGCTTTCTACCATTTGGTAATTGAGAATTGCTGTGTTCCATTAGCACAGCCAGTGCTCTGCTGCTGCTGGCCCATGAGATATTAACTTTCCCAGCCTTGAACGATTTTCTGTGGGGAGCTGTGGAAATTTGAGTTCACCGAATCTTGCAGTGTAACATTTAATCTTTGAGTTCTTCAAAGACCTAAAAGCAATATGCTAAAGATTACAAGATCACTTATCGTTCCTCTGTCTCAAAATAATTGCAGGTTAATAGTTATAAAAATGAATGTATTAATGTTATTGAAAGAAAATATTGGTGGGTTTTGGTTTTTTTCCCCCATACAATCTAAACCTGATTGTTAATTTACTTTAGGGCTATGGCTTGTGCATACATGAAATGTTTCCTGGTTTTGGACTTGGATTAAACCAAAACTGAGAAACATGTTCCTATCCAAAAACACTGGGAGTTGGAATCAGTCGGGACCTGGTAACCTGATGAAGTGTGCCACCTTAAAATTGTTCTGGATGAAGACCAGTCTGTAAAGTGAAATATTAATTTGGAAAGTCTAGGCCACATCAAATCACGTATCGTGGCCTCAGCTATGGCTCACCAATTTCAAGGCCACAAAGAGAAAATACAAGTAACTGGTCTGATCATTTGCATAATTCAAAGCACAAAATGTCACTCAGTAATTCCTGCTGTAGAGGAAATTCATCTATTCTAAGATGTAAGTAAAAGCTATCAAATCTGATAAATTGTAACTGAACTCAGTATCTTTGAGAGAAACCTATCATCTGAAATTAAAGACCAATCATCGAGAAATTCCTTAGTTCCTTTGGTAATCACTTTGTTACTCGTGGCTGTGACTAGCTCATACTCTGCTGTTGGGCTGAAGGAAGGAGTTATTTGAGTGGATTAAATATGTCCTATCTATGTCTATATGTTAGCATATATTAAATATGCTAATTCTGTCCTTTGTCCATTTCTGCCTTTCTCCTAGTGCAGTTTTTTCAAACTGTAATTCTTAACTTGGTGAAAAATGTGCAGTGATGTGAAATGGCTAAATTATAGTAGACTGAACACTAGCAGAAAATAAAATTACCAGAGAAAAGACAAAGAAAGGAGAGAATATCAACCAGGGAAAGCTCCTTGTCCTGTAATATAGTGAATACTGCTACTTCTTTGCCAATGGGCAGAAGTGGTGCATATCAACTGAGATAATTACGTAGTGGTGTTGAAATCACCAAAGGTGTTTAAGTTTGATTGAGAACAGAATTTAGCCACTTATTTTTAGCATATTACTCATATAAAAACACAAAGATGGGTTTAGTTTTCTCAACAGATGTCCTTAATATTTTTTTGAGCAGTCCTAACCAAATGTTCTGGAACTTCTGCTCATCATGCAGGGTACGTCTTGAAGCTCTAATTGAAAAACTCTTGGATAGGGAGAAGATATTAGGTCTTGCAATGCAAGCGTGAATTTAAGACTGCACAACCAACCTGTATTTTGAACTGGGAATTGTGGACAAGGTGATAGGAAGTTATCTTGCTTATCTCTTTATTGATTCAGGAAGGCTTAGCAAGGCAGGATTTTGAAAGACACGTCTGACTTTTGAATTTAGCAGGACTCTTCCTTGTCTGCTGTGCTTAGTTATTTTTACTTTCTCACTAATTCTCACCTGACCGTTTGCCAACTCTTCTTTTAACAAACTGTTAATTTCTGGATATTCTTGAGAATGTTTTGCTATAGAGAATACTTTGAGAGGGGTTGTTTTTCCTAATGTCACCCATCTCTCTTACACTTCTCTCTCCCTGAAAATCTGAATACAAATGAATGATCATGCTGTAATTCCAGCCTGCAATATGTTGACACCATTTTTGGTATATCCAACTACTTTGTCAGAATTAAAAAACTGTAAAGTGATTTTATAGAGATAACTTCTGAATATGATATACTGCAGGTTTCTATAGATTCTTCCAGTTCCAGTGCAGCCCAGCATCTAGGATGTTAAAAGATATATTCAAATATGCTCCTTTTATCCACATAACTTTACATTATGTTTTCAGCTGTGTAAACAAGAAAAATCACAATATAATCTAATTTTGCATATTTTTGTAGTAAGGAACATAGTATAAAAAGTATTAATTTTAATTTTCTTCAGAACATGTTTACAATTATCTATGTTTTATGTATACAACCGCTGTATATAGTGTTGTACTCTGAGCTGTGTTCTTAAGCAATGATAACCATTTACAATTTCCTTTTATTTCCAATTTAGCAAGACACTGGTCTAGTACCTTAAGGTGTAGACAGATGTCTCAGCAGTATTTATTTATTTGTATTCAAACATAATGCCAGCAGTTGTGAGTTGAGTTTTGTCAGCAATGTTGGAGAATTTAGATGGGTTATCTTGATCCCTGAATGCCAGGGGGATCTTTAGCATCCATGTGCTCAGCAGCCAGGGATAGGCAGAAGGGACTTAGTTTTATCCTCTTATCAAGGCTATAAATAGCTTTATAATTAAAACATACAGCCTTTGTGAGTTAAGGTTCTGAAGTAATTTCGATGTTGAATAGTATTGATGTCTTATCATTAGACACACAGTCTGCTAATTATGTCTGATTTGGGCTGTGCCTGGAGTCTCCTGTAAGTGAGGACCTGAATTTTGGCCTTGATTTTATGGAGGTTGTGGATTAATAGAGGCATTAGCACTGCTCTGCAGCAGCTCCCATTTCTGTTGTTGATGTAACTCAGGATCTTACCAATTGCCTGCAGAAGCAGCTTGTAAAGGTGGGGTGTGATCCAGGCAATAGTAAATGTCCTCACTGTTCACTCGGCATCTTTGAGTGAGTTTTTGCAGAGGGGATGACAAGAGCTGAGGAAAGAGCAAAGTTTCTTGCACTGGGAGACTGGAGGGCTCACAGATTGAGCCAAGAGTATGGACAAGCCTGAGCCTAATCCAGGTTTTAGCTCCTGAAGCTGCTGAAGTTCTGTTTATCAATTCTCCTTAAGAATATGTGTGTACTTGCTGAGGTCTAAGTGTGTTTTCTCCATTGTTCTCCATCCCAGCTTTACTTTGCAATAGCTCCTGAATTCTCATAGTAGTTATTCTGGCTAGTGGGAGAAATAATAGCAGGGGGAGATGCAGTGACACTTAAGATGCTTAAATATAAAAGAGCATCCAAATTAGGGAAGAGCCACTCTGGCTCAGGAAACTTGTGCTTTCTTGGAGCAGCCTGGAGTTCAGTCCTGGCTGTGCTGCCTGACTGCTCTGCAGAGAGCATGGGCATGTGGCTCTGCCTCTGCTACTGCTTGAACCTTTTCCACATGGTTTGCACATGGTTGAGAACAGCACCATTGCAACCTGCTTCAGCGTGCCCCCATCACACTGACTTTGACTTTAGCACTACAGTCAGGGAACCAGGGATTAATGAAAAAAAGTCTTTGGATGTCTTAAGGAGTCAGCATGCACACCTGGGTGGATGTGCTGGTCCAAACTGGTGCTCTGTGCTGCTGCAGCACCACAGCTTCCAGCGTGGCAGCCAGCCTGCTCAAAGATGGTATCTCTGTGCTGCACTGCGTCCTGCAGCATCTACACACCCACTGTCCCCTGCTGTTTGGTTCCTCCTGTGCTCAAGGAAATAGGGCTTTTATAAATATAAACACACCTGTGTCGGAGGATTTTGTGCATCTCTAATCAATTGTTTCTTTCTCTGCAGACAGCCCTCAAGCCACTGATTCTAGTGATGTATATCAGGAAAATTAGCAGTATGGTGCAGTCACATATATACACACAGATTAACAAGTCACTTCGGCTTGTTTTGTACTTCTGTTTTATCCTTTTTCTTCTAAGCTGCCTTTACTTGCTGCTTCAAGATAAGTGCTCTGTGGTGTGACCTCAAGCTTGTTTCTAAAAGGCAACCAAAAAATATGGAAAACTGAGAGAACTGAAGGGCAATATGTCTGTGTCAACTGAAGTAGAAAATCTGCAAGAAGGTGGTCTGAAAATTTCTATTAGCCAGTGGAAATTTTGCTGATTCACCCCTGCCACAGATCTCCTAATGAAGAAGAGTCAAGGAGACAGATTGAATGTTTTGGCTGTGCAGAGGGACCAGGGGGCTTGGCTTCCTCCACCTGCTTCTGGAGAGAGCTGGCCCTTGGTGTGTTTGTTCACAGGGCCTTTTCAAGTGTCTCGGGCTGAGGCACCCTGGAATCAGAACACACAGGCTGCTGGAGAAAATGTTACCAAGATCTACAAATACCTTTGAGGTAGCAATAGGAATCTCAGAGGGGAGCATTACTCCACCTGCATCCATAGGAAGACAAACAAACGAATTTAAGTCCAGGGCATTGGCAGATGTTTCCTAGCAAACATATGTATGGTAGACTGAAGCATTGCTGCCTTTGTATATCCCTGCTGTCAGAGACTTACACTCCTGCCACAGGGTGCTGCCAAGAGCTTGTGGGCAGGTACATTATGTGCATCATCCTGAGCTTTAATGCAAACCCACCTTTACCAGCTGATGAGGCCATCAGTAATTCAGCTGTGACTGAGGCAGAATAAACACCCAGGGTAGCAATGTCCTCAGCAGTGGCAGCTGGAGCCAGCTCTGCTGACTGTCAGGCTAAATATTCAAGATAATTAACAACAGGTGAGTTCTTCCAGGGAGCATCTGCAAAACCTGTCTGCTTAGTACCTTTGTGTGCCTCCTTTCCTTGTGAGATATCTGAACACTGCCAGCCTTTTGCACAGCTCTCTGTGTCACTGCCCATGCTTTAGGCATGTGCTGTATCTTCAAATGTTGATGTGATCTCAGACAGATGTCAAAATTATGGTGGGATAACAGATTGCTGCTTTTTATTTGAGGCACTGTGACTGTCAACCTGATAGACTCAGTGATTCAGGCTGGAAGGCCCTCAGAAGTTCATTTAGCTATTCCTAGTCTTCCCAAGTAAAATGTAATAGCTTTAACAATTTTGCTGAGGTTTTAAGTGAAGCTGCATTGCTTCATAACTTTAAGTCCAATGTGGGGAATTGAAACGTAAAAAAAAATTTAGGGGAACGGGAAGCAGGTTGAAGAGAAGGTATTTGGAGACAGCCATTGATTAGTCTAGTCCATGAGACAGTATGCTTAAAGAACATTGCCAGAACAGCCATGGGTAAGATGGTCAATTTGAAGGAAGGAAAATCAGATTTCTAGTGCCAAATCTGGCGGCAAGGGCTGAATCTTGAAGAATGGACTGATTCTAACACTGGAAACACTCAAAGGGCAGTTTAATCAACAGCAGCCCTGTGGGCAGCAGTGAAAGAATGAATGAGACCATCTTCACATGGTTTAGAAAAGGAAACTGTTGCACATTGTGGTTCACACAGTCTGGATCACATATGATCCATAGCTGGGAATTAGCAGGACTTCTGCCATCACATTTGAGTTGTGACTTTAGATCTTTGCACAGTTTCTGATAAGTAGACTTATAATTTCTAGTTTATATATAAATTATGATAAGCAGACTTGTAAGTTCATGCTGTTTCAGATTATCCTGTCTGATACTTTTACAACCATTGTGTGAAGCACAGTGAATAAATGCCTAACCATGCTGACATCTAAAAACATTGAAATTTATTAATCAATGTGTTGTGTTTATCCACTTCTGCTGACAGCTTTAATGAACTGCAGGTCTTAGAAGTTTGATTTTCCCTGTGGTCACTCATGAAATCATTATTGAAGGGTCAGTGGAGTCAAGCAGCCAAGTACTTCAACAGAAGACCTAACTCCATTTAATTTCCCATAACAAGAAAAGGAGGAAGCTATGTATTAAATGGAAGAGCTAATATGTCATGTCACCATGTAACTGGTGGGTTTCTTTCCTTTAATATATACATATACATGTTGTCTCTACTTTTTGATGATATAATTCCACATCACTCCTTGCTCCTCCTCTTTCTGATCCAATCTGCCCCTATGGGAAGCTCCTCTCTAAGTTATATATTTGGAGAAGTAGGACAATTTCAATTCTTTCTCCCAGAAAGGTGCCTTCTTCTCAGGCTTCTGAGTCATCATGGCTGTGACTCACATGGTTTGCTTTCATGAAGATGAGTCACTCCAAATTTTCTGGCATTAAGGCTGTCCTACTCTCTATCAGTTGTTATCTGCTGCACACTGGAAATGTTCTGAAGCGCAGAGTTTGAAGTAAGCAATAGTGAGTGGTAAGAAATGAGAGGGAAAATCTTCAAGTGATAGTTTGATTTATCTTCTTGGGGGAGACAGGAAGTGGAAGAAGATGGTGGCAATAAAGGATAGATTATTCTGGTGACATTAGCTGATATTCTTCCTTGGACTGGCAAGTTCCATGGACAACAGTTCAGGAGACTGTTAAAGAGAAATTCTTTGCAAGTTAACTTGAGAAAGAGAAAAATCTTTAAGAGGCTGAAATAGCTCATGTCTGAAAATAAGAAGCCTTTCTACCTTCCAAAAGCTGTAGGAAGCATATCAGTACGTATAGAAAAAGCCAAAGTGGGATAATGATCATGTGCTGTATAAATTACAAGAGTAAATATTTACCTTTTTTGTGAGATGGTATTTCTTCTCTTCAAAGGATCTAGGGGAGAGTGGTAGCAGCAAAAATGGGTTTTGCTTTGATCATGTGACCACAGACATGGACTCTGGAAAGGCTCCCCAGGGGCTGGGCAGGTTGTCTTTTTGAATCTTCCCCCACTTGGCTTTTTCTTTCCTCTCTCCTTTCCTGGATTGTGCTGAAGAGCTTCAGGAGCCTGCAAGGCAAACTGAAGTAAAGCTGAGGAATCTTGGGTGGCTGAGATCTACTCCAACACGGGAAGTTGGGAGGTCAGAAGATGCAGCAGAAAGGGCACTGGGTTAGGAGGCAGATTTAGATTCAGTTCCCCATTTTATGACTTCTGGCAAGTCACTGAAGGCAGCAAAGAGGTTTCTTTCTGTCATGCTGAGCCCCTTCAGCATTATGGGCAGCCTTTTTTTGTGTTTTCCCATGGGACCTCACCATGCCTCACCATAAAACACATCTGGAAGAACAGTTCCAGCTGTGCTGCTATCCTCATGCTGCAATAGCTCAGTAATTAAAGCTTTTGGACAAGAAGAAAGAGACCAGATTCCAATGTCATTCTTTCTGAGTTAGTACAAACCCACTTGTAGTAGATCAGAGGAGTAGCATGCCACCTGGCTAGTGCTGTTCTTAGGTGAGACACTAACCTTCTTGTGGACTTGTGTAACCAAGGAACCAAGATGAATCAGATGGGAGAAAATGGTTGTGGAAAGCTCTGTTCTGGAGCCAGATAGTCCTCACTAGACCTGGACGAAACTTGTCCTCTTCCTCCTGCATATGTAATTTCTGGGTCTTGTACAGTGACTCTTTAGTTATGTTTAATAATATTTCAGCTACGTGGCTGAGGAGCACTCTTACCTCCTACTGCCCTTCATCTCCTGTCACATGTGCAGATTCTGGTGATTATTGCTTTTTCTTGGGATTTACATGGTGAGAGTTGAACCATATTCAGACAAGAGGGACCTAAATCTATGTCTTTCTGTGTCCTGTGCAACTGCTCTATTCCAAAAACAGCTAGAAAAATGGTAGAGGGTGGCAGAATGCTCAGCTGGGCAAGTGCAGCAGCTGCCTTGGGCAGGAACCTGCTCTTCTCAGCACCAACATGCCTGCCAGGTACAGCTGCAGTAGGGTCAGGAGCACCTGAGTTCTGCACCTTCCTCAGGTGTCAGCATCTGTCCAAAGAGTGTAAAAGCCTGGTGAGCTCTTGTTGAGGGACACTGTCAACATACCAAGGGCCTTCAGTACTCTGTGACCCAAGTTGTGAGGTTTTTTGCAGGGGATGGGTGAGTGGGTCATTAAGGTTGATAATGGAGTGAGTGTTGAGACTGAAGCCCACCTGCCATTTTTGGATGTCATCCTGAGTGGACTGAGGTAATGGATACTCAGAGCTGAAGGCTGGGGAAGGTTATTGTCACTGAGATCAAAAAGTTTTCAGAGTTACAGAAGGTGCTTGAGCTTCCCTGCAGTATTATCTTTTCTTTAGAGCAATCTCTTCAGAAGATAGCAACAATAGAACAAAGGAAGATCTTTACTTGGGAATATTTGTGCAAAAATAGCAAAACATTGAAAGTAATTTAAAAAATTACATCATTTTGATTATGTAACAGAGTTTGCATAGTTCTTTCTACTCTGTACTTGTTTTGTCATGGTCATAGGGGCTTCACAACTTTATGGAACATAATTTGAAGGAATTCAGTTTATTCTGAATTAAAGTTTCTTATTTGTTGCAACATGCATTTTTGTAGTTATTAGACTTAATATCCAAGACTTCCAAACACATGCTGAATTTGAGTCAAACTAGTTGATAGTGTCTCTTTAAATTTATTGCAGTGCTTTCATCAAGCTAACTAGCACAATAGTCAGTGCCATGAAGAAGCTTAAAACATGCATATTTTATGAGTATTTCAGAGAACTGCCACACAAAAAGAGAAGGAGGCTATGTCTACAGCACTATCACTTCACCTATTGTAATCTTCTCAAGGGTTTTTTTTTTTTTAGATAAAAGGAAAACTGCAGTGTATGATCACTGCAGAGCAGGTCAGAGATCATAAGTGAAAGGAAAACAATGACTTGTGTCTGAGGGCACTTTCTTCTTGTCACCTTGGTGCATGCCATCTGATCATCAAACTGTTCAGAGCTTTATTCAAAGGTTATTGTTGGAGTCATTAAGAACATATTAACACCTGGCACGATCATCTGGGTTTTTTTTTTTTTTTCTTAAATGGTTTGAGATGTTGTCTGGGTGTTTCCTGGGTTTTTTTGTTTGTTTGTTTGTTTGTTGTTGGTTTTTTTTAACTCTGAAGGCTTGTGACAGCTGGGAACCACACAGGATTCATAAGATATATATAGCATCCTTTACTCAGTTTCTATGAATTCCTGTGAAAACAGTTTTTCCATTTAATGAGAATGAAGGAAAAGGCTTGCTAGAATGAAAAGCAGTAGTTGCCTGTGTAAAAATAAACCAGCACAGTGTGCATCCGAGAATATTTACAGGTTAATTCAACTATAAAACACTGTTGGGAATAGTAGCTTAGATCTAGCATTACACAAGTAAAAGCAAGTGTGCAACAAACCTTGTGTTTGCTAGGCCATGCAGAAATATGTGGAGCAGCATTATTGCGTATAAACACGTAGGAGGAACTGCAGCTGTTTTTATCCTTTGGCAAAGGCGGCAGCCAGGGACAGGAGTGACCTCCACACAAGATGTAGCTGGTGTGTGCAGAGTGCTTTGGGGCCGGGTGGCTGTGCAGGGAAGCCAGCAGAGCTTGTTCCTGCTGCCAGGGCTGAGTGGTGTCAGGGTCTGTGTGACTTGTGTGGCTGGGAGGGTGAATGAGCCCCTGGTGAGTCCATGAGGATGATGCTCCATGTGCACGATGCTCCTAGTCTGTGGAAAACTGCAGGCTGCACTCATGCCTAACATTTATTTCAGATTTCTCATGAGGTGACCTTTGAAGGACTATTTACACAGAAGTTTTAGAGGCACTATTAAGATAGCTCTCCCTAGATTATTTTCCATTTTGTATTCATTGGCTTTGTTTGTATGCCATCTTTTCTTGTTTGTGCTCCTGTCTGGCTGATCATACCATGTGTGATTATCAGACTGTTTCAGCTGGCTTCCCTCACAGCAGCAAAAATACGTGACTCCAAAGGTATCTGCTGGGTACTTGTTTACTTCTTCTGATCTCTGCTGCTTGGTTTAACCAAAATCCTTCGTGCCCAGGCTTTAGCAGAACTCTGCCTTTTGGAAAACTCTTATTTTCCACATCTTGATAGGATTGCTCTCAGGAGGACTCAGGAGGAGTGCCCTGAGCTGCACACCTTCCTTGCAGCCGCTGTTGAGACAGGGCATGAACTATCCCTTACTAAGATGGGGTTCAACCAAACAGACCTCAGTAGAGCAAGTCATGTTCTTAATACTTCACTATACTGCCTTCAGACACCTTCCATGCAGCCAAGAGCCTGACTTCCTGCACAGGGCATGTGAGCCTGGGCTTTGTGCTCTGGATGTGCAGTCTTGGATCAGCTCACTGGCAGGGTGAGCTTGAGTCTGACACTGCAGTACCCTTTGCAGCACGAGCTGGAACAGGACCTTGCTCTTCATGGTTATCTGAATCATGAAATCATCCTGCAAACCCTGTAATATTTGCCTCATTTTCAGTGTCCTCCTGAACTACAGCAGCAAATGAAGCAAAAGTTACTCAGAAAGCAGGCACTGTCAGCACTGAGATTTGTCCCAAATCCAGCTCTAGCCTGTGTCCTGAATGAAGAAGAGGCAACAGCCTTGGACAATTACAGAAACTATTGTGTGATTCTTTTGCTTGTCTCAGTGTTTGCTGGGCCATCCTAAATTTCTCTCCTTGCTTCTGCTGTGAGATAAAGCAGCTCTATAAGAGTTGCAGAAATATGAATTTCAGGATTGTGGGGTGGAGGTAGAAGATGTGATAGGACAAGCCATCCTAGAAAGTCTATTTCTATGTGAAAAAATAAATTAAAAGAAATCTAGATAATTTAGTTGGAAATGGCAACAGGATACCGCTGGATGGGATTTGTAATGGAACAATCAGTCACGGAATTCAGAGCAAGCAGATGTGTAATATTTATTGTAGATAACTTGAGAAAATGGTAGGAAAAGTGCAGGGCATTCAGAAATGCAGCTAATGGCAGGGCCATGGAAGGACAGTCCAGGGAGTCTGCAATGGAGACCAAGGCTGGCATGTCCCCAGGAGTGTCACAAGATGGTCATCAGGAATGGTCCTCACCTGCTGGCATGGTGTACATCTTGGTGAGCTGTGTTGGAAAAACCACAAAACAAAGGGAATCAGAAGAGGGAAGTGAGGCAGCAGTTTTCTTTCCCCAGCTTTCCTGGGAGCAGCCTTTATGACTGATGTCCCCCATAGGAAGGAGCTGTGACTGAGCAGGGGGGCTCCTAGGAGCAGTGATATGAGGCAGGGCTGGCACACACCCAGTGAGTGGTTGTTCCTTCCCATCAGCCAGAAGCTGCAGCAGAGCTGGGCAGAAATGGGGGCAAACTGTTCACAGTTCATGCTGTAATCCCTTAAAGTGTCAGCTATGTATTGTGTTTGAGACAGCTTTCATGCCTTCTGCAAGTAAAGCATTCTAGGTATGAGAAGATGACTGTTTTAGTCTAGAAGATGGCAGAGAGACCAGTGATCTCTCATGTTTCCATGGCCTGGTTTCCACACTCCAGGATCACTGGTTTATACACATGATGCTACTCCTGGCAGTCTAATAATGCAGTAGATAGAATTATGTGTAATACATGTATGAGTGCAATGACTTGCTTTACATCATTTGAATGAGCAGAATTTCTCTGAAAACTTTCTAAGGTGGTGGCCTTATTGCTGCCACAAATTGCTCAAATGGCAGGAGACAAACCCCAGCATAGCTGTGAAGCATTGAAAAGTAATACTCGATTTCAATTTTATGGTGAATAACAGGATGGGTAACAGCTTCTAATGGGAATGAGTAGCCAATAATGACAGAAACAATCCTGGGGCAGATTGAAATTATTCCCTTATGGTCTGGGAAAGATTTGTGGTATCTATAAATACACAATTAATCTTTTGAGGGAAGGAAAAAAGAAAAATAAAAGAAGGAAACTACCACAACTAGAGTAACCTTAGTCTAGTCTAAAGGAGTGATGGAATGGAAAAGGAGTAAACAACAAACACGATGTTATGCAACCAATTATCTAGTAAAGCAGAATGCTATAAACTATTTTTCTGCAGAAATCTGTAGTGTCTTTATGTTGATATCGGTTAACAGCTTGTTTCAAATGCTGTAATAAGGCAAGAGGGGTTTTACTGTATATATATATACTTGACTGTATTTGACTTACATTCTTTATTGCACAATTTTTTAAAATTTTATTTTATGCATACTAGTTAGAACTGAAAAAACCTGAAAAATATACAGGTTTGTTTTAGAAATTGACATTGTAGATAGGGTTTTTTCCTTGGTTTTCTCCACAATGTAGTATTCCAAATTCAAGCAATCTCTGTTGGTTTTCTTGGAACGTATTTGTCTCATATGTTCTGTACTCTTATTTATCTTGCAAATATCCAGCTATCAGGCATTTGTCATTTGGTTTTCATTGTTTGCACTGTTATTTCTTTTGGTGAACTGTTTAGCTGTTTATATGTGGGAATGTAAATAATGGAAGATTCATTGAAACTTTTAATCATTTCACAGTATTATGTGGAAAATATTATGAAAATACATCACATTTCTGTTTAATGATTTATAATCATTCTTATGAATGATAAAGATAATGTATATTTGAAATGATAGCTATTTATATTGTTAGAGAGTTAAAGAAAGCATGACGTCTTATTTATGAGAGCAATACAATGGTCCTAATATGAGAACTTTATTCTAAATAAGTGCTTTTTTTGAACTGCACAACCAAAAATGAAGAAGATATATAAAATTTAAATCATCTTAAATAGTCACTTTTAGAGAAGTTATCAACATTGTGTGCTTTCAGTCCACATCCACTGAGAAATTAAATGAAAAATCATGTCATTCCCAGACAAAAAAAAATCTTTAATTTAGCTGAAAGAGTAAATACTGTCTGCTAATTAGAAATCTTATTAGCCTGTTATTAGAATTTCCCAATACACCAAAAAGTAAATCTTAAGTTCAAACAGAAAGCTAAGCACAAATGCAAATGCATTACCCAAATCTTCACTGGAAGGAGTAGCAACACACAAATCAAAGACATTTTTACCTGTCAGTAAGGATAATGGTAAAATCCAATAGTGATTTTAGTCAAGTTTGAACTTTATTTTATTTTTTTAAATTATAAAATTGCCTTAGTGAATTGACACTTCAATCCCTATGTTTTCTTGCTATTCATGTGTTTCTGTTCTGACATTGAAACTCTTCCTTAGTGAAGGTATCTAATAATTGTTAAAACCCTGGAGACTTAAAGAAGAAAAAGAAAATAGATGTTGCTGTGTCTTAGACTCTGACTTCTATTTCTCCTAGAAATCTTTTGACACCATTGTTGTAGTGCTTAGGGAACAGCAAAGCAATGTTCCTCATATGTGGGAGAAAGAATATAGGTTTCTTGCTGTGTGCTTGTTTTTAAACATAGCAAACCAGAATGTCTTGAATTGAATCTATCAATAAAACGAGACTAGAAAGTACTTTTTTTGTTCATAAGCGTTTCTCTGTAGGCCATTCTCCTATTATATCCCTAAAGCTGCATCTGCAGCATTGGTAGGATTGAGGACAGTCTGATTAACAATGTGTCTCAACAAGGTGCAGCAGTCCCTCAGCTGTGAGGAAATTTCCAGTGATTCTCAAATTTCCAGTGATCCTCAAATTGGTATGATGCAAAGCTGCTCAGCTTGCTGTCAAGGCTACAAAGGTGGCAGATGATGGATCAAATGCTAATGTGTTTTTTGGCTGGGAGTAGGGCAGTGGTACTTACCAAGCTTTTTAGGCTGCTTTGTATTATATCTGGACATTTGGATTTTAGGACAGAATCTTTTATACTGCAGACAAGTAACCTCCCTGGTTGGAAAGGATTCATGAAGAAACAATTATGACAATTACTAATGTTTTTTGGTTTTTTTAGGAGGGAAGGATAGAGTATCTGATGGTGAGACTGTTGGATAAACTTTGCTCAGGAAGCTGGTTTCTGCTGCTCCTAATCAAATTAATGATCAATAAGCAATTTGGATTGTATAATGATCCTTGCTTTGTTGCTACTTTGAAATGGTAATAAATAATATATAATATANTTGTTCAGAAAGCAGTTCTCTGTCTTTTCAAGATACTATCAATCAGTAGGTGCCCGTTTTCTTTCTGTTGTTGGGTACTTGCAGCAGCTATTAGTGCACTAATGTGATGACTTTTATCTGATGTACTTCACTCAAATGGTGGTGCTGGACACAGGAGACATGCTCCTGATTGGCTGTAGTGACATGACCCAATCTGCAGCCAGGGCAGTGCTTCTACAAAATGTGGAAGCTATGGTAGAGATAATTCTAAGACAAAGAATGGAGTTTTTTCCTGATGATTTCTTTTAACTGATAAGATGTCAAACACATAGGAAACTTCCATATTTCTACAGTAGCTTTTCTATCCAGGCCACACAGTTGAAGTGGTTGCAGAAATCTACAAGATCAACAGTAATGAGGTGCTGAAATAGAGCCCTCTGTAATGGTGTTCAGTGCAGCCTTGGGATAAAGAGATTCAGACCTTGTCAAATTTGTCAAAATTTTGTCAACACATTCTAATATCACAATTTTACTAAACTGGAAGTCCTCTTGGAAGTGTTTCAGAGGTCAGCCATCCACGCTGAGTTGGGACAGTCTTGTACCTCAGTGAGTAATAAGCACAACAGCCTAGGTCTGTGAGTGACAGGAGCTGGGGGAGACTGTGTTGCTGTTGGATCTATTTCTATTGTAATTTAAGCCTGGATTCTCATGGAAAAGATGTATTCACCAACCATGTTGTGTGAATGTCAGGTCATCTCACAGAAAATAGTGAGCCGTTTGTCAGTATGACAGTGAAGTCACAAATATGTTCTGGTCTTGTGTGTTCTATGAAGAGAAAGGAGTGGAGGAAAGGGGAAGCTCTCCGTGAGGTGAAAGACATGGGATGACTTCATGTGTTTCAGGCAGGAGATGTTGTCAGAGTCCCAGCCATGTGAGATGATTGAAGAGCTCACAGTCAAAGGTGAGATACATCTGCTAAGAAATCAGACTTCCTTCATTGTACTGACTATAGAGATATTTTTCAGATGATAACAGTGACGTCCAGAGTACCAGGAGAGATGTTAAATCCAAGCACCCTTTATATAGTCTAGGGTCTAAAAGCAGACTTTATATTCTGTCAATACTATGAAGCATTGCACAGCCTGGACAGGCATTTTTCAGAAAACTATTTTCCAACAAAATTCAAGGGACAAAGCTTTGTGCCAGCCCATGAGCTTGGTGAATTCTTGCCTACTAACCACAAAAGGTACCTCTGCAGATTGCTTTGATGGAGCTCTGTTCCTCTGTGGCCTTTTGATGACTTGCTATTCCTATAGCACACAAATGGGTAGTAAAGTGTTACACAAAGCAGCATTTCACTTGTCAGCTGCACCCCTGCTGTTAATGCTTCCCTCTAGGGAGCCATTGAGTTAAATGCTGCATAGTCAGCTGGATGTATTTTTCTTCTCTCCCATGCAATGACTTCACCTCATTACCTCCCAGGTGAAACTGAATCTGTCTGCATCAGCAACCTGCTTCTGATTTCAAAGAATGAGTTAGAAATTATGACTTGACTGTGTGAGGCAGGGACATTGGAGCACTAGTCTGTTTTAAATCTGTTAGACCAACTTTCTGTTGCAATCACTGCTTCTGGAATTAATTGTTGGGCTTTCTTGGTCAGTTTTGTTTTCAAATACCTCAGTAAAAGTTGAAAAACATAGGAAAGGAAAAGAGGGCAACACTACAGAAGAAAATTTAAACTTTTCCCTGTGACTCCTGAGAAATGGCACAGTAGCCTTAGATGTAATGTTCAAATAGTTCTTGCAGATCTCCATTTATCAGTTTAAAAAGTGTATTTCTAAAAATTGAAGTATGCAGAACATAAAAATGCATTAGGAAAAGAAGGGGGAATCATACTGGTTGGTTTGCTTCTCTGCTCTAGCAGCATAGATAACACAGGCTGAATGCTTTAAATTGTCTTCGTAAGATATGTTTGAAAATTCTAAAGCAGTTATTTAAAAAGATGTAAATCCTTTCATTTCTATGGAGATGAGCAGTAGCAAATAATTACAAGTGTAAGCTAGGAACCAGTGTATCTGCAATTGAAAGCCTGTGCTCTACTAGGGTGTCTGCATTTCCAGAGTGCCTGAATCCAGGCTGCCCAGTGTGAGATTCCTTGGCATTCATCTCCTAGTAGCCTAATCCTACACTTAGCTTTTACGAAGAAATCTTGTTCATTCGCCCTCAGCATTCAACATAACCTATTTAATGAAGAGGCAATGGCTAAAATAAAAGATAACACACTCAGCTGGTTCCATTACTCTAAAAGTCAGTGTAGAAACTGAAGAAGCTGGATCACAGGGAGCAATTTCACGTGTATTTACAGCAGCTGCAAGCAAATAATGAGTGGACTGAAAAAAACATTCTCCAATTCTGTCCCCAGGTGTAGTTTCATACTTCTGCATGTGGTGCTATTTGCAGCACTGTTTCTTACAGAGCCCAGGTGGGAGAAGCACTTCCCGCAGAGCCCTTGGGAACACTCAGTGTGGTGGTGCTCCAGCAGCCTGCCTGCCTTGTTTCTGTTTCCCTTGGGGCTTACCAGCTCTCCATTAGCAACTGCTCTGATGACACCAAAATGCTGTGAGTGTGATACAGATCTCTGGAGACAAAGTGCCTGGGGAAGTGGACAGAAGTTGTTTGGGGTTGCAGGGAGCTGGTACATCCTGCCTGAGGATGCCAAGCTTCTCCAGCCAAAGCAAAGATGCCTTCTGAGTTGCTGTTCTTTTTAGATTGTGTAGTTTCTTTGCAAAATAGCTCACATAAACCTCTGCTTGGTGACTTCTTAACACTTAAGAAATTCATGTCACCTGTGTTATTGGGAAGAACAGTGTGTTTGAGCTTGTCCTTCATTCATTAATCAAAAGTGGTAATCATATCAAACTGCCCTAACAATAGAATTGAAAAGAAGGGAAAAGTCAAAACCAGAAAAAGATTCTGAAGGAAATTTAAAAATGGAAGAAAAAGATTAGCAGAGTAATTTCTGCAGATGCAGCTCAGGACTGTGAAGATGCCTCTTTCTGAAAGGCAGACAGGAGAAGATGCAGCACTAAGTGAATTCCCAGGCAAAAGCCTGGAAGGGCGTATCCCAGAGCTCAGAAATTCTGACACTGACTGCTTCTGCTGTCCTGCTGCCTTGTCCCTGCTTGTTTCTCCAGGCTGAGAGTTCCTTGGGCAGGGATCATGTGTCTCTGCCATCCAGTGCTCTTGTGAGTGCTATAAAATATTTCAGTGCTCTGGTGAAACATGAAAACCGAGAGGGCACCTTGAGGAGGGAAGTGTGTGATAAAAAATGTAACAGGGTTTTTTGGTGTGAGGAAATGGGACACTTCAACTATACCCTACTAAGTGTCACTTAATAAATTACTTAGAGTGCTGCCATGAGGCATGGAAGCACCAAGGAGGTGTGAATGGATTAGCTGCCTGGTAGCTAAAGGGTGCATTTGAGAGATGAGATGCTTTTTCTAAGGCATGTTCAGATACTTGAACTGAAATGCCCAGAGATCATTATTTTACATTGCTTTTCTGAATCTGAGACAAACTACTCCCAGAATAATTCTGAGTGCTGGAGCAGTCTCTGGGGATGGGAGATGCATGTTTTGGTCCTTCAACACAAGAGAAGGACCTGCACCTGTGATGCCTGCAGTTCAATGGTAGGTGTAGGTTCTCCTGGTTTTTCAGTGCCCAGTTGGAAACAACCAGTTCTGCAGCCATTATTTAATCAGTGTTTTAATCATACAAAATTTAAGCTCTCCCTCTCCTCAGCAGTATTTTTTTCACTGGAGTGGATTCAGACAGTTAAATAATTTAAATATGACCCAGACAATTCTTATTTTGCTAATAGTAGTTGAAAAGTATTTGCTCAGCCCTAACCTAAGGTAGTGCTAGAGCTTTCCTTCAGCCCATATCTCATAGCTGTAAGTTAGCAAAACAGGAATGGCCCCTATTTTTCATGGAGGCCCTGGTTCTGCTCTCCTCAGTTGGTAGAATTCAAGTATTTGTGATACATCTCTCACATTACCTAGGTTTGTTTGGGAAAAATTGGTGTCACAGCTGCATTGCTGCCATCAGCACTTGCAGGCAGATCTGGTGCACATGCATGGGATATGGCATGGAGCAGGTGAGCACGTCAGGAGGTGTGGGAAGGGTCTTCATTGTGATCTGCTGATTGAGATGACTGCAGGAGTTGTGAGTGGACCTCTGGAGAAATGGTGCTTTCCTGCTGAAGGATGGCTGTGGTCCCTGTGTGGTCAGCAGGGACCCTGAAGAGGCAGCTGAGTGTGAGGGCAGGCACCCAAACCCTCTCTCAGGCAGGAGGGGAGGGGGAGCCAGGGGAGGTCAGGAACACCTGTGCTGTTGGCTCCCAATAGACAGGTTTAACTTCTTTTTGGACCTGAATATTTTCATCTTGCTCTTGTGGGAATAAATAATACTCACATCTCCCAGGCATGCTTTTTAGGCAGGATTCTGTCTGATAAATTGGGGAGGACCATGGACCACAGCCTTTGCCACTGGGTGGGACTGATGCTTTCAGGCCACTTACTGCCTCCTTGTGATCCACATTAAATAGGGCAGAACGTAACACAGTGCTGTGCTAGGTATTTTTTTGGCAGAAAAATTGTGATTTGCTGATGGCCTTTCCCCAGTTAAATGCTGTTCAACTACATTCTTGTAATTAATATTTAATCAGACACTAATAGTACTTTATGCAGAATTCAGATGTGCTTGTGAGACCTTGCTGCATCTCAGAGCTTAGAGCTGTGCTGCTTAGAGAACAGTTGTGTCTATATTTTAAAATGTACATTGATAGCTCTGCTTGCATCTCTGCAGTCAATGTAGAGGAAATGTATTATAATCTAGGTAAACACGACTGCAGTTTGCTTCTCTCTATGAAATGTAAGAACACTGACAGAAAAATAGGAGCTTTGGAGGCTACATTCCTTCAGAAGACTGGACAGTACATTTAGAAAAATCTAATGATTATTGGAGTGAAATCAGCATTTACTGTTTTGTTTGGTTTGTCTACAGTTGGTTACTGTTCAGAAAATTTTACCTAAAAAATTGAAAGTTAATAAAAATATCTCTTAACTTTGCTAATAGGTAATGTGACCTAATCTCTTGCTTTCCTGAGAATAAAACTTTGGACTACACTGCCAAGCAGAAAACCTCAAAGTCAAGCTATGATTAAAATAGTCAGTGAAATTGAACTGAAAGTTACATGTGTACAATTAAGAATAATAATGGAGAAAATCAATCTTCCTGGTGAAGCGAGTGTTGACATAGTAGATGCTGCCTTTCAGGTTTGAATGAGACTGCTTATAATGTTTTTCTTTAGTTGTCATTCAAGGCAATGTTAATTACACTGAGGGCTTTCCCCAATGACATGTTTGTTGAGCTCTATGTAAGTGACAAGATGATTATGTCTAAATGATTGGTAAATGTTTTGGCTTTGAGGGCTTAAATATTTGTATAAATGATTCCTCCAAAATCTGAGAAATGCTCGACATCTTCAAAGGATAACAGCTTTGTTATGCACCTTATTTTAGGGCTATATTTTATTTGTCTTGCTCATTTTGGTAGTTTCTTATACCGGCAAAGCAGCCGTGAGAATCCAAGGGGTTATTCCAGCATAAGAAGCCAATCAGGGTGGGGAAGGTGGCAGACTCTCCCGTGCAAAGAGGGAATTTCTGTTGTAGCCATAAGACAAATGCAGCTATGACACCTCCTTGTCTTAGAGCAAATGAGGAGAAAACCTATCTGAAGCTAGTGTCTTCAAGTGCAGAGTGCTTCTTACCTCTGCAAAAGGGTTTAATAGAATTCTGTGGAGTTATTTTAAAGGATGAAATTTTGAATCCTGACTGAAATCTGAAATGTAATCTTAATAGGAAGAATATTCTAATAATTTTCATTTCTGAGGAGCTGCTGATACATCCAGTTAAGGAGATATGTAAGGAATATGAGTTCCAGGCTGGTAGCCTAAAAATGTTTAGTGACTTTCCCCCAGTTTTTGTATAAATTAAGAAGCATGTGTTGGACTGAGTTGAAAAGTGGAACAAAGGACTATGTGAAGTGGGAAGGAGAAAGAAAGAGTTTTAACTGGCACAATTTCAGGTTGTGCAGGTAGAGAAACCTCCCAAGGCAGCAAACAGGCTGCAGACAGGAGGGGGAGAGGGCAAACCCAACCTCTGCTTTGAGAAAGATGGCATTTCCAGTCCAGCACACAGCTCTCATGAAAAATGAGTTAGGGCATGAAAAGCACAGTGGATTTACACAGTAAAAGGAGAGGATGCTGTCCATAGAGAGATCTGGGTGATGGCTGAAATGGGATTCTCAGACCTGAGGTGCATGTTACTGCTGTGTAAAAAACAGCTGATTTACTGACAGGGAAAGGTGCCTCTGGGCTGTCAGTTCTGCCAGTGAAACAGCTTTTTTCAGACAAAGCATTTTGCCACTTAATAGCTATTTTGCTTGTCTAATAGAATGGGAGCCAGGCATAGCACAAAAGGCAACAACCAGAAACTGATGTGCAGAAAGTTCCACCTGAATATGTGAAGAACTTCTTTGCTGTGTGATGACCATGCACTGGAACAGGCTGCCTGGAGAGGGTGTGGAGTCTCTCTCACTGGAGATACTCAAGAAGCATCTGGTCACAGCCCCGATTAACGTGCTCATGAGGAACCTGCTTCAGCAGGGAGGTTGGACCAGAGACTTCCAGTGGCCCCTTCCAGCCTTAACCATTCTGTGATTGTGTTCTGAGCCAGCTTTTGCTGTAATCTCAAGTGATGCTATAAATAAATATTCCAAAGGATCTTTAGTTGTCATGGAAAGCACTCATAGAATTGTATAACCCTCTTCCTCCCTCAAAGATCCCACAATCCACTTTATTGAGTTCAAGAATAGCTCAGGGATTTTTTTCCACCTGCTAACATTGAAATCCAGCTGTTTCAATGATAAAACTTGGCAATTGGTTGACACCTCAAGGCAAGTTTGCAGTTTACAACAAGGAGAGGGACTTGTTCAAGCTGTGGATTGAAAAGGAAGGTTTTGGTATTAAACAGTTTTAGGAAAGTATTCATTGTTAAAGCTGGAATTTGATAGGGACCTGGGAAGTCTTGTGGCTTAATGATTGTTATTTGCTAATTCTCAATAGTAGCAGGGCTGCCCTAGTTTCTCATCCTTCTGGAATCTGCTGGAAGCTGGTGTCAAAGGTGGCACTTAATGCTGAGGTGGTCTTCATTCTTTAGATTTTATAATTTCTTAAGAGTCTCAACAAATGAGTTTATATTAAAGAAATCGAGTATAAATTAAAGTATAAAAGCAGAAGGAGACAAAGTGGGTTTGATTCAAGCATTGTTAACTAGTGATTTCAGTGGGGTGACTGGAAGCACTGAAGTCACTGGAAATTTGGTTTATTTAAAATAAGGGCAAATGAGAATAGAATTGGATCCTTCTCATTTTGTCTTTCATGTGTCTGTTACAATAAACTTCGTGTGACAAAGACTGTATATGTCTTTTGTTCTGTGCAGCTCTATGCATATTATTGTGATTCTGAAAATAGCCACTAATAATTTCCTGAAGAATTGTCCTTTTCAATGAACTGCTGTGTATTTTCAGCTGCTTTTGATATGTGCTAAAAGCTGATTTGCCTTTCAAATATGTTTCCTCACTTCTAGTTTGGGGTTCAGCAGCACAGGATAAATGGCTTTGTCTGGAAGATTTAGAGATTACGAGAAGTATGAGGGAGGAGGATGCTGGGTGGGGTCCTTTTTTACGTTAACTTTATATGGTTGGTAATCATGCAGATTTATATAATTCATATTTATTGTTGTAAATTAACAGTAGTATTTACTTTTATTGCTAAGAGATTAGTACAAGACGAGATTTTTTTTTTTCACTCTCTGTGTATTTATTTTGGAGGTTTATAATAGGAGTTAGTTAGGAGATGTGGCTGAGGAGCCTGTGGCATATTTCTAGGGAGAAAGACAGTTTTTAGAATGCTAATACTTTGTATGGATACCTGGGTAAAATTTTGTCAAGTGCTAAGAGTGCAGGTGAAGGTAGTTTCTGTGTTAAATCACCTGTCCTGTAGCTGTGGAAACTGTAAGAGAAAAAGGCTGATGGGTGCAGTGTATCCAGGCCCACCCTCTCCTGTCTCACATCTGCTGGAGGCTGATGAAGGGGCTCTGGCACTCACCTGGCTGCTGCTGCAGGGATGTGCTCTCTAGGTGGGGGTCTTTAATGCCCACTCACTTCTTTCCATTTGGTTCTCACTCAGGGAACTTTGTGTTCACAAACCTCATCACTTACACAAGCCTGTAAAAATGGTGGATTGTTATTTGAAAAGAAGCTGAATGCTGAGTGCATCCCAATACCTTTTTCAAATTTGCTTTAGTTTGAATATAATTAATTTTAGTGTTTATAACCTGCTCTGTCATTACTAACATCACTACCAGCATTACCTGCTTGGGGTTTTTTTTACAAATCAGAGTAATTATAAGCGGCATAACAGTCTCATAATGTAGCAAAACCCAAATACAATTTAGCTTGTCAGGTGACTTTCTATATGTCACAGGAATACTTTAAAAATATTTACATTAGAGTGAGCAAGTTACTGGTTTTTAGAGCAAGAAAGCTTTCTTGTTGGGTTTTTTTTGATTTTTTTTTCTTTCTCTATTTCCCTACGAGTATGATGCTGACCAAACAGCCATTCACCAAAATGTTTCTCATGGTACAAGGCTGTATGAAACCCCTAATTCTGAGATGTCTTGAGAATTTGAAAGTGGGATCAAAAAAGAAATTTCTCCACCCCAGAGAAGTCCATAGATAAATAAAAGATGTATCGTCTACAAGACAAGTGAAAATGAAGCCTGTAAGTAAGCAAAGGAAACATTCTCCTGGTGAGAGATAGGTAAGGATTGTCAGTAGGTAGGTCACAATGACAGTCTGTGGAAGCATTTATCCTGGAGTGACCATGCCTGTGAACTTCTGAACATTTTGAGCCTTACCAAGAACCTCTGAACTTGACCTGGAAGCTTGCAGGCTCTGCAGATCTGCTGGGCTCTCATGCTGCCAATAGAGAACCCTTTGCTTCTTCCTCTGATGTTTCTGAATTTTTTGAGCTTCCAAAACATTGCCTCTGGATTTTAGGGTTTTCATTACATATTCTGACTCCCTGAAAGGTTGACATGAGAGGGAGCAGGATTTCACCATAAGCTTCTGCCGTGGTCCATTGGCAGTTTTGTAATTCTATAATACAGTGAATGCAATCCTATAATAAGATAACTACGATGGAATTTTTGGAGATAGTTATTATATTATGGGATTGTATTCAGTATATTACAGAATTACAACCTTACTATATAGAATTCAGAAACTTCCTGGAATCTGTGAAGCAATAACAGTACTTTTTGAGAGTTTGCTCAGACTCAAGAAAACTCCATAGAAACTCTTGTCTACAAAGTTTGCTGGTTTATAATTTGGTTGCCATGCAGAAACATGTTAAATCAACTTACCTGGTGGTTTGTGCTTTTTTTTGTTTGTTTGTTTGTTTTAATAAAGTGAATGGTTGAGATGGAATTTTTCAACTCTCAGGATAGAAATCTGGAAGACCCAGTTTGTGTCCTATTTGCATTTTTAGAAGATTGAGATCAATGTATTTGAGCTGGAAAAGCTCTTCAGACTAAATGGGCTGTTTTCTGGACTTGTCTTGCTTCATAAGTGTTTGAAATACGAGTCTGTTGCAGTGAGGCAAAGGGAGAGCCTGTGCTGTTCCTGGGGATGAGCTGGGAGGTTGTGCTGGGGAAGTGGGTCACAGGCCCCATGTCCTCAGTGATGTGTTGCATTTTGCAGAAGGAGAGACAAAAGGACAGAGAGGGGGAAGCAGTAACAGAAAACATAGTAGTAAGGTAATTTTACAAGTTCTGTGCTATAATATCGTTGTTCTGGAATTGTGAACCCTGGAAATTGCAAGTATTGTTTATTTATATATATGAAACAAAATCTGATGCCTTTAATGTGCAGTTTAATGAAGCTACTAACCAAAAATTGTCTCTCTTAATCTGTAAGTTGTTTCCTCTTCCACTGTGAACTGCATAGCATCTACATGTTACCAGCTAAAATCTATGAATGTGAGAAAGGACTTGGTTCCTCCCTGGTTTGTCCTGGCAGTAACTTTATTGGTCTCCAGGATTTTTCTAGTGGATAGAAGTGGTAACTGTTGCCACATATTCAAGTTATTTCAAAATGAGAGTTAAAAAGTAATGATAGAGGGTGGTGCCTGTGTGCATAGGCCTGTGTCACATTAAGGCTGGCAGCTCTTTGGTGCTATTTCTGTAGTGGCTTCCAATAAAATTGGTTTGCTCTGTCAGATGGAAAGTAAACTTGACATTTTGTTCAGTCTGAGGCAAACTCTTCCAAGCATCCTATTGTCTGCTGAGGTTTATATGTCTACAGTGTACTGCTACCAGATGCTGTTTCACCATTTCTGAGAGCTCTGAGAAGAAGAGGGACATTTCTATAATTAATAATGGAAAACAGTTTCACTTTTAATTTTAATGATGTCAGAAAAGATCCGGTCCATCATGCTTTGTGAATCAGCTCCTGGCAGCTGCTGAATAATAGAGTGAAAACTCCAGCTTGCTTTCTCTTCAGATGATGTACCATGTTACTTGTTCCTCATTAAGCCCTGTTTTCATGCACATTCATTACACAGAAGTGGTGAGTGATAGGTACTGTACTGCCTGAAGGCCACTTTGATTCCTGACTTTTAGTGCTACTCTTCTGCCACTGTATACTTACCAGTGCTTGAGGAAGAAATAATTATAGTGCAAGTAAACTTGCTGAATGTCCTGACATTCTTAATGATTCCTGGGAAATTTGCTTCCAAATTTGCAGTCACATGTGTTTCAAATAATGTTATCAGTAGTTACCCTGCCAGAAGAAGGAATACAAAGTTCCAGAGTTTCTGGTTCTGGGGACTGATGCTTTGCTTTAGCTTCGTGCTGCAAGCTGGAGCATCATCATGCATCTCTGTGGTGTGGCCATCTGCTGTTTGGGTTAGCAGGGAACTCATTTTGGAATTTGGCAATCTGTCCCAAGGTTTGGGACCTTGGCTCAAAAGCAGGGCATTGCTAAACCAAGGGAAAGCAGCGTACTGAACAAATTGAAAAAAAAGCCCCTATATTTCACCCTTCCAGCCTACATTTGAACTTAACCATCATTTTGGAATATGTAGTGTTATACATCTCAGAAGACTGAATAAATGTGGCTGCACTTCTGTGGTAAAGATTAGTTATACTATAGATTCATACTAGAAGAAAGCTGCCCTGGTTGGAGCTCTCTCAATGCAGGGATCTGTACTTCATATTTATACAAGAAGAAAGCTGTCCTGCTTAAAGATCTCACAGAAGAGGAGGGCTGCTACCAAGATTTTAAGCCACCTTGGCACACTTATGAGTCTGAACTGTTCTGTGGATTCCCTGGCATAACACTGTCCCGAAACCCCTGCAGAGCTCTGGGACCAGTTAAGCTGTGGGTGATGTGCTCCAGCAGACATCCACTTAGAATTCCTGTGGATATGAGAGAACTCCGTGACACAGGGACTCCCTGTTGGAGACAGGACAAGGGAATATTGCCATTCCTATAGATATCTGGCCACAACCCCTATTCTTAGTCTGCATGCTCCTTACAAGGGTGTATGAAAGCTCATGTGACACTATGACCTTCAGAGAACAGCTTTAGAGTGTGTGGCTTTCCTAATGTCAAATGGAGGAAGGTTGTAGCCTTGTGTGAAGGAGGAACTCAGCTTGGGCAGGAAATGACAATCAAGCAGAGCAGAGAGAAGTGTCTTTTAATCACCAGGGCACAGGAATAGCCTTGTTGGAATAAGTGCAAACCTGAAGGAAAAATAATGATGGGCAGAGAGAAGCATCATTAAATATCAAAAGCAGCTATTTAGAATGAAACTTCTAAGGAATTACATTCATGGCCAAACCCTCCAGCTCCAGAAGGCAATGGAGGAGTGAGATATGAGTCATCAAGGCTACATTGGCTTTGGAAAAAAGTAACAAACTAGATTTGAAATAAGTGAAGCAGAAGAATAGAGGAAATATTTTCAAGGTGTCTGTGTAGAATATGGTGGCTTCATGTATAGGGCTTGGTCACCAACCCTCTGGCTAGCCTTAGACCTAGAAGTGACGACTTGTCACAGTTACTATTCAAAATTAAGACATTTTTTATCAAATCTAGTAAAGATTGCAGGAAAAAAACAAGTATTCAGAGCAAAAAGTAGGATTTCATTTCCTGGCTGATCTCTGAGGTGTCCTGTATGAGAAGCAGTAAGCAACTAGACAGGTATTAATTATCAAGTGCATTGCTGTTTCATATTAGGTTGTTATAACATTTTGTTTCTGATTTGTTGCCCAAAAGTTTTACTGTCTTGCCCAAAGCATTTTTAAAAACTCTTCTGCTTGCCTAGTGCTGAAGGAGAGGTGGAATGAGCTATCAAATAGCTCATATTGTGAGTTATTTAGGCAAATAGTGGGTGCTCTGTTTTCATGGTGCTAGTGGGACATGCAGCACCTCTGTGGGACTTGTGCCTCGTAATGAGTGAGTGTGCAGCTCCAGGCTGTGCAGATCCGTTTGGAGCTGTTGCTGTCGAGCAGTGGGATTTGGAGAGGATTTTTTTTTGACAGCAACAATATGGTGCTTCTTCTCACTGTGGGATTGAAAGCAATCAAGAAGAATTTGTAATTTAACAGAGCTCAGATCATGGTTAAACCCAGAAGCTGTGCTCTGAACTTCAGTTCTGAGGGACATTCCAACCCTGAGGCTGACAAGTAGAAAAACTCAAATTCTGCTAGTATCTTGTACATAAAATTAAGTTTCCCGATGAGTTGACACATTGTCAAACTGTAGAGGCTACAGTCCAGAATGAAGCAAAATTAATGACAGGATATTGATGAAGTTGTGGACTGAGCAAGTGCTCCGCTGCAGGACCTGACTGTCTTTTCAAATTAAAGAAATATACATTTAAAATGCATGCTGCTGATGGACAGAACATAGCTGAGTATTTAGTTTTACCAGTGACCACCAAATAGACAGAAAGACTCATGTAATTGACTATGTCAGACTCTGTTTTGTGGTAGAAGATGCTGTGTCTTAATTTAAGTACTAATGAGGTGAGTATTTTCTAAAATTTCTGTCTAATGTGACATCAATCTAGAAGGGAAAGAAGGCTGTAAAATTGACCAAATCTATTAAAATTTGAGCCTCCATGTAGCTTTCTTCTCAAGCATGTTTCACACAAAATCCTCAAGTAGAATTTCATTAAGAAATAGTTTTGTAACTGGGAACATAACTTATTCAACTTCACCCAGCTGGATTCAAGTCAAGACTCCTGGCAGTCTTGAGTAGTCAAAACCTCTGGAAAAATAGGATGAGTCCTGAAGATGGGCTGAATACCAAGGAACAGGAATATCTGATTATTATAGTCTGGTCTCCTAACATATTTTCTTATCACGGAATGGGTCAGGCTGGAAGGTACCACAGTGAGTTATCTGGTCCAAACTCCCTGCACAAGCCAGGTTATCCTAGTGCACATTGCATAAGATTATGTCCAGATGATTTTTGAGGACTTGCCCTTGTTGAATTCCAGTCAGTTCTTCTCTGTCCATCTCTCCAGCCTGCCAAGGTCTCTCTGAAGGGCTGCACAGCCCTCTGGGGTATTGGCCACTGCTCCCAGCTTTGTGTTGACAGTGAACTTGCTGAGGAGGGCTCTGCCCCTTCATCCAAGCCTTGATGAAAAAGCTAAACAATACTGGAGTTGGTATTGAACTCTGGGGGACCCCACTAGCGACAGTCCTCCAGCTATACCCTGTGCCACTGATTATCACCCTCTGGGATCTGGAGTTCAGCCAGTTCTCAATCCAGCTCACTGTCCACTCATCCAGTCCACACTTGCTGCGTTTGTCTATGAGGATGTTATGCTGTTCACTGATGTCTAAGACAGCACCAATGCCAGCTAAAGCTTTCCTTGTAAATATGGCATGTTCAAAAAGTATTCTCTGATGTATAATAAAAGGTATGTCCTCATGATGTAGTCTCCCCCTCACCAGGGACACTCAGAGGGTCTCTCTTCTCTAGCAAAATGTTATTTTCATGAGGCTTGTGGGAACTTAGCAAGTTTCTGAGCCCTGCTGCACTGCCTGGAACCAGGCAGTAAGTCCAGAAAGTGATTGTGGGCTGGGAAAACAGACACAAACTGTTGCAGATCTTTTCAATGTGGTTATGTATGTCTTGCTAGTGTGTGGAATCAGCCTAAAAATCATATTTTAGGAATAAAGAAGTAATTACATGAATGGTTGCTAGGAAATGCAATAGAAATGACAGATACATCTGCTGGCTAGAAAATGTTGGTTTAGCAATGTTGTTAACTTATTAAAATATCATGAACTGTTCTCCACCATTTTATTCCCCTCTTTGAATTATGTGTCTAAATTACCTACTGATTATAGCAGATATTTGTTAGCTGTTGGATGAACCATAGGGAATTTTTTCCCTTTCCTGCTAGCAAGGCCATCAGGCTGTCCATGCTGGAAGCACTTCAACAGTCAGACTCTTTCCAAAGACTGGTGCAGTCTCCTGGATGTTTGGCTGTGCCCTTTTGTGAGATGAGCTGTGCAATTCCTGTGCACTCCCACCCCCTGTTACTCTTTCCTACCCTGAATAAGTTGCTTAGAGCACCACAATTGCCTTGATGAGTTACTGGGTTGGATTGACTATTCTAGCATTTCCTATTGGCCTTTAGAAGAAAATATGGAAGTCTGGTTTTAGTACTGTAAATAAATATTTTTAATAAAGATTATAAATGTGCAGAATGGATTTCAGAATGGAACCAGTTTGCGTTGTCATAGGGCCACTAATTGCATTTATTGGCAGAGATGGGCCAACTGAAAATTTGGTTAAAAATTGACATTGATAAGTAATACAAAGTTAGAGGTTTCTACGCTTCTTAAAACACTGCACCGTTTGTAGAGATCAGGAATAGATGCATCTTTCCTCCCTGCCCCCCTCCCCAAATGATTTCGGAAATGACTCACATTCTTGCAGATACTGGCAAGCTTTCTTAATCCCCTGTCTCACTGTGTGGCTCATCTTCCAGGCAAACTTTGCAACAGTGGCTGCCAAGCTACAGATGAATGCAGAAGTAGCTGGCAGAACCAGACATTCACAGGTAAAGGACCTCTGTGTGTTTTGGCATATTACTTGACAGCTTCTGGAAGGTCTTCCACTGATAATGTTTGATATTTTCAGTATTGTCTATATGTAGAGCCTGCAATTACACTAGTGATAGGAAGAAAGAGTTAGAAGGACAGTATGAAATCTCTTTTAGTTAAGACACTGAGGAAGTGAACGAAACTTTGCTCTAAATGAAGTTTAACCTGTGCTAATGATGAAAAATGTCTTAACACATCTTCAAACCCAAGGATATCTGGCCCTGAGAAAGTGCCTTTGAATTAATTACACTGCATTATTTAATGGCTATAAAATTCTCAGTCCCTTTGGTGTCTGTTAACAGGTTCCTCTGTAATTGCAGTGAGTTTTCTGGGAGAGGAGGCATTGTAATTTTATTACATGTTAACCAGAAGCAAAGTTTGATGTGTTGTAAAATGATATTCAGGTTATAAATATCAATTCCAGACTATCAAATATTTTTATTTTAAAGTAGTCTGATTGTAGATTGCACAGGTATTTTCAGCAGTAATGAAAAATCTGTCTTAAAAAATACTGTTGCTGAGAACCTGTGATTGTCCAAGCTACCCATCCTCTGAACATTGCTGCGATGGTTGTACTTTGATCTGTTTGTAAAGGATCCTGACTGTGGGAAGCTTAGTTTGTAAGTTGACCATGGGTTCTCCATGTGCATGATAATTGCTGTTGATGAGTTTTCTGCTGCTTAGCCCCACCATGTCCCCCATGTAACCGACTTTCAAATACTGCTCAATTAAAGTTATTCCTCTTTCACTGTCTTCCAAGAAGGTACTATGATTTTTACATATTTCTGATCTCTCTTTGTTTCTTTGCAAAATGCTGCATTCAACCATTCTCTTTTTTTCACTACCTCTTGCATGTTTGTGGTGTTTGCCCACCAATAGGCTGATAACATCCTCATTGTTGAAGTGTCGAAGAGGAGAACCAGAAGAGAGTCAGTCCTGTGTGTCCTCAAACATATAGCCTGATTACTAAACTGAGGCACATTTCAAAAGAAATTAATTAGATGTGAAAGACTCTACAGTCCCTTACATTTAGTGAATGGCATTAACTTTTCTGCTCATGGTTTGTCAGTAATTATGTGTCATTTATCATTATTTGTGTGAATGAGCTGAGGCTGCTTTCCATCACTATTTATTCTCATCCTATACTTAACAAAATCAAAGTAATGAAAAATCAAATGAAAAAGTGTGGAAGAAATTTTAGCAAAGCATCAAACTATAAAGAAAAATATTGTCCTGACAACTACCTTTGCTCTAAGCTGAATCAGATCATCTGTTGCCGTGCTTTGACTTACTCAGATTTAAACAAACCAATGTATCCTAAGTCTCTTGTTGCTGGAAAACACATTTTAAACTTGAATATAAAAAGTAATTAACTCCACCAAGGCATTCAGAAAGGAGGAGAAGAGCTACAGGGGCCTAAGTAACCCTGCAGTAAAAGTACAGTGGCCAACCCTGTCCTGTCTCTCTGAACCAAAATGTTGTGTTTGAAAAGAAAAGTTAATGAGTAGTGTGGCTGGCAAGCTGGCTGCCTCCCAAGCTCTCTGGAGCCGAGCAGGGCCTTCCAGGTGATGCACAAAGTTCTTGGATGCATGGATGTGCTCACTGCTTGCTTGTGGGGCTGCAAACACACTACTCTGGTCTTGAAGGGTAAATGAAGAGAGAAAAGACAATGGGTAAAGCTTTTTCAGTGGCAGAGCTGTCACTGACTTAGGCAAAGAGACTTTGGCTTTTGTCTTCTTTTTTTTAAAAAAAATTAATTTTTAAAAATTATTATTATATTTGTTGTTGTGGGGTTGTTTTATGTGTTTTGTTTTGCCCTTTTTTTTTTTTTTAAGAGTAAGTATGCTTGACTTGAGTGGTAAACAGTATCAGAAAAATCCTCCTGGGTTTTTGCAGGACACCAACCTGCTCCAGCTGTTTTTTTGTGGCAGGCACAAAATTACTCTATACATTGCATTTTCTAGAAATCCCTTATGTGCTGCCCCTAAACAGAGCAAAGGAACATGGGCTTACTTGTATTATCTTTGTTAAGCTTTATCTATCATGACATTGCTCTTCCTTTAAACAAGGAGTTGACTTTAGAAAAGGAAGACTTTCTTGTTGCTGCATGCATATGGAAGTACAGATTTTGAAAGCTGCTCTTTGAAAAACTTGAAGTACCCAATTCAAGGCTGTATTTTTAGTATTTTTTTCTTTCATTTTCTTTCTCTTTTGTTCTTAATTTGTAAAATTACTGGTTTTCCCTCTCTGCTCCAGAATGCCCCAGTATGGATTTGTTTAGTCCTTTGTCTGAGTTTCTAAATTACATGTGGGACGTGATGCCACATGCTTTCTCTTGAACTACTTGTTTTTGCCTTGTTCTCCCCTTCTGGTTGTCTCACCTGCTCTGTGTGTCTGCTGAATACTTTGTCACTTGGTTTCTGGCTAATCACATCTGATGAAGGGCTTTGTCTCTCTTGTGCCAGAAGATTTGGCTCAGACTACCAAAGCAATTGTACATGTTATTTGAAGAGTTTATTTCCTTTCCAACAGAGATAATCTTTATCGCATTAGATTTTACCGACTTTGTCCTTTACAACAAGCAGCATAAAATTAAACCAATAGAGACTTTTAAAAAGCTGGTTTAGATGATGTGTTTAAATGTCTTAGAATCTTGTGTTGATTCAAGAGCTATTTGTTTATAAATAATCTCAAGATAAATGTTTGTGGAATATCTAAGTGGTTTTTTTAGCTGAACATATGATTTAAAGCTGGCTATAAAAAGCTTGGGAGTCATTACATTATACTAATACTGTAAAGCTAAAAATATAATGCCAGAGAATAGACAGGTGGAATAAATGCTCTCTGGGAATTATACAGACACCTATTACTCCCTCTTTAGCAAACATGATGATAAAGCTGATCTTAATTGTAACCAAGCATCTATAAGGGCTNAATAAAAATTTAAAAACCTGTTTTTTTTTTTTTTTCCTTTTTTTTTTTTTTTTTTTTTTTGCTTTTATGGAAGCAGATATTTTTCACACACCTGCTTTTATTCAATGCTACGTTCTATATGGATCAAATCTTAAGTAACTTAGCAGCAGATGAATATTTTACTGGCTGTGTCTGCAGAGTCTGTTGTGGGTCACTCAGTTCTGTGCTCCTGAGGGTCTGGAGCCCATGGCCAGTTCTGTGCACTGAGCTGGCACAGCTTTGCAAGGCTTGGGCTCAGTCTGCCACTGGGGCCACTGGAACCACGAACCACTTGTCAGGGCAAGGACAAAATCTTCTTGCTCGTGCCTGCTCTGTGTCATGTAGATTCACCTACAGACAGCCAGGAAAAGCCTTTATCTGTAAATAAATGTAACAAATCTGGAGTTTGTTTGCTAAACTCCTTTTGTACAGCAGAAAATTGTTTATTTCTTTCCTTTTTTCACCATAGTATTTGTCACCACTAACCAATAAAATATTATATGTTAAATCTTTTGTAAAAAGAGTGATTTTTTTTTTTTTCTTTCCAGAGATAGTTTTTTTGCCATTTTTGGCCTCATATTATTTAGGGTTTTTTCCTGCCCAGGTGCTGCCACTTCTTTAAAAAAGTCAGGCTGTCAATAGTTCTCTTTCCATGCAATGTTGAGCACAGTGGAATTTCAGAGTTTGAAATTGCATCTGGAAGGATCTAGGCTTCTGTCTCTCCTTCTCCCCATCCCACCTGTCAACATGATATTCTGATCCCTATTGCACCTTTGCCTGGGATCATGTGGACTGCAAGAAACAATTCAATGATGGTTTTTAAGCTGTATTACAGCTGCCAAATTCTGGAAAAAAGGATAATGTCCTAGACCAATGAAAGAGAACAGTATTTGAAGTATTTTGTCCATTTTCAAGTTCTGGTCAGTGACAATAAAATAAAAATCACAAGTTTTTGTGTGGTGTGAATATTGGATGTTTGTGAAAGATTCATCAGTAAAGCATTTGTTTTAATGCAGAACTGATTCATGAGCCTGCAGCATAATTGATATGAGCAATTTTGTGATTCTATAACTTTGTTCAGTGGCAAAAGGTCATGAATACTGTACTTGGGGTGCTGCAAAATTCACATAATACAGTAGAAGCTACTCTTTTCTTCCTTTTCTTCAAAAAGAAAATGCAGTCTCTACAGCAGCATATACCTTCATCCTACAAAGCAAGAAGCCAGAATGCAGAAGAGAATTCTTCTCTGAAAAAGTATTTTTACTACTTTAACTGCCCTTTTGTGCTTGGTTAAAGAGGTTTGGTGTCATTGGACTTGCACACATTCTTATCCCTCTTCAATTTGTCCTGTCTTCCACCCTGTCAACAGTCACATTTCTGCAAGGTGAAGATAAAGTGTGAAAAAAAAAATAGTTTTGGGCCTTCTCTTTCTTTATTTTTTTCTTCTTTCATGCTTATACAAAGGCTGAATGAATTTTCAGTGTTCTTAGTTGTTTTCCAACTAGCATACCTAGTTGTTTTCCAATAGCATCTCCAGGCCTGCACTGCCTGCACTGCCATCAGATTGGCAAAGGGTGCAAGAAGAGATGATGCTGTCTGGGGAATGAGGCAAAGAAAAGCAACATCAGGCAGAATTATGTCACAAAGCTGAAATTTGAGATAATAAGAAACTCTTAGCTTTTTTTTCCCTGAGTTTTTCTAGAGTGTTTACAGTGCAGACATTCCTCTCTTGGTGTACAGTTGATATTTTTACACCCCGGTATTTTTTACTGAACCCTGTCCCCTGCATCTTCCTCACAGTTACAGGCAGTTAGATGTTGAAGCATATCCTAAAGTCACAGACAGTCACAAACAAGTGAAAAATAAGGAGGTGAGAGGACAGAGGCTGTTTTAGTTAAACCATTCAATTGGTCACTGAGGAACTGCTGATGTCTAGTTCATATTCATAGTACACGTCCACTGTAGGTACTACACCTGTATTCATGGGAAAGGCATCTAGTCTAGTAGTCTACTTTCATCTGATGAGGTGAAATAAACTGCACTGGGAATCATCATTTTACAAGGGTTTCTACCTTTATGTTGCTAGACTGTTTCTTCCCTCTGTACTAGGCAAAGTCCATTTGGTGTATAGAAATGGTCTGACAGTAGATGTTCTGTCATGGTAATAAATTTGCTGTGGCTGACCTGATGTCAAAACTAAGCAAGAGTGAAGCTGAGTTTAAATAAAACTTAATTCACATATTGTAACCTTGTAAAATTACAGGACATTTTAAAATGCTCCTGTTGGCATAGCTTTTTCTCTTTCAGCCTGGTCAGACTTATGTCTGCAGCCATTTTCTCTAACAGGTTGTCTTTTTCTTAGCTGGGCTAGCTCCACTTTGCTGTTGTTGTGGGGGCACTGGCATGTGCTGCCAGCAGAAGGTTGGGGCTTGGCTGCAGGTGTTCATGTTCTTCCTCACATAGCTGCAAGCTCCAGTTGTCTGAAACCCACCTGTGTGCTGGGGAAAAGTGCTGGAAACCCTTCAGGAAAAAACCACAGCTGTCTAATGTCCTGCCTAGATCAAATGTGCAAGTCAAATTTGTCACTTGGTCAGTTTATCAGTGGGACAGGCTTGATTATAGCTGTCTTTGCTGTTTGTTGGAGATGAACAACAAGGCAAAAAACCCTGGAGTGATATATGACTATGGGAAAAGCTGCTGAGAAAATACTGTCAGTCTGGAAGGAGTGCCTATTTGTTCTTAGAAGTCTGTGCAGAGTATCTTGTAATGTTTTTATGCTTGAGTGTACATCTGAGTATACAGTTGTGTGATCATCTGCATGACTTTTCCTTTTCTTCCTTTCTTGCAGTGCATGCCAATTAAAGGCCTTGGATTTGTGCTTGGAGCCTACAAATGTATTTGCAAGGCTGGATTCTATCATCCCAACATCTTCTCAGTGAACAGCTTTCAGAGTAAGTGCCTCTGCTTGAGTCAAGAAAAAAAATAAAACAGAGCTGGCATTAATAATGCAGGGCTGCTTTTTATCCTCGTCAGGGTTATACAGTAAAATCCCAGTGGTTTGCAACTCTTGGATTATATAATCACTTAAGGAGTTCTAGCCCTTTGGTTTGTCATTCTCAATACTCTTGAGGATCCTGTAAAACATACCCACTTGAAGAATATTTGATTTGTAAATAAATTAAAAAACATGAAAAGAAGCCTTACTAAGGGGAAATAGAGATTTCTGGCATCTGTGCTCGTGCACAAGTATTCTGGAAATTAATCTGCTCATTTTCTGTTTAGCCAGAGGAAATGAGAATACCCTAGCCTCTGGCTTTGTGCGGGCTTTAATTGTTTTCATTTTACTCCATTTGCAAAAGAGAATTCAAAGGAGCATTCAAGCTCTAATATGTGCCGATGAGGTAATAGAGATGCTTCAAGCCTGGGAGTCTGTTTGGCTGGATGTATGGATAACATGCAACCTACACATGCCCAGGACACACATTGTATGGATCTTAGACTGAATTGCCCACAACAGGAGAAACAGAACTTGGTTGATGTTTGTCAGGGAAAATAGACAAACTGCATGCCCAAAGCTGATGTGTCACTGTCATCATGTGACCAAATCTCTGTATGGATTTTGTGCTGGAATTGTTGCAGTCACACTGGTAGAGCTCAGGCTGCAGTCACAGGTGCAAAGCTGCTGCTTGGAGGTGTAACAGGGCATCCTTCTCTGCATCCTGCCTTCAGGTTCATCTCATGCTCAGCTTCTTTGCACTGTCCTTTAGCCAGAGGTTCATGACATCAGCTCTCACTGTGAGATTAGTTTGTGTTAGATATCCAGGGAATGGCAGTGAGTGACTTTCACCAAGCTTGGTCAAGTGCTGCATGTATCATCTCCTGCCTTGTATGAAAACAGCTGTTTCTGTTCTCCAAGAGAAATACCTCTAGTACTAATCATCACTTAGGACACACACACACACGCATATATATATATATAGAGAGAGAGAGAAAGAGATGATATCATGTCTCCACTATTTATTTGTAGAATTAATAGCACAGTTTGTTCAACAGTTTAGTTGCTGAGTGTTTCCCTTGTCTTTTCATTTCATATTGTGAAGTGTTGCAGAAGGCAGCCTTGTGGTAGTGCTATTTCTCTGGGCTGTGTGAATCTGTTGCCAGAGTAAGGAGGATGTTTGGTTCTTCCTGAAGTGCAATGAGTTCTGGTTGAGTTAGGATTTAATTCCTTGAGAGAGCATATAAGGAAAACTTCATACCAAATGCCATAGAGCACACACCAAAAATGTGGCTAGAGATCATAACAACGTTGATCATTAGCTATGAGATTAACTTTATTTCATATCAATTGTGCAAAATATGTATGCTTAGTATGTATTAGTCACCTTGGTTTCAAATGCAGTCAGCATCAAGAGCATGGCGGCCCTGGAGGGTGATTTGTCTTTAGATGGAAAAAGGAACACCTTCATATTTTCTCCATTTGCTATAGAATGAAGAGCCTTAAAATGGCTATTTATCTCCTAATATAGTGATTTTTTTTCTCAAGGAAGTTTGTAAATGCTGGTATTGTGGGGTCTAGGGGGCCTTTTTTGCTGTGAGGTAACCTGAGTTTTGAAACAGTAATGAAGAACTTTTTAAATTCATCCAGATTCAGCTCCATCTGCCAAGTTGTATAGATTATTTCAAAAAGTGAACAGTGAGATTGGAAATGACTAAAGTAATGAGAAAAGCCTGTGGTTCAAAGGAAACTTGGCTCTGTCACACAGCTGCATTCTGTAAAAAAAAAAAAGAGGAAAAAAATGACATGGCTAAAATGGGTGTAGTATGTGTTTGGTGGTTCAAAATGATGTTAACATAGGAATTCAAGACACAAATTGTGCAAGCAGTTTTGACAGAAGCTGTCTGACCTGGAGATCTCTTTGTGGAGCTAGGTTGGTGAAATCTGATGATAAAAGAGATGAAACTGAATAGGAATGTTAATCATTTAGAAAGTATTCCTAGTGGAAGAAAATAAAAAGGCAGCAAAGATTTTCAGGTCTCAAGATACCAGAAAGGAGATAGACAGAAAAAAATTACTAGCTTTTTACTTAACTCAGTTGAAACATTGGATTGTGTTGTGTCTTGAAATGGGAACATTTCGCAATGATGCTGGAATTCTGCACCACAGCAAAGTATGGATAACTACAGTTGCACATTGTGTCTGGAGTGTCCAGCTCTCGAGTGGGGGAAAGGTTCTGCTTTTGGCCCAGATTAATGTTTTGGTTTGAGTCTGAAAGATAACTGTATAATACAGCTTTGCAGAGATGTTGAACACTCTACACAGTTTACTGGTGAATTCTGGGAACCTATGACATGATATAAACAGTGTCCTGGGTAGGAAAGACACTGCAAATCTGTTACTGTTCTGTCTTAAAGCAGCATGGTGTGGCTGCTCCCAGGGAGGCTGCACATATTGCAGGTTCCCAAAGGGTGTGTGGGAAGAACAGCTGGAATTAGCTGTTCCCTTACTGAGTAAGAGGGCAGGTAGGTAGGGCAGGTGCCAGATAGGAGGACATTTCTCTCCCAAGTCTGCTCACCCAGGTTCGTTCTTCAGAGCTGGCAGTGCAAAAATATATAAAACCTTTCTATTGTTTTCTGTATGTGTTAATGAGGACCTTGGGTACTAGAAGGGGACAAAGTTATTACCATACTTCCAGGGTGTCTTTTGAGGCTGGAAATTGATTTTAGAAAAAAGCACATTTTATGTACACAGGTTGAGTTAACCTGTAAGTGCTTGAATACATGGTTATGCACTTTCTTCTAATGGCTCATTTTTAGGTAGCACTATTAATATAAGTAGAATGGACTAACTGATGATTACTTATATTTTAACATTCCTGTAACACTCCTCTCCTAGGCACTTCTGTTCCCTGCCTCATGGAGAAATCAGGTTTGCATTGAAAAATCTTTAGCAGAACAATGGTGATTTGTTCAGTCTTGAAGTTTGCTCTTTAGCAATGCATCCTCCGTATCCTGCAGAAATTCTCAGCTCTTGCTGTTTGGATGTGAAACCTGCCCTGCTTGCACCCAGCTTGGCTCTTTTGTCTGAATATGGGACTTTCCTGTCTCTAACACTATCATGATCATATAAAAATTTCCAAGAGGGGTTTCCAGTTCAACAGGAATTCTCGTTTTTTACAACTGCCTTTGATTCTTCAACAGAATCCACACATGCAGATCTTTGCACATATGAAAGTTGTCACTGACTTCAGTGACCCCTTTCTGGGATGAGACTTATGACCATGGCTGATGACCAGGTCTTGATGCCAAGAGGTCCAGTTACCTCCTCACCAAATTACTGCAATATCGCTGATGCAACTGCAGTGTTCCTAATTTACTCTGTTATGGAACAGGAGCAGAATTAGTCTTTTGTTCTGCTCAGTGCACTCTCAGCATGTGTGCACTCTCTGTGTTCATGTGCTGAGTTCTGACTGGAGTGTGGGATGATTTGGTTTGGGACAAAGCAGTCCCAGCCCTGGCTCTCAGCAGTTTGTGGTGCCATTCTTACTCTGCAGTAAGATCTCAGCTGGCAGTGTCGCAGCTGCTGAGGCATCCCTTGCGTGGCAAAGTGTCCTTAGGAGAACCAAAGCTGATGAAGAGTTACCCTCAGGAGAACATTTCAAAAACAGATGGGCCAATCAGACAGAAAAATAAGACTGGGATAGAAGAGAGAAGAGCTAGGAAAATAATATGGTAGAGTGGAAACAGCTGAAACATTTAAGCTTTTTGGTTGTTTTATCATACTTCATGTAATTTGTGTCCCTATTCCTACTTTCAACCTACTTTGCTTTGTTCTTTTCTCCTTCCTTTTTTATCCTTTTTATTTTTTGGTTACTACATTTTATTTCTGTTCTTCCTTTCTTTGTTTTACACTTTCCTCATTTTCAGTTTCAACTCCTGCAGCACAGTGTTGCTTCCATCTCTTTTGTGACAGTGCTGAAACTGCTGCTGCCTTACACCGAGCAGAAATGACTTCTTGTCCATCTGCCTTACCAGTGTCTAGAATATTTTGTCATCTTTTGAGGAGGAAAAACTGTTTTTATTCACTGCAGGAGACATGTAATCCCAAAGAACTGCTGAGATAGGACAAGGCACAATGAAATGTCTAGCAGTTCTGTTAGAGGCACTCCAGGCTTGGCTTGGACTGTCTGTGTCTTGAATTGATGTTACATTGACTTTAGTGAGGGGATGGGACCAGACAAAAAGGGCAGAAATGTTCAACTATGCATTGGGCAGGTGTACCCTGAGACATATAGTCAGGACAAGGGTGTGAGTGGACAAGATCCCTGTAGTGCTATGTATAATGAACAGTTCTTTTCCCAATAAATTATTTTAGAGGGTCTGAAAAAAGGTCTTTCTTTTTGTCAAGGAGAAAAAAAATTTAAACATATAGGTATTTTTAATTGTTCCTCATTGCATTGTGGAAAATTCAATGCAGATCGAATTTTTTTGATCTTTCTTTTATTAGCTGTAAGTAAGAATCCCACAGAATCACAGAATCCAGTAGGCTGGAAAAGACCTCTAAGATCACCAAGTCCAACCTGTGAGCAACCTCCACCTTGTTAACCAGAGCAGAGCACTGAGTGCCACATCCAGTTATTCTTCAGACACCTCCACCTCCATTTGATAGTCAAAAGATATTCACAGAAAAATCAGTCCTAGCTGGCAGTGCAGACAGTGCAAAAGATGTGCATCAGTGACTTCTTCCTTTGTGTACAACTGGCAATATCACAGAAGCAACAGATTGGAAAAGACCTCTGAGATCATTGAGTCCACCCTGTGACCAAACACTGCCATAGTCTAGAGCATGGCACTGAGTGCTGTGTCCAGTCTCTCCTTAAACTCCTCCAGGGACTGTGACTCCACCACCTCCCTGTGCTGCCCATCCCAATCTCTGAATATGGCACCAGACTCTCTAAACAAAAGCTTGCTGTTGTGTTATGAAGTCATATCTGTGGGATATTTACTTCAACATGCAACTGTTTATTTAACTGTTAGCCCTGCAGTATGTGATGAGCACTCCCACACATGATTCAGATAAGAAACTGCTTGATAAAGTGGAATATAGTATATTTGCAATGACTTTCAAGGTTGAACATTTCAGAAATACAGTAAGTGCATCAGATTTAGGATCATGCTAAATCAAGCCATAGTCATATAATATTTGTGACAAGTAGTCTCATAACTGTGGGTCCTGAATTATATTTTTCCTCTGTGTAAGTATTTATGCTGCAAATAATTTATTTAGTTGACTCAATAAAAATATATTAACAAATGGCTTATGGGGCTCTGAAATGTGAAGTTTTAAAGAGATGGGCTACTTGAAGGGTAGCTATAGAAATGATAAAGGAACAGATATGTTGTGGAAAAGCAGGTTGACATGAGCTTAAACATTGACAAAATGAAGTGGAAAACTTGGACAGCAGGGAATGCACACTTGGTTTGGATATGGAGATGGGAGATGGGAGACTGTGACTTCTGTCTCTGACAGAGGACAGTGTGGGTCTGTTGCTCTAGCTGTAATTAGGAAAGCAGGGATCTGATGTTAGATTTGGAGGAGGTTTCTGTTAAAGCTATTGGAATGATAATGGGCTGAGATCCACGAGTGTGTGCCCTGAAGAGAAGTTCCAGTCCTAGAATAACTTCAACATTAGTGCTCCTTAGAGGTTCTCCATCTGCTTGGAATGCCCAAGCATGGTTATTTTCCAAGATTTCTATTCCTGCCTCACACAGTCTGGGTCAAAAAAGCACAAGATCTCTTCTTACTGACTCCTTGTATCTAAAAATCTGACTTCCAACATGAGTCAGCACTACTCTGCTATATTCGGGTTTTCAACATCTTAGTTTAGAATAAAGCTCCAAGGAGAAATTCACAATCTGCATGAGAAATACCATCCTGTTCTCTGCTCACTCTGGGATGTGGGAGTGAAGCATCCCTCACTGAGGACAAGGAGCATGGCCTCTGTCCCTTTCCCAGGCTTTGCCTGGCAGCAGATGTGTGCTCATGTGCATTTGGATGTAGATTTGAGAAAACAAGAAGTAATTACCTTTGTAGATAACCTTCTGCTTCAATTGTTTCAAGGTAGAAGTCTGAAGAGAGTTGCATAAGCCTACTTGTATGTGCAGCTTAGGTGTAATAGGTTGTCTCTTGAAGCACTCAGCAATGCATGATTTACTACTTTCACTGATAGAGAATTTTGATCAAAGAAAATGGAGCAGTTCTCTAGCATTGTGAAAAATGAGAGGACTTATCACACATTATAACACACCATTGATTTGGTTTCAGCCACATTCTGTTGGTTTTGTGAGCTCCTAAGGCTGCCACGTCTATAAAAACCCATTTTCAACAAATTAATTTTTTCCATTTATTTAACAGTATTCTCCTTTTTTACCCCCTTTCTCTTTCACTTTTTAACTCTATTCATGGCCTGTAGGGTAAGCAGCCATACAGGGGTTTATGGGCAAGTGTCATGGATCAGAAAAATTAGGAATCCTGTGTGCACTCTTGATGGGTTCACATTGATAGATGAGATGTCAGTTCACAAGTCCTTGATTTTCCTAGACAAAATATTAACTTTCCAATAGATTTTCTTCCTAGTGTGCTTGTGTGAACAATGGAAAACTATACTTAGTCTAAGTCCACTTAGCTTTGGGGACAGAGCAGTGCAATCATGTAAGAGCCTGTTGAACAAATGTTAATTAAGAAGGGTTTCATCTAATTTGAAGCTCATTAATTCACTTGATAGCATTTTTATAAAATTGAGGAACAATCTGAAATAGGATCAGTGCTTGTACTATGAACATTAGGTAGTTAAATGGGTCTGCCCTTAATCTGTCTGTGTAAAATCCTTTCCTTATTCCCAAATATTTAGTGTAATTTTTTCTCCATTCAAATTCTTCATCATAGAATTTCCTGTGCAGATTTAGCCCACTTTAAATGTAACAGGAAAGCATTTGATGTTTAATAAGCTCACTTTCCCTCACTGGTCTGCGTTTTCTGAATGCTATAAAGGATGGTTCAGAGAAAAGCAGCACTGGCTGAGCTATTTTGTAACGTATTGAGAGGGACTGGGAGGGAAAGGGAACCCAGCAGAGGCCTGGTGGTGAACTCCCCATCCCCTGCAACTGAAGGTGTCTCCCCTCACTGTTCTGATACTTTCAGGAAAGGATGCAGAAAATCGCTTTTCTGGTGGTGAATTGTCAGAAGAAGTCTACACCTGCCTGCCCTGCAGAGAAGGATGTTCTTTCTGCACAGATGACACTCCCTGCTATGCACAGGAGGACAAGTACTTACGGCTGGCTATCATCTCCTTCCAGACGCTCTGTATGCTGCTGGATTTCATCAGCATGCTGGTGGTCTACCATTTCCGCAAGGCAAAGGTAAATAAACCCTCTTGTTCTGCTTTGGTGCTCCTCCTCACTGTGGGGTACACGCTCCTTTATGCTGGGTGTATGGCTTCCCAATCCTGAGAGCCAGTAACTCAGGCAAGGAGTGCAGCTCAAGAGGAGGATGGGATTTCCAAACAGGAATGTTTTCCTAAATTGTTTATGTGGTTCTGGGAAAAACAAACAAACAAACAAACAAAAACAAACAAAAAACCAAAAAAACCCACCCCACAAACAAAACAACAACAACAAAAAACCCAAAAAAACCCAAACCAAAAAACAATCCAACAAACAAAAACCACAAAACAACAACGACAAAAGCTGAGCAAATCGTGTCTTCCAATGAAATATGCTTGCATTTATAGATGTTCAGCAAAAATCAAGGAAACTGTTAAGTAATTTTGGAAAACCAGGCCAATTAATCATGCATATGTCTAAGGGGACATGGGCTTTTTAGAAACTTGGGATCTTGAAAGTCCCTGCGTTACCACTACTGGGAATGATGTTTGGTTTCAATATATTTGAGAGATTAGCTGGAAAATAATTATGGCAAAGAGAAGTCTTTCTGAAGAATTCTAGTTCCTAGAGAGTTTAAATGCGATTCTATGGTTAAAGATGATTATGTTTTTCACTAAAGCATGAGTGTACTAAGGAGTGTCTGTAAATTGCTGATGCAGAGTTTAGGTATTAAGTTAATGAACTTTCTGCTTTTACCTCACTGAAAATCAGGTAGCATCTCTTGGAATCTTACTGTTGCCTCAGTAAATGCAGAATAATCTCTGAAACTTCAAATTTGCTAAAAAGAAATTAACTGAAGCTGGCATATATTCACTACCTACATTTGGGAAACGTAGGTGTGCACACAGTATGCTACATTATCGAAATTAATAGCTTCATCCACTTTCTATAACCAGATAAGTATTTCCATTTTGGTTTTTGGAACACTTGATCCCACAGTCTTCCTGATCCTGCAGTGTCTGTGTTACAAATGCGTGGCTCATTTTGAAAGACTTTAATATCCTGTCAGGAAATCACAGAGTGAGCAACAACATTCTTTTTTTTTTTTTTCCTGTTATGCTTCTGACAGTGTCTTTGTATTAAATGGTTCAAATTACAGACATAATTGTATTCATAAAGTTTTTTGTTATGAAAAGTTTGTTGTTGGCATCTGTTTAGTTGCTTGACATTAACTTAGCAGAAGGACTTCATTCTGATTTTTTGAGGTTTTAATCTGGTAGTGTTACTCGCTTCTAAAGTCATGGGCAACATTATGACAAGCATTTCTTGTGAGCGAAAACTATTTCTAGACTTACAAAGTGATATGCAGCTATTGCAAGCTGGGCTTGACTTCTTTTTTACACAGGAAATATTGATTGTTTTATAGAAAATATTTATGTTTTCTCACAAATAGGCTGAGAAACAGTTTTCACTCTTGCACTTGTACACTTGTGTATGTTCTGATAGAGAGATCTGCTAGAGTAAAAAGATACATCTTTCCTAGACATAACACAGCAATCTTGTGTTTCACAAAACCTGCTAGCCATGAAAAGCACATTTTCACATTTTTGATGATTAATCGTTTCTCCAAAATAGTCTATGAGTGAAGAAACACAAGGAATCTGAATCTTTAATACCAAAGCAACGCCAAAGGGGCATATACACATCTTCCATTGTTTCTGTAGTGTTTTTCAGTCATTAGGAAAAAGATTGTGCTTATTTTTTTCCAGATTCCCTCTTATGATTAGAAATCATTAGATATGAATGAGTGAGAATCAGACATAAAACAAAACTTTTTTTTTTCCCTGAAAAAAAAGGTCCCCTTAAGACATTGTAGTTAATTCAGTTGACCAGAGATGGATTCAGTTACAATTTTGGTTACTTACAGGAAAGTAAGTATTTTTCCTCTAAATGTGTATCTCACAAGGAAAAGGGAAGGAAACACGTGACAGAGGAAATAATATGGTGATTAACAAACCTTTCCATTATGATTGATGTTTTTGAGGAATAAAAACTGATAGATTTTTCATGGCTTTTCATATCATTCAGTTGAGTTTTTCTTGGCTATTCCTTTAGTGTTCTTTATGTTGTTGGTACAGCATGAAAACGATCTTAGGTTTTTACCATGAAATGTAAAGTTATATGAAGGGCAAACATACCGAGAACAGTGAGTATTTGCATAAGAGAACTGCTGGTTACATTGGGAAATAACGGAAATTTGGAGTGAAGGAAGAAAACTAATAGCTTACTATGTACTCTTTGCCAAGGAGGTAAAATCATGAAAATGAAAGAACACATATTGAAGTATATTCAAAGTATCTGCCTTTTTGAGAATTTCCAACTGTTAGTGAAGCAAACCACAATTAGGTTAGTATATATGTCTGTGATTAAAGTTGCTGTGTTGAACTGCTCATTTCCATTGTGCTGTGTGGGAGTCAGAGCAGAGCATTTCTTTGGATTCTCTCCCACGTGTAGCACTACAACATTCAAATGGTTGCAAAAAATAGTTTTTAATGCAACATTTTAACAGAAAGAACAGTGTACAGCTACTATATCAAGAAGCAAACTTCAAAGTGTTCAAGGGAGCAAAAGATGGAAACGAAAATAAAAGATGTTAAATTAAGGTCCTTTCAGTGCTGAAAGGAATGAGGAGTAGATATGTGGCATTTTGATCCAGCTGTTCATCAGTAAAATCAGAAGGTAAATGGGACCGGGTCACCTCTTTAGAAAAAGTGACTGCAGAAGACTTCTCAATGCTTGTACTTCATGGGGGCTCCTGGTAATTACTACCTTCAAAAAACTAAGCTCCTGGAAAGTTAGTCTGCCAACAGAAAGCACTTGGGAAGAAACACTTGGCAGTGATATTCTGATAGTAATAATTCACAAACAGAATGATAAAGGTCCATAAACATCCTTTAGCTTATGACAGAAGTGATAGGATATTTTTTTGTCTTAAAAAAGATCAACATATCTGTAAGAGCAGATACAGATCTTAAGTATTTTAGGGAAGTGAAGAAATACAGCAGCTGTTCAGATCACACTGGTTGCACTTCTTATGACCAAGCAGTACTTAAAATGGAAAATTGCCATCAGTCTGGTTTTGTCAATAGTGTGGAATATATGTGAGAGCCAAGGCAGTTCCTAGAAGACCAACTAGGAGTAAAAGATGGAGTGCTGCTCTGCCACAAAGCATGGCCATGAGAACAGAGGCCTTTTGGACAATTACTGCCAAAGTGTTCCTGACAAAATGTGATGATTTTGACATGATCTTTATTACTGACCTAGGCTGTAATAATAAGACTCTGCAGGGAACCTGGTAAATACCAGCTCGTGAGTTCCCGCTCAGACTGTCACAAAATGAATGGTAATAAATAAGCAAAGCCTATAGCAAGCCAAATGACTGGCTTTTAAAAGCTAGGCTTCTCTTTAGAGGGACTTCTACAAGGTTCTGAAGTTTTAAGTCTCTTCTTCTAGAACTTCTTAAGGTTCCTCTGAAGAATCGTCTTCAGACTTCTGTCTAGAAAACTGCTGAGCTATTTACTGTGTAATAGGTTTACAATAATAGCAGTAAAGGAGCAATAGAACATAGGATATGTGACATTTGTGTTTATAAAGACTCCCTATAATATTGACAAGGACTAAAGATCATTAGGTCCAACTAATGTGTTGGCATGTAGATATGAGAGTACTTCTTCCAAGGTCTGCCACCAAAAGCTCTTAAAATTTTGGTCTCAAGGGACTAGGCGAGCTGCACTATTTGTGGGTAACCAAGGGGCAGCAGAGGAAAACACAGGGCAGGAAATACGGTATAAAATCATGTACAGCAGTGAGATGTTGATGTGTGAACATAGATATACATATATGGAGTTCCTCTTAGGGTTTCAGTAGAGGGATTAAGGATCAAGGAGTCTCGCAAATATTCAAGGCATCTCTCACATATTTAAAAAAATGAAGTAGTTGAATTACACAGCTTTTAGTTGCTTTATGTCACTCATTGGCAAAGAATATCAGAGATCCCGAAGTATAAAGCAATTCACATAGCCAGGAATCATGGAGGATATTTCTATATATTTCTACATATGTTTCTATACTTCTAGGGTGTTTAAACACAGTGGTTTTGGTGAAAAATCTGGTGCTGAAAGGCCATAATTTTATTGTTGGAAACTTGGAGGCTAGATCGGAAGGATAGGAAGGATCACTCTCAGCTTCTTTAATGATGAATCACAGGCCATGAAATGAGGTAGGACACTAGAGTCTAAATCAGAAAATCTTTAATTCTCTTGGCAGAGAGTCATGAAGTTAGATTTCATGAAATCATGAACTTTCTTGAAAACCTTGTAGTTATTCATCTAGACTTCCACATTTGATAGGTGGCGAAACAAAATTCAGCTGTTCATCCAAAACACAGTTGATCCAAACTGCTGGTACCACTGACCAATCTGCAAAGTAGTGACTTCAAGCACTACAATAAAACAGTACAATAAAACATCATTTAGTTAAAAATTTTCAATATTTTAAACTAAATGATTCCAGCTGGAATTGGCCAAAAGAATAAAATTGAATGGCAAAAGACACCGTGACAAGGCTCTGATCAATGCTGTGGAATTCATTTGAGGCTTTGTCAAACACAGGTGAAAGTGACTCAGCAGCCCTGAGATCAGCTCAGCAGTAATGTTATTAAACTGCAAGAGTCATAACTGGAGAAAGTCACAGACAGAAAAGGTGGCCCACTGCCAAGAGAAGGAAGAACTCCAAAACGATAAGAACAAAAAAAATTTGGAAGAAGGCACAGAAGGAGTAGCAGAAGCTAAACCGCTAGCGAAAAGCTAAACCACTAGGGAAAGACAAAAAAAGATGAAAAGTATAACAGATAAAGAGCATATGCTACTGCCATAATGGGAAAAGATGAAGCATTTCAGCAGGAGAGTAAATGGGGGAAATTGCCGAACAAAGAGAAAAGAGGAAAAATTATTCATAGCTAATACAGAAGGGAAATCAGGTGTGTGGACACTTCAAAGAAATCTTTGCTGTGGACAGCCCTTATGCTGATCAGTAGTGAAAGCTGGAAGCCATGAACCTGGTATTGACACAAGGTGCAAGAGGCTCAAAAACTCAAGGGAGATGAAAATTTGTAAAATCCCATCAGAAAAGTTGACAGCACCTGACAGCACCAGTTTAATGCCACTGAGGGAATTGTGTGATGAAGCCTGGGAAAAAGAAATCTTTCCTCATTAGTGAAAATATTGGAATTCTATTTTGACTGCTCTGCCAGAGTGATTTTCCTGAATCTGACCTGGGAAGAGGGTGAGGCTTCTGCAGCATCAGAGAAGTAAAGGGAGACTGGATGCAAAACAAGGAACAGGCTCAGTGCTGTTGATGGTCATGTTATGTGTCTTAACAATGACAGAGGAGTCTGTAAAGGAACAGGTTCCTCTTATTTCCTTGGTTTTCAAAAGCTTTTATGGAGTTTGAGTATGGGAGGATCTTGCAGAACTTTCAGCCTTACCAAGTCAGATTTTCATTTTTACAGAGGTGCAAAACATTCTCTAAGCTGAACAACTAAGGAACAAAACAGCTCAAGGTGATACTAGCAAATGTCTTTATGTGCTGTGGTGTTATTATTGATTTAATAATGCAAACATCACTACAAAAACCATGTCCAAAAAGTATGAGGCTAAGCTAACAAAAGTAGCTGATTAGACAAGGACAGAAATCATGGATATTACAACAAACACTCTCAAAAATGAGAAGCTGAACACTGATTTTGTAAGAAAAAACATCCACAAAATCAGAGAATTCATCTCTGTGAGCAGCACTCTATGGACCAAGGGAGAGCTCAAACAGGGAGTGACCAACTGCAGCATTGATTGCATGCAGTGTAAGGGTAGCAAAGCTACTGGAAAGAAACTGAACATTTAAATAGCTATTAATAAAAACCAGATTTTTTTTTTTTTTTTAATTTCAGACTTAACACAGGGCTAGAAATCTACCAGAGCCTTAAAGAGAAAAACAGCTGCATTGTAATAATGTCTTTGTAAAAGTCCTGGGCTGCGGAAGGACGTTACCTGCAAAGAACCTAAAAGGCTCATCAGTTACCAGGCTGCGTTTCTAAATGAATTGGAGAGAAGAGCTGAAAATACCTGACCTTTGCACAGCAGCCCACCATCCCAAACAGGGAGTTCTCAGGGTAGAGTACAACTGCTGTGAGGAATTGTAAGTGCCCTTAAGAAATGCCAAGAACCTCTGCTGGCAAAGGGAATAGAGAAGTTGAGCTCAGCCATAGAGTGGAAGAGACTAATTGCTACTTTGTGATGAAGGAGAGATGAGAATGTGCTGCCAGCCTTGACTCATGCTAGACCTTTTCAGAACGGTCTTGTTTGCTGGGAATTCTCATTCAGATCAATGCTAAAGGCTTCAGAGTAGTTGCACTAAAGCCAAGCTACTTTGCCCTGCTCTCACTGCCTTGTGGTTCTGCCAGGTTCTGAAAACAGGGGCACAGGGAGCGAGCAGGGCATCTGGTCTTTCCATCTTCCTGATGCACCTGTGGCCAGTATCTCTGGATCCACATCCAGAGATGTCAAGGTAAAATTGGTAGTAGTGAGCACACTTGGAAAAGGTTGTTTTCAGCTCTGAAAAATAATGGAAAAATGCTTAGAGTTCAAAAAAGTAATTTGGAATTGTGTTTTCATATGGCATTAACAGTTATGAAGGACTGTGATAGAGCCTATTGAAATGAAGGGCTTTGCCCTGTTCAAGACTATTTCCAATCCCAAATATTGGAAATTTTAACTAAGTGATGTTTTATTGTACTGATCTTCTCCACCCCTACCGTCTCTCGTCTCCTCCCCCCCACCTTTATGAACATTCAGGAACTGTTGGAAATACAGAAATACAAATACTTCTAATAAGAGGAGGAAAGTATACTTCTTGAACACTGATCAAGGTAAATACAGTTAACAGGACCATATGGCTAATCATCAAGAGGAATAAATAATTTTCCCTCTCTTGAGGGAAATGTGGCAAATAATAGCTGCAGACTGTTTTTATGTGGTTTCCGTCAAATACAGATTTTCTGTTTGGAGTTCAGGATGGCTAGATACACTCTGCCACCACTATCCCATTTTTTTATTTAGTTTAAATATGTTTAAGTGATGCTAAATATGATTTCAAAACTGTGAAGATAGTCCCTAAGCAGTGCAATTTTAAACACTGCACAGAACTGCTCATAGATGGAAAGGCAACATGCAAATTTATGCTGTAGTTCCCCTTTCTAATACTGAAAAATCACAAATGTCTTTTCACCCTTACTGCAGCCGTGATAGGACCCAGTAATTTAGAATGAGGTAATCACAGCCTATTGATGTGTGATACATCCTTAAATATTAAAGCATGCTGGCTTTGCAAACATACCTCTTTTTCTAATGTAAATCAGCCAATCCTTTTTCCTTTTTTTTGACTCCACAGTGGCGTCTTGCTGTCCTTATGCCTGGATGCCTTTCATCTTTGGTGCACATTCTGCTTTTTTCTCCCTAGACAACAATTTTTGACATTTCAGCTGAAGTGGAAAGTTGATAGAGGGAAGAGATCTTGCACAGATGGAGCAGCTGCCTTTACATGCTGTGCTGGTGGGCATACCTGATAGTTCACTCAGCATATGCACATTCTGTGCAGTGCATTAGACATCCTTTCTTCATCCTGTCCTAGGGTGAGAGCCTAGTGTCTTGTGATTTCTTAGGAAGTTTATTGTAGTCTTCAGGTGTGCAAGTTTAAAGACATTGCCAGTATTGTTTTCAAAACTGTTGTTTTTAGTGGAATTCTCATTTCCTTTATTTGCGTGTCTCTTCCCATTTTTCTGTGTAGTTAAGATGTGCCTTTAGGGATGCTGTACTTTCTTAACTCCCACATAAATAATTTAAGAGTGCCAGGATATTGGCAGGATAAGAAGTAGAGGGGCTGTTAGCCTGCAGGTCTTAGGAAGGATGTGCTGACTGCTGGCATTCCCAAAAGACAGCAGGCACTGGCAGGCATGGCTGCAGTGTTGCAGGGTATTGTGTATTTTCACTTCCTAAGGCCAAAGGTCTCACATGACTATGTATTTGCACTCTAATACAGAGTTTAGAGGCATCAAGTACTTGTAAATAGAAAAATAAACTACAGACACTCTAGGCCTAATGAAGACTGAAGTGTGAAGAAAATAAAGATCTAGATATTAAAGATGTTCATTCATTTCAGTTCAGCCTCATAAAAAAGAACTAATGAGAAGAGCAGGGTGGTAGAAAGCAAAAAGAAAAAAAAAAGTGCTCTAGATAGGGTCTGTTCCTAATGGATAAGGTAGGTCATAAAAATAACTTTACATCAATACTCAGGAGTAGCTCTAAGGACTCTAAAGCTACAATCTTCTCTATATAACTTTATACTAAGCCAGAGCCTCTCTCTACAAAGTTGCATTGCACAACACCTTAGGGGGCCCATCTGGAAAAAATTCATGTTTTTTTAAGAAGTGCATTGCCTTCAAATTGATGTGAATCAGCTGTGGATTGTGACACGTTTGCTCCACTTTGACATTGAAACTGATTCCTGGCCTTTGCTTTCTTAATCTTAATGCTTTGCTGCATAAGACCTTGCAGACTGTGAATCATTGTTACCTTCTGTTCTGTGAGTACTCCACAGAACTCTGCAACACGGAGCCCCAAAGTTCAAATGAATGGAGCTGGTAGAGCACTTTCAGTGCAGGGTGCTGGCCCAGGATATAGCTGTCACCAAAGAAAAAGCTGTAGTAGCCTTGAAGACCTATGCTCATTGAATTCTATTACACTATGATTTCACTTTCAAAATAAATGATGAAAAATTAAGTAATTGAATTCTTGAATTCCAGCAAATGTTTTCCAACAATGACAACTGTTACATCATGAAAAAGTTTTTCCAAGGTTGTTTCTGAGCAAACTGCTAAGATTTTTGCTTGTCGGTTACTCTCTGATTCCTGCTGAGTCTTGAATTTATAGCCTTTATAGGGTATCTGAGTAGTCTGAATGGTCTGTCACGTGGTGATAAGCTTTCCCCACTGACTCTTTGATGCAGAAACTTTAGGACAGTTGCATTTATCTGAAGTTTCATTTGGGTTCCTGAATGAGCATTTACAGATTTGCTGGGAAGAGACTTCCTATCGTGTCAGCAGAATAACAGTGACATTATTTATTTATCCTGCTATTTGTCTTGGAGTTGCATCCTGCTGTGAACCTTCCTTGTACAATCAATAACAATAGCAAAGTCCCTGGTGGCTTGCATGAGGTCTTTGGCATGCCTCCCTCTCCAAGAGAAGACTTCTGTCTGAAGAAGACCTTTCTTTTTGTTTTAAGGGTCTAATAGTAAGATCCAATTTTGATGTTGAAAAACCAGTTAAACTAAGGAGAAGCTCTTATGAAGATGAGGAAATAGGTTTTTTTAGAAGTTTTATTCAGAGAGAAGAAAGAAATAACATAAATGAAGAAACAGAGAAAGAAAACACTGGAAAAAATGTAGCATGAGAACTTTCAAATAGTAGAAATAAAACTATATTGGAAACCTTATTCTAGGAAACATCTTGCATTTTTTACTGCATATTTGTAGCTGCAAAGCTTTTAGTTAATGGTAGAATGCTCAGTGAAACTTCATGCTGGTTTTAGTATTTTGGTTGTTTGGTTGGTTTTAGCTATATCATGTGGTACAAGCTGAACATAGATCACTCAGACTAAAACATATTCCTGTTCTTCATTCTTTACTCCATTTCTTTGGGTAAAAGTTGAAGGTTTTCAGGAGCAGGCTCATGCTGTCAGCTTCTCATTAAGGCTTTGTGCTATGAATACAGTCACATTGCTTTTTGCCTTCCTTGTCCCAGCCATGCCTCCCCCTGTCTGGAATAAAATCATGACATTTTTCTCTGACATCTTCTCATCAACTTCAACATAGCAGAAAAGAAACCTTGATCTCCTCCTGCTTCCCTCTAGGACATCCCAGCTAATGCTTTCATAGTTACTGTAGCAACCTGCCTGTTACCAAGTGTTATCTTGGACCCTGGAGCTCGCTGTGCCTCCGGCTATGTCTAAGCCTTGCTGAACTCCTTCTGAGCTCCCTTTTGAGAAATATTTTCTGCTGGTCTGCAGCCCTAAGTTTATTGTCTCAGCTGGGTGTCTTGTGTCTTGGCTGCTGTGCTGTCCTTTCAGCTGGCTGTGGCAGATGCAGTCAGTGCCTGCTGCTGTCTGTTCAAAATGATGCTGCACGTGATTTTCTGCTCTGCCACTTTCTGTTGTCCTTGTTGCATCTCCCCCTTGGCATCATACATGAGCTGTATATGTCTGTTTTTTTCAACTCCCACATGAGATTTTTTCTGTCTCCTAATGCCATTTCTTTGAAGCAGAAGTGTCAACACCAGCCTCATCTTGTTACCTTTTCCAAAAAACACCTCTTTTTCCCTTCATACTTTCCCCATGCTTGGTGGAGGCTTTTTAAGAACATCCCTTGCTCTCCACATCATGTGTTCAGATTCAAGTGCTGACAAAGTATGTGACTTAGAATGGGATAATGATAGGCTGGGACTACTAATTGATGATTGTGAAATGTGATATTGCCTTGTTGTTCCGTTGCTCTTTTCATCTGCCCTTATCCATATGCTGTCCCTGTCTTAAACTCTTAACTTTGTGCAGATAGCACAGCCATTTTCACCTTTTTCCTTGTGCAGAGTCTGCAGTAACTTGAGGCTTCCCTGGGTCTGGGCCTTTCTGCAATACATTGGTAGGAAGAATAGTTAAGTTGTGCATAGCATTATTTCCTTCAAAGACAAATGTGCTTTCATTGCCAGTAAAACATACACTCCATGATCTAAACTTAATGAGAGATTACTTAATTTAATAAATTCTGAAGAGCTGAAAAATCTCACCATTTTTGGGATTAGGGTTTCTTAGATGCAATCATAAGGTATTAATTTGGAGTGGTTTAGCACTTGGCTCTTGTAAAATAAAAGTGAATAAAATAAACTGAAGTTGGATTTAAAACCTCCAGAATTATGAGGTCTTGATTGATCTGAAATTCATATAATGAATTTAATCTATAGTTATTTTGCCTTCTAAGTCATGAAAATAATGAGATTTTTTTTTTTTACCTCAATCAGATTTGTTCTAACGCTTCTCATATAATTTTCAGTTTGTTTCCTCTGAGATGTTATGAATCTTGAACTTTGCAGTCAGGTTGGGTTTTTTTATTCTTTTACCACAAACTATTTATTTCTGTGTGATTGAACTACAATTTATACAGACAATTTTAGTGAGCTGTGGTTTATCTTCTGTAATAGGTGAGGCCATGTTGAATAAGAAAGCTGAAATTTAGTTTAGGTGTTCTGAAGCTATTTGTAAATTAAACAGAGGAACATACTGAGCCTCACCTCCTGCTCCTGAAATTTGGTTTCCTATTTCATCAGAATTTTTGTATATTCAATTTAATCTCTTGGTGATTAGGCAACTATCAATATCAGAGTCCATTTTATTCTTGAAAGTAATGTCTTTGGATCTTCATTTAATTTCTGTGTTAATTGAATGCATAACCTAGTGAAACAGACACTTTAAGTGATCCAGATTTTTGATGATTGTTATTGTACATATTTATCTTTTAAATTAACCATAAAGCTGTGAATAGAGTGAAATTGAACCTGGGTGTTTACCTCATTACTGATTTTCTTTCATGTGTACATTCACCACTTTTTGATGAGAAGCAGGTATCTTGATTTAAGCAGTCTGTCCCCAAGGAAGGAATTTCTGCCCTTACAAGAAAAGATGTCCCTGGGACATTAACCATTTTAACTGGTGAGGATTCTTCACCAGAAAATACTGTTTTCTCAAATGTCTATCTTGTCGGTGGTGTAGTGCAACTTAGATGCAGCAATGCCCACATTTCTAAACGCAGAACACCTTACCTTCATCATGATATACCTCAACAGATTTCGTTACTTGTATAACAGAAAGGATCAAGGGCCATATGAATTGAAAAATAAAATATTTGGGGATTTCTTGGATGCTTCACATCTTGTGTAAATTTAATGAAATTGTTTTATGATTGATGGCCTTTGCTTTTCCTGACTTTTTTTCAGCTAAAAAGTAAATTTAGTAATTATATTCTGTTTGAGCTCAACTATAACTAGTAATAGAAAAAGAAATTCTCTTTCATGTAAGTATTCTTCAAAGGCTTGAAAAGGAAATGAAAGAACATGAGGATTATATTTATTTGGTTTAGGAATACTGCACAAAACCTGCAAATGTCAGAAAATTCCGACAATTTGTCAATACAGTTTAAATGGCAGCCCATAGGCCTGTCTTTGGAAAGTTGGCCTTTGCTGTGAATATTTTTGTACTTGTAATCTGTATTCTATTAGGAGGCTATGATTCAAATAGGTTGAAAGTATTTGTTAGTGTGATGAAAGGTTGAGCAGAACAAACTATTTCCTCTTCATTATTTTACAGAGGAATTTTCAAAAGAGGTACAACTCTTTCTCTCTTGAATTGAAGAGTTTTTCCTGCATTTACCTGGGAACGAGTTGTTTGAATTTTGTATCTCAACCAACAATTATAAAATTAAAACAAAACCTTGTTATGGAATTTGACATTTCTGTTTTCCTGGGTGGCAGTCCTAATCAGTCCCTGAATTTATTATCAAGACAATAAATAACTTATGACACTACTATTACAGGGTACTAACTGAGGATTCAGAGAACTCCTTCCAGTTGCTTTTGTGCCCATCCTTTAGTCCTCAATATTCCTCTTCCAGGTGTGAATAAAATTAGGATAATCACCACTATGAAATGTAGTTCCACTTTTTTCTGTAACTCCTAATATCAGTGTCTGGGAACTGGAAGTCCAAATTCTGTCTCTTAACAGAAGAGCCAAACATGTTGCTGTTACTCAGCCTCGGGGGCAGAAAGAAGAATCTTGCATTCTATTCCTTAAAAGTAAACTTTAACTGAGATAAAATTCCTGAAAATTAGTACTTCAGTTTTTCCACACACCTCTTTCACTAAGAAAGATAACAGTGTCTTTGTGTTTGGGAAAATGTATATGGGATAAGACAGAGGAAAAAGGTTCAATGGGCTTTAGAAAAACATCACATGGAAATCAAGACAAAAATATACTCATACTGGAAAGAAATTATTTGTTGGAAAGGTTTGTTTTAGTAAGAAAAGCAACTGATGATAAAACATTTCAACCAGCTCCACTTCAGACCATGTATTTTCAACTTGACAAAAATCTCTTTTCACTTCTTTCATTTAATAGAAAATAAAGAACCACCTGTACCAGGAATAAAAAGAATTTGACCAGGAAGGGTTTTCAGAGAAGTAAGGGACAGATTTGGAATCCAGTCCTGTAAGGTCTCATCATATCTGCCACGTCCTCACGTGCAGAGTGGGATGGATCTGCCAGACCTGCAGCCCAAGGGTGCTCCTGGGAGTGCTGCAGAGTGAGCTCATTGCCTTTCCAGCTACCTTCAGCTACACTTTCGATTTCACTTCTTCTGAGACAATTTCCATAGTAATTTTTCTAGTCACTTCAAATACATCAGCTTAGCAGAGCAGAGTAAACCTGTGCCCATTCTCTGTATTTCCTTGCTTCTCTACCATTGTTGTCTATCCATATGTGTTTTCCAGTTGCACATGGAGTGTAGATACACTTTCCACTTTAATACATATGAATGTATTCAAAGTTGAGATCAAAGAAGTGTATCTGATTTTTTTCTTTAGTGTGATTTTTTATAATATAGAAAACATAATATATTTATATTTAATAATGATATAAACATATATAATAATATTTTTATAAAATAATTTTTTCACTGATATGCTTTATTTATCTGAAGGGCAATCTCACATTCTGATGACACCACCTTTGTAAGAGGAAATTTTCTGTAAATCACAGTCCTGTTTGGTCATTCATTATATTACAAAAATGGCAGAACTATTTAACAAACATGAAAAAAATCAAAATATGGCAACTCTTCCCCCTCACTAGGTTTCCATGGTACCATGCTCATATAATACACAGTGACATGTGGCTCTGGAGGAAGCTGCAGTTGTCCTGGACTGACACCAAAGTCTACAGTTCAGTTAATTCAGTATTACACAATGCAACTGATACAGGATGACTTTATTTTGGCTTTTATGTTTTTTTCTCCACTATGAAAATACTGACACTCATCTCACTGATTTATGTGATGACATTCAGGAATTCAGTGCTAATTAATGTTGTTGTATTTCCTGGATTGCTTAGGACCACAAACAGTTGAAATGTAGTATCTTCTGTGCTTGTTTATACATCATTTCAGCTTTTGTTTTGTTACATTTGATGCAACTTGGGCAGCTACACTTTTTAAAATTTCCCTTGTGCAAATAATTACTAAACATTTATTTATGACCCTTTAGCAATGGCCAGGAGGCATGTATGACTTTCCTTTCTTAGTGGGATTTTTCACAGAAATGGTGTTACTTTCTCAGATTCAAGGATAAGGAATGACTGTTTATCTCAAGGGCTACTAATGTGGCCTGGGTAGAATGGATGGATGGAAGACTGAGCAAATCCTAAGGCATAAATCAGTCCTTCACAAACAGTAGTCTTTGCAGACCTGGGTAAGTGAATGGTATAGGTAGCTGAGTATGAAAGTTAGTATGAAGCTAGAATCAAAATAAATTGCAGTATTACTTAGGTGTCAGCAATGTGTAACCATTGAGTGAGACAAGGAAATCCAGAAAAGACAGTTTTACTGACACAAATAAAATCGAAATGAAACCCTGAATGGGAAATGAACACAGAGACAAAGTGGCAATAAACAAACTGAACGTAAGATGAACAACCCAAGAAATAAATTAGTAAAACCAAAATAAATGCCAACAAGCAAGACAGATGCAAAACACCCCAAGCAGCTGTTAAAAAGAAAAAAGGAAAAAGCACAAATATAACACTCAAGTGGAAGAAATTCCCACTGTGTGAAATTTCCGGGCTGTGTCCTAAAATGCCCTAATTTCTGTGAATTTCATCAGAGAATTTTATTTGTGCAGCTTGAATAGATGGATACCAGCTGGTGGAGATTTTGGGCTATTATTGGTTTCCTTTCTTTCATTTATTTTCTTCAAGGAGCAAGGAGCAAGGGCTTTTTTTCCTGAGGTGTGTGGGCATGTTCACTGCTGTGTGTGTTTCAGATGCCCATAAAGTGAAGCATTTGTGATCCTGCACCCAGCCACGCCTTAGGGACCCATGTTTGCAAAGTCTGTACAGTGGAAGATTCAGCTTTTGGTGGAAAAACTGTGATTCACAGACTTCTGGAAATACCTATATATCTAATAAAATATTTTTAGTAAATTAATTTTGAAACATTCTGCTTTAGTTTCTTTTTCTTCTCTTTAGTTAATCCCTGTTACTAAATTTTCAGTGCTGAATAATTTTTTCTTCTGGGCTTCTTGGGCTATTGTGGTCATTATGGAAGAAATAAAAATATTTTAAAATCAAGTGTAAAAATATCTATTTTTCTTTGCAGTAGAGAAAACCAGCAGTTTCAAAAATGTAGCTTGGGAGAATCTTTATACTTCAATTTCCAACCTATTTTCTTTCTTTTCTCTACATTTATGTAAAAATAGTTGTACTATTGTGAAATTTTTGAGCTTTTCTTCATCATTGTGGATAGCACTCAGCTCTGCTATAATGTCTGATCCATTTGCCAGGGAATCCTGTTTAGAAGAGCAGTGATATCTGTAAACATTAGGTGACAACTCCCCATTCTCCTGGTACCAAAGACTGAGGTGAAAGTACAGTCAAAACCTGGAAGCAAGCTCATTTTGAATTCCAGCATTGCTGTCTAAGTCACACTTCTCTTAGGGCAGGAAGCAGGAATGCAGAGGTAGAATGTAGAGCCGAGGGCTTTTCTGCTACCGGCTAGCAGAAGTTTCTCAGCCCTGCTCCACTTGGAAGTTCGTGGGGTTCAATCTCCAGCCGCCACGTGGTCTGAGGCTTGGTAAATGAAGAGAGGATTCTGCTGTGGTTTAGGAAGATGTTTATTCCATGGGGATGGAAGGCAGAATGAAGCAGAATGAGCTTTGGACCTCGGTTCACCCCTTATGTCACTTTGGGTGAAACCCGAACCAGGGGAGTCTGGATCCAATGGGGGAGGTAGAGGGGAGTGGTCGAGGGCAAGGGCACTTTACACCACAATGGAAAGGGTGGCACCTGGACACCTTGCCAAATAGGAAAGGATCAACCAGGGTGATTGACAAGACAGGGTGATACCACCAGGGGGTGGGATAGGGGGTGTCAGGGGAAAGGGATGAACCATTTATAAATCCATGATTATAAACCGCAACAGTAGAATTTGCAGAGAATGGTCCCTACCAGAACACAAGTGAGAAGAAAATCATGGGATAATTTATAGTTATGGACGAAGAGCTGGAAATGCTGAAGTTCTTTGCCCCAGCAGGTTGTCTTATGATCATGCTGCCCAGAAACAAGCTTGATAAGAAGAGACTATCAGGATGTGAAAGACTTGTTTAGAAAAGAATGTCCCCATGGGAGTTAAAAGGACTTTAGATGTTTTAGGTAATTTCCTTCTTCTCTATATGAAGCTCATTTCAGTTGCTTTGTTGGTCATTCTGGTATATAGAGATTTATTTTACACAATAAGAAAAAGCAAATATTCTCTAGTGGTTTGTGTATTACTCAGTCATGAGAGACATGAGCACACTGACCTCTGCCAGTGTCTTGTGTGATGCTGGAGCCACTCATGGAAGGGAGGGCACTGGCATGATAAAAAGCATTATCCCACCTCTCAGGATCTGCTTCTCATTGGCCTCTCCCCTTATCTGGCTCAAACCCAGCTTCTTGCTAAACAAAGATTGATATGTTCACAGCCTCTGCACCTGGGCTGTACCTCACACATCAGCAAAGCACCCTTGCTTTTGCAGTGGTCAATTCTTTGAGGGTCATTAACTCTTAACATTTCACAAGTGTTTCACATTTTTCACAAGTGTTGATGTTTTGTCTCTAAGATAAGGCTCTGAGGCACAGTTGCACTATACATAAATCATCAAACTTATTGGAACACAATTTGTATTAGGAAAAAGAATTGATTTTTTTTTTTAATTTTTAAGATTTAGGAAAACCTTGTTGGTGAGGAAATGGTGTAGTATTTTAAAATCCTGACAAATTAATGAACCAACATCTTGATAAAAAAAATTCAGGAAAAGTAAATACACCTTTGTCTAAGGACACACTCTATATTCAGTAAAATTGCTAATTATTCATATTTATTATGGAAGCCAAGTCATTAATATTAATTGAGCAAAAATATTCTAGGGACTTCTTGAAATTTAAACAATGCAGAACAAATTCTACAGTTAAATTCCTGTCTGTAATTCCCATGATCCCTAAGTCTTGACACTTGAGAGAAATTTAGCAGTTTCAAATCATATCCAGGTAGTGTCTCTTGAATAGTATTTAACATAGGAAAAAGATTTTTTAAATTGAATTTTGTAAAACACAACCATTGTAATGGGCCTGTGATACAAAGAGTGTGGAGCGTGCAAGCATGACAGCTTAAAAAACATTACCGTGGAAATGTTATACTAACAAAAGTGAAGATACCTTTATGAAAATGGCACACAGATAATTTTCTAATATTTTTTGTTGGTTTTTGTCTTCTAGAGTATCAGGGCTTCAGGGCTGGTGCTGTTGGAAACCATTCTTTTTGGATCACTTCTTCTGTACTTCCCAGTAAGTCAAACTATAACTTTTTAAAAAATTTATACCCTTGCCAACATTTTCAAACATTGTGTGAATGACTCTGGTGAAAATATAAATGTAAAAACTATTTATTAATTATTAGTTTAATCTGACTACAAAATATACTGTGTTCTGTAAATATTCTTTAAAACACTCAAATGTTTTACTATATTTGTAACAATTCTCCATTTTCAATTTGGTAAAAATTGCCAGTGGTTTAATTGGAAGGTTTTGGTTGTTCTGGGTTAAGATGAGATTTTGCTTTGAAAGACAATACCCCTCTGATCTATGGTATGGGGCGGAAAAGCAAGGTATGTAAAAGAAAGACACTGATTATACCAAATATTTTTCTGGAATGTAGTATAAAGGAGAATAATTATTTCAGTGCATTACTGGCATGTATTTTGATGTTTCTGAAGCTATGTGGTATCTTCAATACCGTGTCTTCAGGAAAATTAGATGGCATTACCCTTACCCTGTAAGTGAAAAAAGAAAAGAAAGAAATTTCACAGTCACGTGAGAAATATATCACAAATCTTACAGAAATATGTGTCCATTCTCTTTTCAAAAGTCACAGAAAGACTGAGTTTGTTAATTGCCACATAAACCCAAAACAATGTCTAGATAGAGCAAGACATCAAAGTGTGTATTGAACCAAGCTGATAGAAAGCATGCAGATGGGGAGACAATCAAATACAGAGTTGTGGACTATTTTAAAATATGTTTATGTTCTTTTTCCTTCAGTAGTCAGAATTTTCTGTGTTTTTACAGACCATCATGTTGTTACTGAAAGATGAGCTGGATAACAAAACTTTTCAGTAGCTGCAGAACAAGTAGGAAATAAACTGAAGTAGAATGTGTGAAGAATACTATAAATAAACACAAACTGTGGTAGAATTTTTATACATTATTTTTTGAATAGTGTGGGCCTTTCAAGTTCTAAAGAAAAAATGTGTGCATTTCTCGGATAGTTTTATGTATTTTTTCATCTTTCACTTTGCAGAAGCCTAGGAAATGAAAGTTCTTGTTTTCTTCATGTTGGAAAAAAGTTTTTTACAACTTGCAATAAATACCCATGGGTTTTCAGAGCTTCTTTCATGTATCTTTAGTGAACAGAACAGAACAGAAAGCCCATGTGCTGCTTTCTCAGCTGGTGCAGTAGAGCATTTACAGAAATTCATAGCTTAAAGCGTTATGCAAGTTCCTTTCCATGGTTGTCTCCTCTTTGCCTTCTCAGAGGACCCCAGATGATGGCTTCCCCAGGCGGATGGTCAATTAGAACCAGTCAGTGTCTGTACAGCCTCAGCTCCAAAGCCTCATCAGAACTCATCAGAGCTGTGTCTGTGGTCTGCTCACCTGTCACCCATTCTTCAGTTCATTTCCCAGTTCTTGTCCTGCTCCTCCATTTGTTGTGTTTCACGAAGGATGAACATTCTTTGGTGGCTGCCTGTCTTCAGGTGCTCAGCACCTGGGGCTCTGAGATACTGCTGTGGAGAAAGACTTCTCTCAGCAGTTGGCTTGAAGGACCATGCTGTTGGATGGAAGAGCTGGTGACCAGCCACAGCCTGTAAATCCAGAGGGAGAAGAAAGGAAATGGCTCTGGGAGGGAGCAGTTCAATGACCCAAGTGTCCCCTCAGCTCTTCATTGACATTTAAGCCCCCCTCATTTTTTTTTCCCCTGACATTAAGGGTGTTAAATGTACAGCAAGTGCAAAATGACAGTTTAATGTATTATGAGGAAGAAAAAAAATTGCTGGAAATTCCTGATTAGCCCATGTCCCAGATGGGATGTAGATACTTGACCAGAGTTTATCTTTCTCTGCACATTGCCATCTCCTACCATATAAAACTGTCTGCTGAGAACACAGAACACATTCTAGTAGAAATGAATAGGCAAAGTGCATGACTTGGCTTCTTTCTCCTAGCAGTTTTATGTTCCCACGCTCTTTGCTGGGGGACTCTTCTTTCTTATACAAGGAATTACTAATCAGGCTGTTACTCCTACAGACTTGGGGGAAAAAAAGAGAGCAATTTTATCATTTCTCTTTTGAGCGGTTTAGGAGAGGGATGAAGCAAAATGTGGTAATGGGAGATCCTTTGCATTTTCACACAAAAAAAATTGATCTTGATTTCACCAACCAGAAAAGTATGGTTTCATAAAATCAAAGAAGATCAGAAAGATCAACTTTCCAATACAACCCTCAGTTCACTGCAAGGAAGTTTTCATTTATTTCTGATTCAGGGCAAGACAGTGAAACAGTAAATGTGTGAAAGCTACAAAGCATAGTCTTTTTAAGAAAGAAAAGCTGCAAGGTGTGAATTATGAGGGGTGAGTCCTTGGAATGGGAACTCTTAATGTTTTGCTGTACATGGACAGAATCTGAATGTGCTCACCTGCTTATTGTCTGGGAAAGGAGCACAAAGCAGAGCAGAGTGGCACAAGAAAGAAAACCCAAGCTTTAACAGAGTCTCGTTTCCACCAGCTGACATTCACACACATATTCATTCATAGCAGGGTGTAGAGCATATATTATCAATACACATGTTGGTCATAAGTCATTTACCTGAAAAGCAGATTTTATTTTTCCTGGGTTGTTTTTTTAAAAAATTTATTTACCCCTTCATGTTATTTGGTCTTTTTAATTGTTTCCAAGAAGAATTGGAAATATTTTGTGACCTAGAGTTGTGGTTAAAGATGTAATAATATGTGCCCAGAGGTCATTGTTTCACCTATTTGATTTGGTCCTCATTTTATGTTAGAGGAGTACATTAGAGCTCCAAGACTATTTAATATAGACCTTGCATCTTATACACCCAAATTAGGCTGTGTTCTCTGCAGTTAATATGAAATGTGAGTTAACGTATGGAATGGAGTTCATAAGCACCACTGCAGGAGGATGTTGTCTTTCAACAAGACGCTGTTTTCCTTTGGTATCCTCTCTTCTTCTTCTATTGTAATTTGGAATGTAAAACTAAAAGGCTTTACTTTCACACTCAACCAAGGGTGGAATTACACAGCTTGGCTTAGTGCATGTAACAATGTAAAGATATTAAGGGATGGCATTTCAATTCTAAATAACTGAAATCTCTATTCATTTGAGGATTCAGTGCAAAATTACATTCTTATTTAAAAAACAAAATCCCCTTAGATATTCTCAACACTGCTTTAAGTCTTCGGCATCTTTGTTCTCCACTCTTCTACACTTCCCTAATGCTTTCTTTTTCTAGATCTGTTTACTCAGTTTGTGCCAGATTGCTTTGAGAGCCTTCAGCATACAAATTTCACTGTGTCTAGAAGGGGTCTATTGCATCTCTGACTTCCCCTACCCTCCAATTAAATGCAAACCAAAACCTACTTTGTTACATTGCTGAATTTCTATCACTAATTGTTGTTGTTTTCATGCCTACATGCAGTAATCTATTCATAGTGTAACATCATTAATTGAAAAATAATATCACCAGTCAGCTGCTTTTGGTGAGAAAAACAGCTGTTACAATGCCCTTCTAACCAAATGGGAAGTGCAAATGATGGTCTCCACCTAAATTTATTATTCAAGTTCTGCTATACTCATAATAACACTGATCTTTCCTGAATTATAAGCAGGCGGATGAGCTTTGTCTCTTACAAATGCATAGATTTTACTCAGAAGTTGTTGAGCAGCTCACATTTCTGAGCTCTCATTTCTTATATTTTCTGTAGTCTCATAGTAACATCTCAATTTGCCTTTACCTAGTCTTTCCAGTTATCAATGGATCTCCTCCAAATGAACACTAGGCTTTCTAATTGATTTTGTTTATATTTCTTTGTTCTTAGATTTTGAACAGAAAGCCAAAACCCAGACATCTTAGGGATAAATCCCTTATTTCAGTACTTGGCATTGAGGGGAGGAATCTCATTACTTTCCTTGTCCAGAAATACTAACTATTTTGAAATCTTTAGACCTTTCTTAACTCTCTGTCTTGCTAATGCTTGGAACACACTGCAAAAGTTTAAAGACTCTTTGCTTGCTGCAAAGACCTTCAAATAAAGTGAGCACAATTTTGTAAGAGATTAGCCTGTTAATTTGATTGAGGGTCAGATGTCAGCTGCTTTTAGACATCTGTAATGGGCACAAGTTGAAAAATAGGAGATTCTGATAAGATACCAAGAAACTTTTTTTTTTTTTTTAACTGTGAGGATTGTCAATTACCAAAACTCTTTGTCCAGAATTTATGAAATATTCATCTTTGGAGGTGTCAGGACTTGACTGGGCCCTGGTCTGAGCAACCTGACCCAGTTTTGGGCAGGAGGCTGGACTAGATGACCTCCAAAGCCCCCTTGCAAATGAAAATCTGTAAGTCTGTGTTTCTTATGTATACATCCATAGCTGAGACAGTCACCCTATGCTCACCAAATCCTGAAGAGGAACTGGGCCTTTTATGACTTGTTTTAGACTTGGAACTTGAAGATGAGATGCATCATGGCCAACACTTCATGCACTAAAAATGAAGCCCGAGGTACTTGCCACAGATGGTGATGAATTCCACCCTAGGCAGGTAGGGTTACCTGGTATATTAAATAATTCCCATACTGCTAGTCTACATTAACTGAAACTCCAAAATACATGCAACAGATTGCATGATATAATGATATGATATCATTTCTACAGTCAGTGGTTAAAGTTCAGTGAGTATGACGATGCAAAGACCAAGGGAATAATTTATTCTCCATGTTTTTGATATAGCAGATAAGAAGTACTAGATTTAAATTCCAGCAAGTGAAAGTTGTTAGACAATGAGGCTGAATCTTGTAACAGTGAGGTCAGCTAGATTGTAAGACGGACTAGCTTTGGAGGCTGCAGAGTATCTTTTTAAAAACTTATGATTTTTTTTCTTTCACTCTTCTCTTCCTTTGGCTAAAAAATCCAAATTCATTACAGCTTTCCCATTTTTCCAAACTGCTAATTATAGCAAGGCAATATTGTTATCAATTTAGAGAAATGGAGCTGTGGGATGGGGGGGCATTGACTTCCTAATGCTCATGAAGTTGTTCAGTAGCGAGTGCTGGAATAAATTTTGTGCTCAGACATCTTGTTGCATGTGTTAGGTGTTAAGATCTGTTTATGGGACTGTCTTACTCCCTCATTCACACTCAAGCTAAAATCACCTACCCTTTTGTGTTATGAGAAGTAATAGAAGGTGGGGAGTCATGGAGCTTAGATATGGATATGGGTTTAGGGTTTTTTCCCCTCAAATCTGTATGTGTGTTAGCATGGAAGAAATGAGCTGAGAAGTTTGGGAGCATGAGACTGTGGTAGGTCCATTAGTGATAACAGTCCTGAGCAGTGCAAGGTCACTGGAAAGCTCTGGGTTTGACATTAATGAATGTGAAAATAGAACACTGCAAAATACTCTTATGCATTTGTCCTTCAAATAAGGGATGTGTTACAAATGCACCATCACTGTTTATTCCAAACATATTGATGTGCACTGAGGCCAACAGAAAAATTTGCTTTTTCCAACACATTTAGTGCTGCAAGTTTGCTCTGATACCCCGGATGTTTCAGGTTGATTCTTTTTCAGGATATAACTGCATTGCCTTTGCTCACAAAATAGTTTTTAAAGCTTTTAGAATGAACAGTCATCATTTTATTCTTGTTCAGGTAAAGAACATGCCTGTGTTTGGTGCTCATGCCACTGAAGTCCAAGGATATAGTGTAAATATCTGCTCTAAAATAATCACTACAGATTTCAGTAGTACTCTAGGAAAGGGTCCTTCCATTTATTTGGATCACAGTGGATTAGATATCCAGCCAATGCAAAAGACAGATTTTAAATACCATGTTGCAAGGACTTTATATATACATTGTATGCTGGGCATGGAGGTGAGGGAACCAGGCAGAAGATGGTGCAGTCGTTAGTCTCTCTTGGTCACTGTCCTTGTCAGATGAACATACTTTCTGGAGTTAACATGCAACCAGTAAACCAATACCCGTTTTTCTTGAGAGCCATCTTACTTTAAATGCAAAAACCAGAAATCAGCTGGTGTAGCCCCTGCATTACAGGCTACAAAGTACAGAAACCTCATAAGCACTGGAAACACTTGTGTCCTTGCTTTGAACGATGCTAAGAAAAATGTTTATGACTGCTTTTACTGATAGGAAGCAAACACTGAATATTTTTTGCTTTTTGAATACATTTATTTAGAGTGTCAGAAAAAATAAGATACATGTGATAGTTCTTCATGTTTCTGTTCACTAATCTACATAGATATCCTAAAAAAATTCTGGCAGCTACTGTCATGGAGATAACTAGAAGCTATTGTATATGTGATTATCCACATTAAGAACTGTGACTGGGCAGAGATATATGTCTCCTGATCTTGGTTACATATCTCTGTGTATATGACAAAAGTTTATGTCCATAGCTCTATTGGAAACTCAGTAGAGCTATGACCTCATAAATTCTAAGAGATTATGCAGATGGAATTTGGTGAGGAGTATTTGTGTATGTTCTCTATGTCTGTGTATGCCTGTGTGCTGTGTTCCCAGGTTACCTTAAACTGGAAGGGACCTCATGAGGCCTCTACTCCAACTTCCTGCACAAAGGACAGTCAGCTGTAAGACTTTACACAAGACAATGTTACTAAGGGCTTTATCCAATAGGTCTTAAAAATCTACAGGGATGGAGACTGCCCAATCAGGCAGTGTGCAGGCATGCAATAAAGTCACATGGTTGTAGGTTTTTTGGATAGTGATAAAATATGGGATGTTGCTGGAACATATCATGGGATTTATACATGGCAGGCTGAAGATAGGTCAGTGAAGGTACAGGTACTGATTTTACTCTTTTATTTTTTCACATCCTGGACTCCCGTGCTCATCCTTGTGGCTTTACTTGTGATACCATGACAGAACTTGATCTTTCCCTTCCATGGATTTGAAGGTGCAGTAGGTATTGTAGGAGGGCATTGCTATTTTTGCTACTCTGAAAGCTTTTTTTAAGTTCAGAGGGCACATTTGTCAGAGTCTGGGTTCACTGAATAGCCAAGTATATGTGTGAAGGGCTCGAGAGTAGGAGAGGAAAGGACAACAGCTGGTGACCTGAGCCAACTGCCATGTTGGGGTTTTGTTGACCTTTTTATTTTAAATTAATATCTTGCACTGGCAGCTTGCAGGCACTTATGTGGTACAGTCTTGCCAGCCCTTCATTCAGAGAAATTAATCTTTTAGTGAGGGGAGCAGAGGAAGATCTTGTGGTCTTTCCTCTTTACTCATAATTCCACTGAAGTAACTTGCATGAATAGACTTTTCCATGTAAGAATTTGTAGATACAACTCTACATTAATATATTGTTGTCAAAAAAGTCACATAAAACCAGACTACTGTCCTGAAAAACAGTGCACAATTTTTAGGCAGGGGATATAATTTTTTTTTTGATACAGCTTGAGCAGTTAAAAATGTGCTACATTTGAAAACTAAAAGTGTGGGGAACTCATTTCTGATTATAAAAAGCTTTGAAACATAAAAATTATCAGAGGGTAAAATGTGGGTGCATTCAAATGGAGGAAAATGGTGCTGAGACACATTCAAAATATGTTCCTTAATAAAGGCTGGAACCATGCTCTAATAATCCATCCTCATTTTTCTGCTCTCTAAAGCTGAACCATTTGGTGCTTGGCAAGCACTTGAGCAGGAGACCACAGCAGGACCACTTCCATGCCAAAGAATTGCTGAAGAACACCTGATTAAAAACATTTAATCAGTGAAAGCCTTCATTTGGCCCACTGTTTCTGCTGAATTAGAGTTAGAAAACAGGAAGAAAGTCTTTCATATAACTCTTTTATATTTAGTCTTTTATATATCTTTTATATAAATCTTGTTGGGTCTCAGTACATATAGGCTAGAAAGGATTGGAATAATTTTCTCAGCCAAACATTTTGATGACCACATTGATCACTTGGCAAGTGAACTGAGTCAAAGATGCTTAGAATATGTTTGAATTTTACTCTAGTGACTTAAATTGACAAAAAAATTGACACATGAAAACAAAGGCACTCTCATGTATTTGTTAAAAATATGTGATAGAACTTTTACAAGAAAAATAATGAAAGACAGAATATTACATTTTTATTAAATTGTAAAACTAAAGAGGCAAGAGGATTTGATAGTATAGATAAGCCAGGATTGAACTGTGCCAGAAAGGGAAATATTAAAAATTTTAGTTACCACATACATATTCTCAGTAGGTCATAGCCCTTGCATAAGTGATTTACCTTCTCTCATTAGTTTAGCACCTGAGAGACTGCACGTTGGTGAGAGATAAATTTCAGTCATTCTTTTTTGCTTACCCAAGTGTCTTTCAGTGAAAGCTGGGGGCATGTTTCTTTTTTCCCATCAAATGCCTTTTCTCTTTGTTTATTCATGCTTTCATACTTAAGACCCAAGGAACAACAGCTACTGTCAAGTGAAAGGCCTGTGGGTTGTCTTTGATCTTTGCTGACCCTCAAAGATTCAGCTGTTGCCTGCTTTGTGGTTGTTGTGATCTGCATCAAGAAAAATCGGAAGCAAAATGAAAGCAGAAGCGGCTCATGCTTAAGGAAGACTTGAGTCAGACAAGCTGATACTACCATGCTGTTTCTGATTTGAAACTGGGTGCAGTTGTAAACCAGTGCTGTCAGGGGGAAACTGGTGATATTATAACTCACCATGCCTTGGAATATGAGGTTCAGATAAGACATTTACCAGTACAATATGTACAGGTGAAACATGATATCCTACCCATCATCTTCCGTGTCACTTGACAGACTACTCTGCATCAACACAGAGGAAAAGGAAACGACAGAGTCTCCATCTCAAAGCTTCTTCCCTGTGAATGATACAGAAGCTGAATTATGGGGAGTTTTTTCTCCTTTGGTTTTTTCTTCTCAGTCTCTCTTCTTTTATGTATGAATGCATTAGGTATTTCCTAACCATCTGCTCAGATTTTAAGTGTTGCACCATGAAGGGGGATTAATGGTCAATTATTAGCAGAGATAAGAAATTCAAGGCATTACAATGGGGGAAAAGAGTTGATGTTTTTGGAAGAGATCCTTAAGGAAGGAGACTTCATCCATCATGGATGAGGCTGCCCCTAGTCATTCTACAATCTGAGAACTGAGAGGATGCAGGCAATGGTATCTTCATGGTTTTTAATATCAACTGCTAGAAGTTAAGCAGTTTGCAGTTTGCAGGCAAAAGTTTATGACAACTAGTGAAATCTTCGCACTGGAAAAATTTTACAGAATTATAATACTGATAGTGCAAAGTTTTTATTACTGTGTAGCACTCCTAAACATGTCCTTTCTAAACTCTGAGATTAGAGATCAGTGGAATTTTAATCAGTGCTTTTAACCCAAGACCACATATCATCTGATGTAAATAGGAAATTAGCTTTTTTCTTGTAGAGAGGAACTGGAAAAAGTAATATAAACACTTATGAGAGTAGAGACAAGTTTACAATATAACATATAAGTTGCAATATGAAATTATCAAAACACATCAAATAAATACCAGTGTACAAGCTATTCTGTGTTTCTGCTAGTATTGATAATAGTGGAGTCATCTGACAAAAATATAAAAATTTTAGTTTGCCAGGGTTAAAAAAATGAAGAGTTAGGGGGCAGCAGGTCAAAAATTTGCCTTGTACCTAGCCAGATGGATTTCTGAAAATGAGACATTCAGACAACTAGTGCCTGGGTCTAAATCTGCATCACATCCAGTAGGGAGAGGTAAGATTTCTGTTCTTAAAAGTAACAACAGTACTGCAGATGCAACAAACGATGTCCATTAGAGCAAGCAATTAGTCTTTACAAAAAGTAGCTTTTTCCTGTGTGATACTTTCTAATTTCTTTGATATAACTCTGCTTATTTGAATCACATACAAAAAGCACTGTTTTCAGCAAACAGTGTTTTATACAAACTGTTTAATTTCTAGATTTTCTACCTTTGTGGGACTAAGCACAGATCTGCAAATATATGCAAATTTTGAGGAAGCTATTAGGAAGTATCATGTCCCTCATAACCACTATACAGTATCCATGTGCTGATCTCTCTGAAATCTGAATCCAGAGTAAATGTTTTGTGGTGGCATGATGCTGTGCAGTAAGTTCTGCACATTTCTGATGAAAAAAAAAAAAAGGCAGCAAAGAGAAATATGTCAATTTGATCAAAGCTCTTGTCAGAAATGGGTGTCAGGATTTCCAAAGTAAAAAATTAAAGGCATTCCAAGCTAATAGATATGGACAAAATACCTACAGAAAATAAAAGGATTAAATGAATCCTTCATTGCACAAAAGGTTGTAAGTGGAAGAAAACAACATTTTATATAGTTCTCCTACGTATCATCACATGATAATCTATCGAACGTAAATTATTTCAATCATTCACAATTTTCCTTACTACTTGATGTTAATATTTAAAACAAACCAGGATGCCAGAGCCTTATTGCATATGGTTTAATCAGTAAAAGCAAAGTAAAGAGAAAAGGAAAAGAATGATAGTGAGAAAATAGAATAGAGGACTTTCCCCCGAGAATTAAAACACAGCAAAAAGTCTAATAAGAAACTGGAAAATTAATCCAAAATTGAGCAACCAAACAGTACAGAAATGAAAACAAGACACAAATGACATCTTGTACCTTAATACAGCCAGGACTCTTATTGTCACGACTACATGTTATAGAAGATATTTATAAAACCACAGACTGTACATCCAGTGCTTGTTCTTTGCTTGCATACACTTATTTCTCACTACTCCTTGCAAGCTTTCTTCTCCTTTCCTAAAACACCACTTACATAATTGTAGAAGATAAAACTTTTATTCTTTCCTTTTGCTTCCTCTGTATTGATGTGTGGTTCTCATCTCATATTTAAATTATGAACCCTTTGGTACAGGGATGCTTGGCATTGCTGTGCCGTGCACAGCAGGGTCCTGATCAATGAGTAAGAATCACATTACAAATGACTGTTACTAATAATAACAACAGTGAAACTGTTTAAAAATATTTTATTAAAGATGTGAGCAAGGACACAGTTAATACTGAATTTCTCATATCCTCAGAAGGCTGGTAGCATGCAACTGTTTTTATACTTCTAGAGAATATAGGTACTTTATGAGAATTATCTGAGAATATTTGAGTTATGCTTGAAAAGATTAAGCTATAAAAATACTAATAGAAAAAAGCCTAATACTGGTTCCATGTGAAACTGCTCTACTAATTTGTGTGGAGCTGCACCCAACTTGTATGAGAAGACATGCATTAGCTGATAAATAAAGCAGTTGGAAATAGAAGAAAATTCATTGTGCTCAGTAAAAAGCATCAGTCTGTGGGATTTAAGGTAATAGAGGGAATAGTGGAAAAGCTGGCAATGTGAAGGGGCAACAGCAAGAAGAGGTCCCAGTTCTACTCAAATGAATATTTCTGTCCTCTTCTGAATAGGCATGGTGTTAGATCTGTCTGTTTGCAGGGGCCTGACCTGAGCTCATGAGGTACAAACTGTGCCGTGAATGCATCCAAGCGTTCCGTGTAAACTGGAGCAGCTCTGTTGGTGTGGGCTGGAACCAGGCCAGCTTCAGACCCCTGAGCTGCCTCACAGGGGGCATGCCTTTACACATGAGGGACTTTGGACTTTCTCAGATTAACCAGGGATTTAAAACTGCTTTTCCATGGTCTAAGAAGGGTTACTCAGTCCCTTGGTTTGGCCTTTGCCAGTAGGACTGGCAAAAAAGAGGGCTGAGAAGGGAGTTAGATGTTACATAGTTTGGCACTGGCGTGCGTTGGGAGGGTTTGGATACACTCTAGATTACACAAGGTTTTTGTGACTTACAGCAGCAAATAGTCTTGAAGCTAGTCCTTCAGGTGCCTTGGACCCCTCGGCAAGTAATGACTCCTGGGTTACTTGTCTTGTTTTCTCTTACATAGTGCAGACAGTATAGGATCCTTTCTTTGTATGCCCCATGTGAGCTTTACTCAAGGCTGGTGAGAAAGGCAGTGAGCCAAAAAGCAAGCAAAAGTAAACCTAAGCAGTTACGTGGAATACCTGGAAACTTTTTCAGTGTCAGGGTCATTGGTTTTAAAAATAATCTTGAATTGCCAAATGCACTGGGAAATGCCAGCCATGGTCATAGCATACACACACATAAATTCTAACATATTCTGAATGTGTTGCATGGTGCACGTGGCCAGATCCCCCACAAAGGCCAAGTGTGTTCCTTGGGTGTGCTGCAGTCTCGGTGCTTTATGGTGGAATACGGTTGTGTTAGGGATTTCTGACAGGAGAGCGTTCCCTATGCTGCCACCATGGCTGGCTGCCATTCCAGCAGCAGTGCTTCACCTCTGACAGCATTTGCCAACTGAGAGGTTGTTACAAAGAGATTTGGGTCTACTTTGCGGTGTGTACAAAGTTTGGGTAAGAAATATTCTTTTGTAAAGGGATCTTAATAGTTCTTTGTTTAACTTCTTTTTTTCTATTAGATTTCTATTTATATAGTTTTTCCTGTATGATCAAAGTATTTTTGATAATTTTCACTGAAAGAAAGGTTTAAACCTGTTATATGTATATCACACAGGTATGTTTGTGTAGCATATGCTGGTACTTATGCAGACTGTGATGAAAGCATTACAAGATATATAAAAAAGATAAATATAAGAATGATATTAAACTATTAAAGAGCGTCCAAAGGAGGGTCACGAGGATGGTAAAGGGCCTTGAGGGGAAGCCGTGTGAGGAGTGACTGAGGTCACTTGGTCTGTTCAGCCTGGAGGAGACTGAGAGGAGACCTCATGGCAATCTACAACTTCCTCCTGAGGGGAAGAGGAGGGGCAGGCACTGATCTCTTCACTCTTGTGACCAGTGACAGGACAAGAGGGAAAGGCCTAAAGTTGTGTCAGGGGAGGTTTAGGTTGGCTGTTAAGAAAAGGGTTCTTCACCCAGGGTCTCTCTGGGCACTGGAACAGCTCCCCAGGGAAGTGGTCACAGCACCAGCCTGAAGAAGTTCCAGAAACATTTGGAAAATGCTCTCGGGCTCATGGTGTGTTTCCTGGAACTGTCCTGTGCAGAGCCAGGAGCTGGACTCAACTGTCATGTGGGTCCCTTCTAACTCAGCATGTTCTGTGATTCTGTGACATTTAGGAAGAAAGGTGAAGGAAGTTATGTTGGCATGAGGAAGTCCTTTTCACTTCAAGCTTTTAATCTTGTTCAGACTTTTTTCTTCCTTTTAAATTTTGGAGTTTTATATAGGAAATAATTTGTTCTAAATAACCACAGTTTTTAAAGCATGGATCTGTGAGTTAACCTTCAGATCTCTTCTACTTAAATTCAAGCATATAAGTTGTCACATTAGTCAGAGTCAAAAATTTCTATGTATTCTAGCATTATGTTGTTGAATGTATAAGTCGTGCTTAATTTGTTAACAACCTAATCCCCAGCATGTACTGGAGTGCTGTATACAGAGCAAGTGTTCTTAATGTTCGACTCTTTCTCTTAAATTCTTAATCTGGCATCACCAGCATGCTGAACCCTTGAAATGTGGGTTTTAAAAAAAATCTGACGGGGCTTGCTAGCACATGGAGTCAGCTTATCCTTTTTTCTGTCTTTATTGATGGCATTGCCTTGAAATCTGTAGAGAACTGATCTATAAAAGTCTGTGCAGTGGGTTATTTAGTGAGCTATTTATATCTATATTTATTAAACTTGTATCTGCCTTCCAAGCCTTAAGGCATTTTTACATCTTTGAAATCATAATCAAAATAAGTTACTGCCATAGTGGCAGGCACTCTCTGTTCAAGTAATCACCAGTTGTTGCTACAAGAAGGCAAAATGCTGTCATAACAAGTATTTTAATACCTTAAGGAACATGTTTATTAACCATTAATTCAATGTAAGGCTCTGTTAGAATATCATATGTTCAGTTGTTTGAAGACCCAGGAATTTTGAAAGAAAACTGAATCAGAAACATACTCTAAACACTTATCATGTAAGGCTTAAGCAAGATTAATAAGTTAATTATTGGCAACAATAAGGTATCTGCCAATTTCAGATCTTACTAAGAATAGCATTAAAAATAATCAATTTCTCTTTTAGCTGCTCTTCATGTAACTTTTCTGGAACCAAAGCACATGCCAATTTACTAGATTTGCAGGACAAGAAACTTGATCTGTTTTGGTCCTGAGCTGAGATGTCTTTATATGAGCTGTAATTACTGCTGTTGGTTGTGGGATTAACAAATAATAAAGAGCACTTATTTTCTCAGGCAGGATATCTTGTCTGTTTAGGATAAGGGACATCAGTGCTTACTACATTTGGAAAGGAAACCTCTAGTATATTATATGTTTCATAAGTGTCTATGAACTAGGCTAACCTGATAACAGTGAAAGCCTTTCATATGAAATGATGTAGTTGTGCAAGGCACTGATTTCTGGTTTGACTGTGCAGTGTGTATAGCAGACATCAGATGTGATCAAGATCTTGCAGACATGAAATTGATAGATAACTAATTATATTTGATACCATAATTAGAATATGTTCGTGTTAATAGTTATTATAATAATGGTTCAGATTAAACAAGGACGTTGACAGAATGAATTCTTGAGAAGACAGTAAAGGGGAGAAAAATTCTCTGTTACTCTCAACAAATGCAAGAAAAAGTTTGGAATTTTGATCTATTGATCTATCTTCAAGTAGTATTTAGTCTTAAATCATTAAGAAATAGGTTAGAGAACAGGAAAAAGTTGAAAAGTCAAAAGCATTCAGAGTGAAAGAGAAAAAAATTGTATAGAGCACAGAGAAGTTCCTGTTGCTAAACACTGAGTGCTCTATTGGTCTAGAGAGCACAGCAGACATTCTTGGGATTTTGAGTTATCTTGAGTTATCTAAGCAAGTTCAAAGAAATGGGTTTTTTTTACCCTCCATGTGTGTCTTTCCTAAAGTAGATGAAATTTTGTGGCATGACACACTGCTAGGTTCATTTCCTCAGACTGTTTAAAGTAGTCCATTTTTCTCAGACGTGTCACAAGCAATCCCATCAAAATCTGCCTGAATGGATTGGTTTTAAATCATAAATACTTGTGTTATATATAGTAAATGTTCAAGAACCTTGAAGAAAAAGAAGGTCATGGCCTTCTGAGTGCTCAAAGCTCCTCAACTAAATAAGAGTCTTGAAATGTTTGTTTTGGGCAGTCTCACATATGAGGTCTCACCACTTGGTTGGTTTATCTCATTGCTATCTCTCTATCTATCTTAGCAGCTTGACTTCTCTTTTAAAAAATTGTTGTGTTTCTTCCTGGCCCCCTGCCTGTTATTTTGGTTTCTCTTTGCCATCTCATTCTTAGTTCTGGTGACAACTGTTTATTTTGTCCTTCTGCTTTTATGCTGTTTTTATTGCACAGTTAATACAAGCATCTTGGGAGGGTGGAAAAGGAAGTTCATATAAATAAATAAATGCAGTTAAATTCAGAGGACTGCCTAGCAACAGAATGCAGTGGAATATGTCTCTCCTGCTAGAAGGTGGGCCTTTTCTTTGATAAATCAGTGAAATATTTGGAGGACTCCCCCTGTGCTCAGGAAGGAGTGGAACATTTGAAGAAAGCTTCCTTCTGCTGTTTTGTTATCTTTTAATGAATGCATTTTGTGGACCGTGCAAGTGAGCTGTGCCAGGAATGCAAATAGGTAATCTTCTCTGGGAAGGCTGTTATTTCTAATGCCTTATTTTTGCAGCTGCAGCAGCAGGGGGGAACCAGCAGGTACGGTTGTAGGTATTTTCATTGGTGTTTCTCAAGGGAGGAGACCAAAGGTGCTTGAATAGTTTAGCCGTTAGTAGGGTACGTGTTTCCTCATACACTTTCAATTTATATCATGGCAAGTCTTTAAGCACTCAGCTTACCATTGGGTAAGCATTACAATCACAGACTGCAGTGCTCAGTTTTGGTGCCTTGAGGTCAAGTGAGGTGCTCTTTACCTGAGAGGGCTGTGTGCTCAGTCTGCCTTGCTTGCTTAGGCACCTGCCCTGGAGAGAGAAGGATTTGTGCTTATCATCTACCTAGTTTTTCTGCATGGGAAAACACCTTCCTGCACCAGAACTGCAGACTTGAACTCTTTCTTCAAGTACACCATGCAATCTTTGCTTTCTTACCAAGTATAGGTGGTAAAACCCCACCCTATAGACAGCGTCTTTATTCAATATCCCTCTTGTTAATGTTTTCCTTCTGGATGTGACACTTGGGTCCTGTTCCTCTCTCTGGAGGGGAGATATAAACTCCCTCAGAAGATACAAACTTGTACCACCTTGAAGAAAGTTTTACTGATTTGTCTCTAGGATGCCATAACATGGGAGGTCAGCCTGTTGTGCTGATACTGTTCCATTTCACATTGCTCCTCTAAGCAGTAGTAGATGGCTGTAAGCACAAGTATTAATCCAACTACAGAGGAGTAGGAAAGGTGTTGTACCTGTTAGTTAGATTGTGTTTTGGTTAAAATGGAGTGATCTGGCTTTATAACTGCTTCAGGGAATGGTTAAGTTATTTTTAGATATGAGCAGAAAGTAGCATATGGGCCTCAACTGTTGTCACCGAAAAAACATAGCTCGAATTTGGTTGTCTTCCAGGTTAAATCATTCACTGTCAAAGCTTTCCTCAGAAACCTGCAAATTGTTGCACTGCAGGCAGGTGTGTTGTTTTGTCCAATTCCTCTAAAATTTCAAAATAATAAAAAATTGCTCCTCGGAGGTTTTTTCCTTATTTACAATAGATTTCTTTATAGTTAATATGCGTGTTTGAAATAAATGGCAGTTACAATCTCTTTAAACAAACCCTAAGTTACAGAGGGAGCATAGTACAGCAAAACAAACTGCAAGTCCTGGGGTTGTTCTGGGTGTCTGAGTTTAAATCTTTAAGACATGAAAAGACTTCATATCATACGAAGAAAATTATCCACATTTTTAATGATAACTGAAAAAGACATTAAATATCAAAGATATGCTTGTCTAATGCAACCTTACATCTCAAATGTTTTTGTGGTGTCTCTTTCTTTTTAAAAAAGAAACTGCCCACATCAAGCAATTAAGAACTCATCAATAAGTGCATTTGGTAATGCAGTTTTCTGGAAAATCTGAATGTATGCAAAGGCTAGAAAATGCAATATGAAAATGCAATATTTGGAAGATGAGATATGTCTGTTTCTCCTTAGGGATTTTACTGTTGCTGATTGTTCAAATCATGAGCAGATCATTGAGGTGTCATTAAACTTTGTTTCCAAGAGGAGGAGAATTTACTACCCTTAGTTTCTCCCATCAATCATTTCACATTGTGCAGCCTGATTCCTCTCTTTCCTGCATCATTGTACTTTAGACTTCTGATCAACTGTGCAATGACCTCCACAGACTCTTCAAAGTTTTTCAAGTCTACACTCAACTTCCTGAAAATGTGCTTCAAGATTCACCTCCGCTACTTTCCACTTCCATGCAGTGTTTCCGAGGGGAGATTTCTGTTCTGAGTTGTTCTGTTTAGTTGGTTGCCACCTACACGTGTTGAAGCTTTTGAAGACTGCTCTTTCAGAGTTGAGTATGTTGTTCTCAAACTCTTAAAGAAATATTCTTCTGAGATCTGTAATGAAAAGTTCTTCTCAGGCTTCTCTCATTCCATCCAGCTCTGGTGCTGATACATTGCTTGAGATTGCTCCATGACAGCTTGTATGCTTAATCTTGAGATCAGTGCTTTCCATTTTAGGACTTTTTAATTTTTCTTCTCTAATGGAAATGTCACTTGTCCATTAAGAACCTGGCCCTCAATGTGCTAATGTCTCTGTTACTTTTGATACCATCTTATTTCTGTGTTTCTTCATTTTGCAGGAGTTGCCTTAAAATCCATGAAACATAACTTTTGTTCTAGGTCCGTTTCATTCCAAATCAGTTCAGTGTTCTAAAGTCCTTTGCATCCTTTGAGACATCCAGCTTAAATAAGCAATAAATATTAAATTAGGCTAAATAATTCTGAAGGTTTTTCCATCTCGTTCTCTTCTCTAGTATATCAGACTTGAAGGATGGGCTTTACATGATATGACAGGTTACTAGCTGCTGCCTGCACTTGAGAAAGAGGGTGTACTGAAAACTCTTGAGTAAAACATTGGAGTGGATATTTGCAGGGCAGGGTTTTTTTTCTTTTTTTTTTTTTAATTAAATTTAATTTAACTCTGAATATCACACTTAACAATGGAGGGAAGTAGGCACCTCTGGAGGACAGCACTCAGGTGCCTGTAGAAGGATGATGTGGGTTGCCCTCTGCTACAGTGCTCCCAGTGGAATACAGAGGGAGCTTGGGCTGACTGTCTTGGAATTTAATGATTCGTTTGTCTGGCCGGGCTCAGGTGTGTAGAACATCTGCTCCAGATTCCTAGTCCTGATAGAAATAGCTGCATTATAATATCAAACCACCCTAGTTGAACATGGTGAGGAGAGTGAATGTAGAGAGTAAGACTTTCTCACATGCTGTGTGAAGGAGTGTTTTATGGCTCATGGAGATGCCCTGTGAGTCGTTCTGCAATAAAGTGTCTTTCAGGGCTGCTTAGGATTGCAGGAGACTGATACTGATCTGTGTTACTTTTCATAAAGCAGAAAACATTGGCACAGATACATTCAAATTATGCTGCTATTTTGGAATCAATGTGCTTTAGAATCAATGTGCGTGAAAAGTAACTAACTTTTGAAAGACAAACATGATTTTATAGGCAAAAAAGAAATCACAACAAATGCACCAAATCTATTTCTGCATTTAAGCGTATATGTATTCAAATATTTATACAAGCATGTGATTAATTATATGCTGTTCTTTAAAAATCACCTGGGTGGCATATGTGACTGAAAGAAAATGACAGAACAGCCTGATCATCTTGAATATAGAAATTTATATGGCTAAATTTGTTTTAATTTCTCAGTTATAATAATTTTTCAATGTCTGCTCAACACTGTATAAATATTTTTCATGCATAGATTTCTATTAAACATTTTTTTCCTTTTGACTAGACAAAAAAAGTATGAGCGCACTGGCACTCTTAGCTGAGCAAACTGTCCAAACAATTCTTTTGGAAGGTAAAAATGTTCATATTCATGTGATTAAGAAGTATAAGAATGTCTTCCTACTAGGAAAAAAAATAATGATTCATTCCTATTTCCATAGTTTCTATGGAGTGAATGTTGAGTTTGCAGATGTGGCTGGCTTCTTTTGGACTTCATTAATTGCCCATAATGAATTAATTATGTTAATAACATAATTTGCTTGATATGATTAGTGTAGATTGAAGATTAATGTAGATCATGCCAGCAGAATATGTCACTCATTTTTGCAACTCATCCAGTTACCGGTAGCTTCAGTTTACCTCAAGCAGATTTATCAGACAGACATCCAGTCTTTGTTAGGGAACATTAGGAGATGAAGCGTTCCCAGCACCTCTTCTGGAGGCTGGTCACGCCGTGGTCTCTGGCTTGTGCCCACTGCTGCTGTTGCTACAGGTGCATAAGCTGCAAATGAAAAGTCAATAGTTCCAGCAGAGATGTCTGCAGTAAACTAATCAGCACCGGCTGGATTGAGATGTCCGGCTGGTATTTTGTAGAGAGAGTTTTTCTAAATTGCTTGTTGTCAGAATAAATACCATCAAAAATTGTCCTCAGGAGGATAGCAGACAGTTTTGTCCTGCTCTTTGCTGTGGTTTAGCAGGATATTTCAAAGTCCTGGTCTGTCCCCATTACCTTTTCCAAATAACCATCTTAATAGTTGATGTGAGTAAAATTCCTACCTTGACTCATGAACCTGCCAACATGTAGTTCAGAGAGAGCATGTACAACAAGAAAGGAGGTATTTCTGGAGAACCTAAACCACCAGATAGCTTTTTTCCCTCACAAAGTTTGTGTTAAATACTTTTCTGGATTTGTTAGACAAGGGGATAAGTATTTCTGATACTGTAAATGCTGCATGTTCTCTTTTCCCCAGGTAGGAGTCACTATTTGGAAACACTGAAATACCCACCCCCATGCACACCTTACACTGTATATTTGTAGGGATTTCAACTATAGTGTAACAAGATCAAAAAGTCTGTGTGAGTCGCTTTTATGACCTGTGTCTTGCTTTAAGTATACTTGACAGATTGCTCTGAATAATTTAATCCATTATGGCCTGATTTAGCTGCAGTTCTTGCAAGATTTATTTTAATATAGACTGCTTTACATTATGTTTTTAAAATATACCTTTTTCCTAAAATCACAAATGTGGTTTTAAAATTAATTGTTGGATTTTCCTTGGTTTTAATAAAATAATGAAAATACATATCCTTAAAACTATTATTAAAATGTGTCAGTGTTTTGGCAAATGAGTAGGCTGAAGAGATGTCAGGTTTTTTTCATTAGATATGGTTCATTTTATTAAAATATTTCTCTTTCTGCTTCTTTGATTTTAAGAAAAGAGGATAGTAACGTACCCAAAAAGTAAGTTTAGGGGTTATTTTCACATATGAAGTAGGTGAACTAGGACATTCGGTTGACTGTTGTGATATACCCAAGTGTCATGTCACACGGCAGAAAATGTATCTGAACGGATGAAAGAAGCAATTGAATTAGAAAAGTTAACTGGCAGAAGAAGCAAATATTTTAGAAGATATTTTGATTTTGCAGCTTCCTTTGATTTTCTACTTTTAAATTTTGCATCATCATGAACAATTTTTGGTGTGCCTATGCATTGCTGAGATAAAACATCCTGATGAAATTATTTCTATTAATTTTGAATTATGTTTTTTGAATGTAATGCAAACTATGAAAATAGAAGCTTTGAATGATTAAGGAGCTTGGCTTCTCCTCTGTATTTCAGTTGTGCTTCTCTTCTCAGCCTTAGTGTGCCTGAAGCTGGAGCCCTGAATGCCCCATCTGCTCATCTTTGCTTTTAGTGTTGTTGCAGGCAAATCGCATCTAATAACTTTCACTCAAAACCTGACCATTTGCTTCATCAGGAAACCCACATTTTCATGTATCTTTCAGTATTTAACTGGAAAGTAATGGAAGACCTTTTCATGTAAGTTTAAAAAAACATCAAATGAAAGAATGCAGGGCATCAGTGCTGTATACACTGCTTTTAGCACTCATTTTGGAGACAGGAGGACAGATATTTTTTAAATATTTGGGTAGTTGCCTTTCAGTGAAGTCAACAGCTCCTGACTCCCTTACTAGCCCCCAAGGTATCTTTAAAATCAGATCAACTGCTATGCATTAATTTTGTGCTTTCAGGCTGTGGTTGGTCATTTGCGTGGGTCAGGAAAAGCATTTTGCTCTGTAGACAGTTAGCTAGGTAGATTCTGGTAGGCTTTATATTTTCAAACACAACAGTTATTGTTGTTTTTAAAGAATCTAGTTTAAATATATTTTAAACTTTCTGAGTCAGTGTCTTGATTTCAGTGGAAACTTCAGACATCCAGCCGAGTCCACATCTGGCCAATTCAAGTGTCTGAATTGCTGAGATGAGCCACCTCTCAAGTCCTCAGGGGCTGACTTCTGAGCTGTTCAGGCTACTTTTAGGGTAACTGTATTAAAGACTGTGAGGTTGCCAAGAGGGAGCCAATATATGTGTGAGGGATAGACATCTACCAAAGACACAGAAATAGCTGGCAAGTCAAAGCAGATGGGTAAGGTCAGTTGAACCAATCAAGCTCGTTACTTTTTAGACTCTTTGGAAAGTTTTTATTTGCTTCTTTTGCTTTATGGTGCTGGTGAGTTAGAAGTACACTTGAGTGAGAACAGAGACAGCATAGTGTGCAATTCAGACTTATTTTCTCTTCTGCCTTACATGGGACATGGTTAAAACTAACAGATTTTTTTTCAGCCTGGATTTTTCAGTGTTAAGTAATTTGTTTATTGTGTTACACTTAGGCATGGTCTCAATGGAACTTCTGAGCCTAAGACCTCTCTATCTTGTACTGCTTCTACAGAAGCATCCAATAACCAGCAGTAGTCAAGAAGACACCTTTCTTGGACAAACATTTGCCCCTAAGGACTTTCCACATCCAGCACCTCAGTGCCTATAGCCCCTTAGACTGGGAGAGCTCGTACTTCCTGAAGGATCATGTTTTACCTCTTTAGCATCACTACTCCCTGGGCCAGTACCATTGAAATCTCACCTTGTATTTGAGAAGTTTGCAGCCAAAGTTAAATAGTTAATTCTATTACACTGAAAAGCTAACCATGATCTCTGTGTCTGGAAAGAGATGCAGAGAACATACCTGATAATCCACTGTTTCAAGGTGATTTCTGTTTCTCCTCAGTTCCTCAGAGGGTTCCCACAGCAGCTTGGGGTAGAGGTCTAGTCCTTTTGGTAATACTTGGGTTTATGCTTTGTTTTTCCCCGAAGAGGGTGTAGACCTGGTGTGCTGTCTTTCTTTGTATCTCTTTCTTCCTGTTGGTTGTAAATTGACCCTTGGAGGACCCTTCAACCCTCAGCATTTATAACCAGCTCAGCTGGGGCATCAGTTAATGTCTCTCACAAGCTAATGAACTGTGTTGTGACAAAATTTTATCCTTTATTAGGAAAAAGTCCTGGATTACTCTTCTCTACTGTGTAGGCCTTGTTGGGCATAAAAATTCATTTGTTGTGATCAAATCTGTCTACAGAGTGCAAGCATGTCTCTTTTTAAAGCCATTGTGGATTACATGTTCATTTTTCATTACTTGGTTTTAGAATACTATTCATTAGGCCAAAGGAGATAGGAACAGTGAAGCTGGATCATTAGTAAGACTTAAGCAAAGGCTAGAATTTATGGTGAATAAATGCATTTTCAGGCCATGTGTTCAAGTCACTTATAAATAAATATTTCCAGAGCTGGTAGGATCTGTGGCAGATCACTTTTTCTCTTCAAATTGGAGGAAATACATGACAGCTTCTTGGAAATCACATGGATGTTTATATTCCTCAAAATAACCTATTCAGAGTGTCTTGTCAATAATTAGTTGAAATCTCCCTTATGAAAAGAAGAAGGAAAAAGAAAGAGAAAATAATTGAAGATAAATACATAAAAGACATTCTAAATCTGCAGTGTTTTGTCAAACCAGAATGATCTTGAAGGTTCTGTTTGCTTAAACACCAGTTAAATCTCTCAGGTGGCTAAATGACCCCACTGTAAAATAGATATTCCATAAAGAACTTTGTAGATCTGTTGTTACTGCCTGATGGGGATGCATCCATAGTGTAATAAAACCTAGTGACAGCAAAGCATTCTGATGAATGAAGTTCTAGAAGTCTACCCTTTTATTTTACAGTGTTGCTGGTGGTTTTGTGCTTATACTGGGTCATGGTCTTCCAAAAGATTTACAGACAAGACATGTCTTTGCTGAAACACAGACAGAGGTTTAATATGTATTAATAGAAATTATAAGATAGGCAATGAAAGAAACACCAATATCTACAGCTGAAAGTATAGTGGGAGGGAAAAGAGGATTTCAGTAGGCCAAATTTCAAGCTGGACTTTGTGTGGGTGATGAGGAGAAATTTGTCTTCTTTTACGAAGAACTTAAACGGCTGCAAAGATTTTGGTTGTGACATACATTTTATCTGAAATGCATTGCCCCCAGCAGCATAGTGCTTCCAATGCTCTGTACCGGCAGGTTGATTCAGTTCCAATTCAGAGGCAAGAATAAACCTACTGAGTAGTTACTGTGGTTTTGTGCAGCAAACAAGTGCTTTACAGAGGCATTTCAGCTAATGATCCGCTGCAGCTCTGCTTTAAAATTGTGATGTTTGCAAGGATAGCAGGGTTTGATGGTACTGTGTGCTCACAGGCCTATTATAGTAAGATGTAATGTCTTAAAAAGCACATGTGGTTTAAAAAAATGGGATGGAAATGGAAGGAAATGTTCTTATGTAATTAGCCTAAGTATATATTCAGCTATTATCATACCTCTAAAATGTTGTGTGTAGCTGCACTGGAAATATTTGTGGATGGTGCAGAGTACAGGATAAGGAGCTGTGTCTTTGCTAATATTTAAGCAGATGATCTGAGCTGTGACTCATGTTTCTAGCAGTGGTATGTGGTGCCCATAGTGTGCTCAGACTCATGAATGCCTTCATTCATCCCATCTGTTCAGATGGCACTGTGCCCACAGAGAATAGGATTGGTCCCTTTCCTAGGAAACGTAGTGCCAGACTGTTATGAGTTTGGATGGCAAGCTTATCTAACATTGCAAACACCATCTCTGCTGCAGGAAATCCCTTCTCAGTGTCAGGACTGAGGCATTAATAGGTGATTTGATGTACCCTGGAGGGTATTTGACGTGCTGAAAGAAACTGCTGAAACAGGGCAGAAGGAGGAAGGCTGCCCATCCCTCAGCCCGGCAGGATGCTGAGAGGAAGTATCTGATGGCTTGTTGCATAGCAGAATCGCCTGGAGACAGCCCTAGACAGCTGTTAGAGTCAGGCAAGGGCAGATGGTGTTGGGCAGTGGAACAGATCAGATGGATCTCTTCACAGTATCTCCTAGATGCTTGTTAATGGAATTAGCCCAAAAGGCATTATCTTGAAAGGCTGTCTCATGTCCTGCATTGAACTGTGCAGAGTACCTGCAGAAAATTCAGAAGTTCAATTTAAAAAGTAGATAGTTTTCCTGTAAATTTCTGTGGGTTAAGTGAACACAATTTTAAGATGAATTTGGTTATTTGCAAATGAGAAAAAAAAAAAGTTACTTTTGCATCACTTTTGTCTAACGTGGGTGACTTGCACCTCAGATCCATCAGCAGATGATGCTGATGCTCAAATTCTAAGCTCTGAATTTCATTTCCACCTATATAACATGGATAACATCCCAGTCCACAGCACTAGGAACTAGATGATCTTTGAAGGTCCATTCCACCTAAACCTTAGCATGATTTTACAACCAAGGACAAAAATAAGAAGAGTTCGAAAATTTTGAACACTTTGGGGCCTTTGGAGTTAAGGTCCTGCTCAAAAATTTTCATGTTTAGTTTTAGGATTTTTAACACTGATAATGCATATATTTTTTTAAGCTCTTTGGCTTCTGATCTTTTGAGACATTATAGAGTTGCCCATTTCCTCTCAACATGAAGTATAGCAATTTGATGATTGTAGAGGAAAATGAGTTTTTGATCTATTCATGTGACTTCTATGGCTTAAGAATTGAAGTAAAAAGTACTTTTCTTAAATACATTACAAAATTGTTACAGCTGGCTATAAAGTGCTTGGCTTAGTCCTCCTAATGCAGATTATTAATTAACTTATAGTGAAGCAAATTCCCTAAAATAAATGCTGTAGTGCCTTTCTAGTCAATGGAGATCTGTACTTGAAGCCTTTCGGCCAACCTCCTGTTCAAGTAGCTGAAGCTGAACTTTTTCTAGGTACTTGTTTTTATCCCTGGGCTATCTGTAGAACTTGCATTAGTAGGCCTGGTTTACTAGATCCCCTAAAACAGTATAGGAAGAAATTATATATTTGATTTAGGCAGACTGAATCCCAGTCAGTGCACCTTGGGGAAGTGCACAGTATTAAAGTATTTTTGCTTGGTTCTGGTGCCAAGGTGATGGGCAGAATTAACCATCTTTTAATGTGCACAGTAAAGTTAATCTGAAAGACAAAAGACCATTTTGCAATGCACAGTTTTGCTCACTATTGCCATTATAGAGCTGTAATAAGGTGGATTTTTTTTAAAGAATCTTTCTAAATGCTGTGTATCTTTTAAGAAGCAATGACACTGAGCCTATAAAACTCATCGATTCCCTTTTTTTGTGTGTGTGGACGAATTCTGTTATGTTTTTGAATGTTCAGTTCTTTCGTGTTAGTTCTCTTTGCACTTGTACTTTCCAACCTGTCCCGATAAGGAAAATTTCCTGTAATGTGTGAGGTGCTTTTATTGACTTCAGCTGTTGTCTTTAGAGTGTGTGTGTGTGTGTGTGTGTGTGTCTGTTCATCATATCAGATGAATAACTGAGCTGGCTGATCGCTGTGTCAGCAAGCTAAGTCCCTCTTCCATGTCTGCAATTCTGCAGCTCTAAACACACTTGACAGTTAGCTGGTGACCTCAGGAAGTCTTTTCATCTCTGACTCCACAAGTGGTAGCGTGACTACTGGAACAATGTTTTGGCAAGGATAGTAATAGCTTAAATCACACTGAGTTTAAAAGCAAACATCTAAACGCATTTGTCCAAATGACAAAGACATGTCACAGTTCACAAAGTCTCACGCACAACTGCAGTAACTGGGACATGAACAGCCACTGTTTGGCTTATCTTCTTCTGGTTTCCAAATAATTTTCCCCAGATCTTTTTGTTTAAGTAGCAGAAACTATGTCTAGTGTTTAAGTGGATGCCAGGAGCTGACAAAACTGATGATAACACATTTCTTTATTCACATTTATATGTACAGTAAAGATGTTTTGTTCTATCCATCAGCAAAACCTCCCTTTTAGAAGATCATGGTCTAATGTATCATAAATGCAAAAAGAGAAAATGAGATATTGTCAGATTTTTGGTGGGCAGGGTAATCTTTTAGAACTGAGGGATTCCCTTGTTCTGCTGAGAGCAGCCTGGTTATGTGGGTGAATCTGGTGCTCATCCTACACTCCTCACTTGGAGCTCAGCAACCTTTTGCTGCAAATTTGTTGTTACTTGAAGAAGACTTAGCTCTGGGGATAACAGAAGGGAATGGGGGGTTTGATAAGGTAGAAGAGGCTGATACAAAACAAAGCCAAGATTTCTCTCTGTTATGGTCCTCTTTTTTGGTTTGTTTTTGTTTGTTTGGATTTTGTTTGTTCGTGTGTTTGTGTGGTTTTGTTTTGTTTCTTGTTTTGTTTCTTGTGAGGGAGAGTGAGGGATGGAGTACAGCAGTCCTACTTTGGACTAGATTCTTTGCAAGAATTGTATTCCACTTGGATTAAAAAATTGAGCAAGGCTTCCAGGGCAGTGTTTCTACAGCCCCTTTGCTCCAATCCATTAAAGATTGTTGCGTTTAAAATTCTGTTTAAAAATTGTGCCTCTAAAATTCATGGTGCTTATAGGGCAGTCACCTGAACATCTTGGTGAGCCCTGATGGGAATGGCATGTTCCTAGAATAGCCTTCTGCAATGCCTAAGAAGAAAACAAAATGTACATATAACAATTATGGCTCTTCAATGCCTGGGTCCATGACAGACCATTAGCAAGAAGAGATAGAAATGGACACTGGCTCTTGAGAAGGCACTGTTATGATTTTCCATCATATAAACACAGGAAGATCCAAAAGAGACTCAAACCTGGATGAAGTCTTCTGCCTTATCCTTCACCACTAGGTGAAGAAGCAGTTAAAATGTGTCTATTTCAAACAAGAAAATGAGAACAGTTTTCTCCAACAGAGCCTTGCCTCTGCAGTCTTCCTGGTGAGCTGTCACACCAGCTCACGCCAGGCTGCATTTGAAGCGGTGGTTTCTTGGTTGATCTCCAGCCAAATGCCTCAGCTGCTCATACAAATGATTCAATGCAAATCAATGAGATTTTCTAGACACAAGCAGTTAATGTTTCAACAAGCAGCAGCAGATGAAATTGCTGTGTCAGATTGCATGGCAAAGAGAGCTGGTTCCCTTGTTCAGAAAATTCTATGCCTGGAGAGTTTTCAGACCTTCCCATTTCAATTATGTGAAAAATTCTGCTTTCAAATCAACTTTGAAATGTTCAGAGTCTCTGTATGCCAGTCTTTTTTTGACATTGTTTTTCTTATTTAAAAGAATCAAAGATGAAACATGGTGTTTTCTACCCTCTGGCAAACCTCAGGAGATAAGTTACTGCTTCAGACTTTGTTCAGGTTCTGCAACTGTCCTAATGTATATAACTGTATATTAGGATAAGAGGTGATTGCTGCCATTCAGGTCTTTCTGAGAAATTTTTTTGCTGGATGCTCCATTTGCCCAAGCATGGTCATGCATATGTGGATGCATTTTGGTTTTCCAGCTGATATTCCAAGGAGAAAAGCTGCCGCCTTTCCTACAGGCACAATTTGTCAGAATCCCGGAAAACATCTACATTGAAGCATGTCAAATCGGGAAAAAGTTTTTCACCCAAAGGATGGCTGGGCACTGGAACAGCTCCCCAGGACAGTGTCACAGCACCAGCCTGACAGAGTTCAAGAAGCATTGGGGCAATGCTCTCAGGCACATGGTGTGACTCTTGGAGTGTCCTATGCAGTGCCAGTAGTTGGACTTGATGATCCTTGTGGGTCCCTTCCAACTCAGTACATCCTGTAATTCTATGTCAGTCCAATAACAGTGAAACAAAGGAGATTAAAATTTGCAGCACACTTTGGTTCAGCAAATCCTATTTTTAAAAGAAATAGTTTGATTCTGCTGCATAAAAAAGTGTTCTAGTGAAACACAGCAGCTTCCATCTCTCTCAGCCCACATCTGGTGTTTTTGCCCCCACTCTTTTAAAGAAGTCTGTGTCACCCAAAGGATGTAGTCCTGGGCTTTTGGCCAATATCCTGAACTTGAGTTCTCACATACAAGAGCATTTACTTAGGAAAATAATATGTGGCAGCCAGTAGGCACAATACTACCACTGCTGCCAGAATGTACTGACTGTAAATGAAGCTGTGACAGATGGCCTGAAGTGTTTCAGTGCTTGCTTTCTCTAGACCAGGATTACCTAATTAATTTGTACTATGGTGCATTGGGTTGTTTTACCAGGTTCTGGTCAGACACATTGAATGCATGGGATCTACAGATGGGGTAGGGGCAATTTTCCAACAAATCCCTGGGACAGCAGGCTCCTGGTGGGACCAGATGAGTGGGAAGGAATATGGGAACAGCCCTCAGGACACCAGGGACAATGTCTGCTGGAATGAGAAGAAATGGAGTCCTGATTCAAATTGTGACTGAGTTCACTGAGCAACCCTGAGAAGAGTAGTATTTTACTTGCTAGTGAAGCTACTATATGCACAATACCTACAGGAGTAGCTTTCTTTTACTGCCTATGGAGTGTTGTCCTTGTGCATGGTCCTTGGTAGATGGGGCAAAAGGCTGGTAGGACTTTTTTATTGTGATTAGAGAAATGGATAGGTGAAAAAAAGGTTATTTTCCTTAAGAAAGTGATGATGCATAGGGAGATTTGATATAGTTTAGGTGAAATATATGGGGAAGAAAAAGTTAAATGTGTCATAAATATTTCATGTTTTGGATAGAAAGAGGCTGGTGAAATCCTTTTCAGTTTGGCAGAGAAAAATGAGCAGCTATCATTTTGCTAGGTTTATTAGGAGCGACTTTGAAGTGTAACCTAGTAAATATAGCCTTATCAAACCAGAATTAAACCAGCTGCATATGACTTGAATAGCTCAAGGAAAAAGTCCTTGTCTGTTCTATCCTCCTCTCTGGGTACATGTTTTCACTCAGTTAAGAAAAGTCAGTGGAATTGCATTTAAAAGTGTTGTCACTTCACAGTCTGTCACAGGGCTTTTGCCAGCTCCCTTCAAAAAGGAGTTGGTGCCTAGAACTGTGCCAGCTGGTTGATCTGATCATCCCAACGCTTTACTAGAAAATCTAAATATACAGCAGTACGAGCTGAAATGTGTCTGCTGTCCTGTTTTGCAACTATTCTGCATTTGAATGAAGAACTACTTTCTCATGAAAGCAGTACTGAAGCTCTCTCTATCTTTCTGTTCTATAGGTTGTCATTTTGTATTTTGAGCCAAGTATATTTCGCTGTGTTCTCCTAAGATGGGTTCGTCTTCTGGGCTTTGCTACTGTTTATGGAACTGTGACACTCAAGCTGCACAGGTATTTCACAAGTTAATTTCCATCTCTGTGGGAGTATGTGCAATCTGTGTGGGTACTTAGATGGAAGGGCTGCAAATATTATCATAAACAAATGCAGTTTCTCATTTTAAACCCACTGTTTATTTCTCCTCAATTTTCCTGCTCAAATTATATGCTACTAATTCTGAGTTGAGAGCTATGAATGCTGCTGACAGGATTTGATGAAAAATATGTATACATTAACTTAAATTGTGCAAGAACCCCTTTTCATAGGAGGTGAATGTTTTTTCCTTGAATATAAAAAATACAGAAGTATTCGCAGAGTGTTCAAAAGTTTCCATGTGAAGTGTTTGTAGAGAGATGCTTCTGGAGTGTTTAGACACAGCAGTGGTGGGTAAAGCAATAGCCTATGGTGTATGTACTTACTATGTTTTCTTATGGCTCTTATGTCAAGGGATATTTTCTTCAGGGAATTGTAGCAGACAAGCTGCACACAAGCATCAGTACCTGCCAGCAAAAATATGAGGCAAATTCTGGGTTCCATGGGGCTGGCAGTGCATTCACACATGACTCGGAGATTTAAGATTTAGAGGCTCAACTTCAATTCCCACTTCTACAGTCCCCTTAAAAAATTGAAGCCTTTTCTGTGTATGCTGGATAAAATCCTAATGCTTTTCCCTCTTTAAACTTTAATGAAAAAAATTACTGATAAATTCTGTAAGTATTTTTATTCAAGCAAAAAGATAAGCAGTATATTGATACTTGAACATATTGAATGAAGTACACTCACTCATCTTTTCATCTTAGTTTCATTACTGTGTTGGCATGTAAGAGGAGGTTCGATATTATGCTCATAAACTGAATGAGAACTAAAAATATCTTGTGTTTCATGAGGCTTGTTTCATGTGACTGGTCACATTTTAGGTGGAAACCCCTCTTTTCCAATTAAAACAGAGCTCCTTCTTGCAGCTCCCTTTAATTTGTGTCCCTGGTTACAAGTGTACACTTAGGCTGTTAAGCTGTAATTGTAAAATGCTGTGTCTGGCCACATCTTTGCATTGAAATTGACCACGAAAATCCCACATGCCCATAGTATTTTCTGGGACAAACAATTTCTGATGCAAAAAGTAAAACAAGTAGAGCAGTAGAGAAGAGAGCTGGTGACTTTGCTTGGGTGCTTTGTTATCTGTAGCTCAGATAGATAAAAAGCCTAAGACTGTGGGTGGCTCATGTTGTCACTGCAGTTCTGCTATGCTAACAGGTTCTGTATATGATTGTACATGATGTGAGGAAGCAGCTATCCTGACAGGACAGTTGATCTTCCATTCATATTAAGTAAGGATAGGCTGCAAAATTGGGCAGAAAGTCTTCTGCTTTGCTCATTCAGCTGTTTGGTGTTACTTGGCACCTGTGCTGACAGGGTCAGCAAACAAGACAAAATTGAATAAGAAACCAAGAATGCACTACATCCTCATCCTTAGTCATCACAAAGCAATGAAGGACAGCAGCAGGCTGGACTGTATCAACAGGAAAGTTGCCTGAAGGCTGAGGGAAGTGATTATTCTACTTTACTTAGACCATATCTGCAATGATGTGTCCAGATGTCAGCGAACTTAGATGAGTTCAGTGAAAAGCCATCAAAATGGTCAGGGCTTAGAGCACTGCTCCTGCAAAAGAGGCAGAGCTTGTTAAGCATGAAGAAAATATAGCATTGGAGGACCTAACACGAGCTATCCAACACCTACAGGGAGGTGAAGCCATGTTCTTTACAGCAGTGTACAGTGGGAGAACAAAAGACATTGACAAATTGAAATAGGAGATACCAACTTTATACAACATGAATGAATATCGGGGTCAGTGTTATACAAGGAAAGCATTTTCAGTGTCAGAGTGATGAAGCAGTGGAGCTGGTTGCTCACGAGATTATGAATTTCCATACTTGGAGGTTTTTGATACCCAACTGGATAAAGCCCTGAGTGGTCTGGTCTGGATTCACTGTTAACACTGCTGTGAGCACTGGCTGGCCTTCTGAATAATTTTGTATTTCTTTGTGTAAGAAAAAGTATTTTGTATTTCTTTGTGTCCCAAAAAGTGAAAAACATATTTAGTATTTTAATCTAGAATTACTTTTACTAGGAGTCTATCTTTTGTTTTCCACACAAATATCCTGACCTTTCCTTTCCTACATTTGTGATATTATGGTCTTTTTTGGTACTGAATATCTCAGTCCCGGACTGTGCCTTGCAAAAGACTGAATCAAATTAGATATGTATTTTATTATACACATTCACACCAAGTATACTCTTAGGAACAACGTGAAGCTAATAGAAATTTGGTAGAAAATTTTGGCAGATCTAATTCAATCCACAGGTCTTAAAAGGCTGAGGAATGGCTTACTGCAGACATCATGAATACTCCTGACAAGCACTGCTTCCCTCCTGCAGCTAGGCTGTGTCCTGCCTGGGGGAAGAACCAATTGCCAGCAAGGAACATGTGATTTTTCTGAGTTAAATGAGAAAACCAATACTGTGTAAAGGTAGCTATTAATGATAATGAGAAAGTCTAATGCTCTGGTTCCCCACAAATGAGGTTCTTTGAGTAGCATTGGAGCGTGAAGGTTAACCAAAGCCAGGTAGAAGTCACTGGACATTTCTGGGGTTTTTTTATTTTTAAAAAAATTTTCCTGTAGCTCCTCACTTCCTAAGGAGGTCTCAGAGGTATTTTTAGGGTCAAGCACCAAGGGGAAATCAGAAAAGAAGTCAAAAGCAGATGCTTAAGGAAGAATAAAAGAACAGGGAATTGATGTACTGATTCATTCTTTGAACACCTGTCACAGTTAATTTCTACAGTGCCTCATCCTTAATTGCCTCTTTCTTATTCACTGTGCATTTTAAAAATAACGAGCTGATGTTTATGGGGGTGGAAGGATGGGGGCATGGAAATTAGCTTAATTTAAGAAATCTAGCTAAAGAGCTATGAACATAAAATACAATACTTTTCTTAACAATGGATTTTTCAAAATAATTCTCTCAAGAAATAATGATGTTTCAAATTTAACCTTTTGGGTTTAAAGGAGCTGCTGATGTTGCATCTTTCAGTATATTTCTGTAACTGAAGACTCTCTGTGTCCTTTTTAAAGCCCTGTGTTTTATGAACAGGTTATCTCATAATTTTTAATATTGTGTGAACTTCTGTCACCATTACATGAAAGTGTAACGTGTAATGTTTTAGTACATTCTTATGCACTAAAACATAAGAATGAAACAAAGTAACGTGCGTACAGACAGATGTGCACACTTGTGTGTGTATACATAGGATAGTTTTCAGATATTTTAGGAAAAGGAAACCCGGGAATGGCGTCTCTAGCTTATGGGAATCTCCATGTCTTGTATTAGTAAGAGAAACAGAGGAGAGTGGGAAAGTGAGGAGAATAAGAAGGTATGGGGAAGGTGATGTTTCAGGTATGAGAAACATGACAATGACATAATCCACACCTTTTTGTAAGCAGTGATGGTGGGATGGGAGCGTAAGTGGGAGAACAAGATGTTAACACTATGATGCAATTCTGCATTTCATCTAAATGCTGTGCTAAGATTATATTGCTGTGCTTTGCCATCTGGTACAGTTGGAGCAAGTAGTGGACCTTCCTACAGGTTTTGGAGGTGGTAAAGAAAGGAGGAGAAAAACAGTGTGGGTACTGTGTGGGTGTTTAGAGGAATATTTTAGTGAGGGACATGGATTAGTGGCTCATTTGGCAGTGTTAGATTTATGGTTGGACCTGATGATCTTGCAGGTCTTTTCCACTGTAAACAATTCAAAGATTCTGTGGTTCTCTGGGTTGTGGTTCAGTATCTTACTGAAGAGGAGACTCATGCTAGCAGAGAACCCAAAGAAGATGTCAGTTTGCCTACTGAAGCATCAGTGCTGAGGATATGGTGTCATGTTCCAGCCAGGGCATGGTTAAAGTTAGCATCAGCCAGGAGGGGCACATCCAGGACCCTGGGGTTGTTGGATATCACCTCACACCATGTGCAGGTGGGACCAGGGTGGAGGGTGGGTGGCACATGGGGACCACTCCTGTGTGAATGGTTTGCCTGACTTCTACACTCTGTTTTTAGTGCTGTTCATTGTTACTGTTTATTTTCTTATTTCATTGCTGTTTTGCTAAATTGTTCTTATCCTGCAATCTTTACCTTTTTATGCTTTCAGTTCTTCTCTTCATCCTGCCATAGGGGGAGGTGGGGGGAAGTGAGCAAGCAGCATGTGGTCTGGGGTTTTACAGTGGGAACACTAAATTTGGGACTACCATTCCTAACCACAACACATGGCATCTATGACCTCGCCTAGGTCAGCTGGGGCTGGGAAAGAGGATGCAGATAATCTTGTCTAAAAGTGTCTGGTGGGAATGTGGTGCAGAAAGAGGCAGAAGGTACCTTGGCAGTTGGAAGCTGTAGGGCTGGATTATTGCATGGCCAATATTTCACAGGTCATAGAGCCAACAGGTGACAGTCCCGTAGTGCCAATACACCACTACCCAGTGGTTCCATGGAATGGGACACTAGTGATGAAGCACTGCAGAGAGAAGTTTTGTCTTGAGGGAGTGGTTACTGTGTAACTCAGCTTAAATTGGCCAGCAAAGTGAGATGAGCATGGGCTGTATGGGTGAACCACCCTGGTTTTTTGAAATGAGCTAGGCCTTTGTGGTTATGTTGCTTTAGCACTCAAAAAAAGTGGAGGATTTACTTCCTATTGAATTATCCTTTTTTCTTGTGGAAGGTGAGAGGTAAATACCGTTAGACAGATGCACTCACTGTTGGATTTTGCCACTGGATGTGCTCCATAGTGATTTTTGTAGTCATTGTTATCTCACACGAAACAAAAGGAGGAAAAATTGTTTTCAAGGCGGATGTTACTGTTGCAGAAATGCAGTGTCCAGAGTGCTGGTCTGATACTGCCTTGTTGAATTGTTTGGGTTTTTCACTGCTTTAACTTGACTGACAGGATTTCAGTCTGTTTGCAATACAGGAAAAGGAGTGGTTTGGTCAAGCTGTAAAGATTTTTGCACTGTAGGGACTTTCTTAACTATTCCAACCATTTTTTTGTCTCTTCACTAGAAGTGGCATGTTTTCACACCTGAGGCTGCATGAACTGAGTCCTACAAAGCTTTGTGAAAAACAGTTTTGGGGCAGAAAACAGATCTTATGTGTGCTCCCACAGGGCAAAGACGGAAACTCGCAGCACCTGCAGGTCCTTCTTTGCCTGGTCTGCCCTGGGTGGTCAGTGGGCACACAGTGCTGGTGGCTTCTACACTGTGCTGGTGGCTCCCACATGGTGCTGGTGGCTCCCACACTGTGCCTCAGGCCTGGCTGCTGGAGAAAATGGCAGAGAAATTAGGATTTTAAGGGTTGGGTACAGAGTGAAGGGCTGGGGGATGCAGGTTTGGGAGGGAAGAAGCTGGGCTTGCTGAAAAAGTGCCTGCACATCCAGGAGGAGTTCATAAGGAATGAAGTTTCACTAATTAGACCAGTCGTGGAAAAATCTGTTTTCTTGTTAGCATGCCTTAAACTAATTAATTAATTTCATGAGTATAATTCATGCCTCATGTCTGCTGCAAACCTTTGCTACTTTGTTTACTTATTTTTATGGTATACAACAAAACAGGGGTTGAGACAGTAAACTCCATATAGGATTCTTCCATGAGGCACATTCAAGATGAAATTCTTGTTGCTGCAGTTCTTCTAGATTAAATGAGTCACAATCTGTTGCACTGTGGCTTTTTTTCTCAATAAAACCTACATTATTAAAATCCTATTTAGCTCTTTTGTATCCCTGCCACTCTCAAGCAATAACTAGTCTTAACTAGACAGTATAATGATTCTGTTTCATATTTCTGAATAAAATATCTACTTTCTTATGTATAAACTAGCAAAATGTAGCACAGCTGATTAAAAAATACAGTGCACAATTGATCTTGATGGAGCACCATGTAGAAGTGAGACTAATAAACATTATCTTAAAGCAAAAAATTAGCAGCATATAATGTATTTAAGATTATTAGGGCACTGAGATCCTGGAAAATATTCTCATCCATATTTGTATTAATATTTAATTTATATAAATTGTTGTAGATACAGCTGTACAGTTCCATGGGCTGGTGTTTTAATCACCTTAATGTAGCAAACATTCTGCTTTATCATAGCAGACTCAGTTTGGCTAGGAAAGTTCAAAGAGAAGATAAAGAAATTATCTGGTGGTTTAATATTCAATTACATTGTTATCATGATTAGAAAAAAAAAAACAACCCAGCAGTGGGTTGGAAGGCACTTTGTAATGATCCATAGGTATCACAAGATCTCTCAGATGTCTTTTGATGGCATGCAAGAGCACCCCGGCAGATATTGTGAGAAAGGACTGGTTTTGCACATCAGGTTAACATGATAGCAGAAGGGTTTCAGAGCTGGAACTGGAGCCTATCCTTTCCAAGGATATCCAAGTCCAGGACCTCCCTCAGGTAGCAAAACTTTCTGCTGTGAGGCATCTTCTGGGTAGGCATGCATTTGTGCATGCATTTGCAGTACCAGTAATAACAGCTCCACAGACTGGTTTTTCTCATTATCTGGGAAGGATGGAATTGGTCAGTGGAACAAGGTATCTCTGCTGAGTGGGATTACAGCTAAAAGAGAAACCAGGCATTACACTGCAATCCTCGAGTTATAGCTATTTGTGGAGGAGCATGATGAGGGAGTGAAGTATGTGACTCACAGAAGGGCTGATCACAGTGGAAGCAGAGATTTGCAGATCACATACACTGATTGTCAGTGAAGAATCATGACTGGAGGGGAGGCTTCTGGTGGGCTACTGTGAAGGATGAGGGGTAAGCCTGATACTATTTAGTGTTTTCAGTTGCAATGAACAACCAAGAACAAAATGATTATTCACAAAATTTGTGGATAATAAAGCTTGGCAAAATATTTAGCACTCTTTCAGAAAGTCTAATAATGAAAAGTATTCTTTACTAGAATCATAGAATATCTTGAGTTGGAAGGGATCCACGAGATTCATCAACGTCCAGCTCCTGCCCTGCACAGAACAGCAGCAGGAATCCCACCATGAGCCTGACAGCATTGTCCAAACACTTTTTGAACTTAGACAGGCTTGATGCCATGACCACTGGCCTGGGGAGCTGTTCCAGTGCGCAGCCACCCTCTGGGTGAAGGTTTTCCTAATATCCAGCCTAAACGTCCCTGACACAAACCCAAGCCGTTCCTTTGGGTCCTGTCACTGGTCACCACAGAGAAGAGATCAGTGCCTGCCCCTCCTCTTCCCCTCACAGGGAAGTTGTAACTGCAGTGAGGTCTCTGCTCAGTCTCAGACCCATGAGCCAGTTGCTCACCCATCATCACGTGATGTGTTTATCCAGCTGTGAGCTGTATCCTGTGCAGAAGGACACTGGGAGAGACAGCATTGAAAGCTTTGCTGAAGTCCAGAAAGATTATATCAACTGGCTTTCCTTGATCAACTAGGTGAGTTACCTTGTCATAAAAGGAAATTAAGTTTGACAAGCAGGGTTTCCCCCTCATGAAGCCATGTTGGCTGTGACCCACAGCTGTGTTGTCCTTCAGGTGTCTTTCAATAACTCCTAGAATAATCTTCTCCTGAATTATACCAGTCACTGAAGAGACACTAAAAGGCCTGTAGTTTCTAGAGTCATCCTTTTTGGGACATTGGGACAACATTAGCCATCTTCCAATCAACTTGGACATCCCCAGATTCCCAAGACTGTTCAAAAAGCATTACAAGAAGCCTTGCAATGAATCATCCAGCTCTTTGAGTGTTCTTGGATGAATCCCATCAGGCCCCATAGACTAGAAGGATGCAGCTGGAGCAGCAGATCCTGTACAAGTTCAGGGTCAACTGGGACTTTTTCATTCTCACAGCTCAGGGCACTGGGACCCTCTTAGCCCATCATCAGTGTTGCAGACAGATGCAATGAAAGCATTAAACATCACTGCCACATCCATATTGTTATTGTCTTAGTCAAAGAGGTGCATTTGAGTGCAGCCAAAAGGCAAATTATAACTAGGGACTAGAGACAAAAAGTTACAGAGAATAGGAGGTTAATCAGTAGGGAATTGATTTTACAATAGAAGATAACGTCTTCAAAACTCATATAAATGCAATATGTCCTATTCTTGAGATGCATTTTAAAGGAGGTATACTATGAGTGGTTGTAGTTCAGAAAGTATTTGAAGGCTGGGAAAATGCTTGATACTGTGGAAGCTAATCTGGTTTTTAGATCCACAAGAAGATTGAGTGATGACTTCTCTAGTTTATAAACAAGCAGGGAAAGGAAAAGTAGTCACAAAAGACTCTTTAATCTATTGGACTGAGGTTTAATAAGATCTGGTAGCTGGAAGCCAGAGCCAGACAAATTCAAATGAGCAATCTGGCATACATTATTCTCAGAAGGGTGCTTAGTTATTGAAAAATCCAAATAGATTGGAGGAGCAATTAGAAATTTTTTTGTACTGCTTTTGGTTCAAGACTGATTCCTCTCTTGGAAGATTCTGTTCTTTAGTACTACTACAAATGGCAGAAGTTTCAATAGAAAAATGTAATGGTCTGTGTTATACAACTGATCAAGCTGTGTAATTTAGTGGTTAGTCTAATACTTGCCCTTTATTTTGCAAACATGCAATAAAAATTATATTTAAACATTATTTCTAGTATAGATCTATTAAGATATTAAGCATATTTATAGACTGAAATGACATATAGTGTACTGTTTGTTGGAGTGTGCCAGCTGCTTTGACATTCATTATTTCTGATCACTTACTCTAATGTAGATCTTAAGTACTGGGGACACCAGTCCCTGGACCAAATATTCTCACATATTAGTTGCTCTTTTCTGGATTTCTGTGAAGGCAAAAAATTGCTATTATGTTCTTGAAGAATTGAGTATCTGATCAGTGGTAACCAACCACTGGTGGCATAAACTGCTGTATTGCTCTGCTTTAACATACACAGGGGTAAAGCTCATTCAGCGTTGTACCTCTACACATTGGTGAGTTATCCTCATAGATGCTTTTCCGAAAGAGGCATGAGATGCTCCAAGAATTTTACATGCAATATATTGGATCCATGAACTGGGCTGGAAAGACCAAGATAATACTGACTTGACTGCTTGAAGCTTGGGAATACATGCACAATAGGTCCTGTAGAAAGTTTCAGTATTAATTCAGTTGTAAGTATTAAGCTATTCCTTTTAGAACTAATCTGTAACATTTTCACTTAATATTCGCTACCAAAGAAAATTGTATTAAAAATTAAAACTGTTTTTCTGCTCTAGAGTATTATGGCACAGGACGAGTTTTGTGTGTTCTTGAGCCCTAACTCCTTTGTGTGCACACTGTGAGCCTCTGTTCATGCTTGCATTTACTGTGTATGGTTCAAGCTGGAGCCTCTTTCTGGCACATCTAAAAATCCCAGCTGTTAATAATCATTGTAAAATTTTGAGTGCCTATTTCCAATGTGTGAATTGAGTTACTGGGAGCTCTAGTGCTGAGCTCCATTACACAGGGGTCTCTGAGTCTCTTCCCAGCCATGAGCAATGCTTTGCTCCAGTGGTTCAGGGCAGCACAGCTGTCCTGGTGGAGCCGTGTTCTGCGCTTGGTCTCTGCTACAGCAGCATCTGTTCTTCTTCTGAGATCTTGAGGAAAAAAAATCCTTCTCCCCCTTGCTGGCCTTTTGGGGAGATGCCATCTGTTCCTCCCAGGTGTGCCTAGGAGAGGTTACAATTCTGTGTGAGTGCAGGGCTGCTGGTGAAGAAGCTCCTGCTCTTGGCAGGCTGTGCCTCAAGCACGGGCTTGCACAGAGTTGTTGGGAAGTGGCAGCCACTCTTGTGACCACAAATCTTACTAAGCCTTTTTTTCTCCTTCCCTGTCCTTTTATACAACCATTAGGACTCGTATCAGTCCTCCCCAGCACACATATTCTTTTTTTCAGTATTCTGTTCTAAAAAATGTCAGGCATTGGCAACCAGGGATTCACTGATTCTGCCTTGTTGCTGTGCGTGGATCAGGGTCTTTGTCATAGATGTTTTTCAGCATTTCTTTGGTATTATTTTCTACTGTTCACTTGTGTATAATCTAAATAGGCATTACATGTCTGAAATCATACTTCAGTTCAAACTACATAAATTCATGGCTTCTAAACAAAGAGGAATGTCAGAAGGTACCGTGGCAATTTCACCAGGGCTAGTAACAAGAAAGTTGATACGTATAAGCATGTATGGTACCATTGTCTTACTGAAACAAGGCTAAAAATCTATGAACTCTTTAGTTCCAGATGTTGCAACCAAATTTGTGAGCACATTTTTGCAGATCTTCTGTTCTTCTCCTTGACTTGCTTTTTTAGTTTTTGCATGTGACAAACTTTTGGAACTTTTTTCATGCTACTGTTTTGTAAAGTTACATATTAAAACTTAATATTGTAAATTCTTTTTCTTAAACCATGTATTTTCTAGTTCCTCTATGGGTTCCTTCAGTCTGTAAATGACCATCATATATTTCTGAGATATTTCTCTAGCACCTCAGAAATCACTCTCTTGGCTTTAAACAAAACTCCATATAGTGCTCAGAGGCTTGAAACTGATAAAAGAGCTGGAATTACACTGTCCCAGCCATCCTTTAGTAAAAGCCTTAATTGCTTTACGCAGGATCTTGCCTCAGTAATAAGTCTGCCTTCTATCTTAGACTGGACAGGCTTTTTTTTCTTTTAAATCGGATTAACATAATCCAGCTCTGGACTTTGCTCCTCTGCACTTTTTCAAATGCTTTGGAGTATGTGGCTGCAATGATCAAATCTCAGTTCTAAGTTTCTATTCAATTTGCAAATTATTCTTTTCTAATTGAGAAAATGGCCTGTGTGGTTGCTCTGGGATCCTTGTAGGAGGATTGTTGAACTTGTGTTAAAGTAGCAATTGATGGCTTCTGGCGAGTGTTAGCAACCATTGGCCTGTGAGGAGCAGAAGCCCATTTGTGTTGACTGGCAAACCATGACACTGTTGTACCCAGGAAAAAGAGACATTGAATGGTTTGCCATGTATGAATGTATGAAAATGTTGAGGTTTGCAAGAACATATATGAGTACTGTTCAGTTTTTTCTCTGGCTCAGTCTCTTGTAATGAAATTTTGTCAGTGTGTATCCTCAGAACTACTGGCTGGTGCTCAGTTTGTTTGCTGCCTATGATGTTGCCTGCAGTCTGGAAGTCCAACCAACAAACTCCTACTTTTTTTTGCATTTTTTGTTGGGATTTGCACTCATGTGTGCTGCACAGCTGCACCATCAGGACCACAGATGTGAGCAAGGCACAAAGTCCATGTTGACTATTCTCTTTGTTTTCATGTTTTTTTTAATTTGGGTGGCAAACATGATGGTGATGCCCACTGATTATTTATACTTGTCTTTGAACTTTGTTTCTGTGCTTGCTGTTTCTCTCATGTGGCATTCTGGTATTTGTTTATCTTTGCTCTTAAGTCTCATCAGAGATTCTCAGGATCTTAGAAAACTATTATAACTGTCCTGGAGTTCTCCCTGAATAGTTTTTGTGGTAACAAATGGCTCTTGTGTTTCTGGCTGAAACTTTCAGTATGCCAAAGATAAACGGTCTTGCCCAAAGGAGAGTGTGAGCATGTGCCATACATAGAAGCATGAGGCAGGACTACCCAAGCAAATGCTATTACTTGATTTTTTTCCCCACAAGATACAACATCATGTGGATACCTAAAAGCCATAGAAACCTACAGCAGTGTGTCAAACACAGAATCAGAGAATCATTTTGGTTGAAAAATACCTGTAAGATCATTGAGACTAACTATAAACTTAACATTGACAGGCTCACCTCTAAACTATGTCCCTGCGTGCCACGCTTACACAGCTTTTAAATACCTCCAGGGTTGATGACTCAACCATTTCCCTGGGCAGCCTGTTCCAATGCCTGACAATCCCTTCCAGGAAAAAAATTTTCCTAATATTCAATCTAAACCTCCCTTGGCACAATTTGAGGCCAAACTGAAAAAAAAACCCTAACTCCTAACAAATATCTGAGGTGTGCATCTCACTAACATAGGGATGGTGCTTCCAGTCCTGATACTGGTGTGCTTTTTTGCTGATACTGCATTTCTGTGCCCTACCCATAATGTTTCTTGAAGATGAGAGCATTGCACAGTTGCCTTAGCATTGGCCTAGTCCATGTCCTCCAGGTTTTTCCTGGTTAGGGCACCCTAATATTTCTTTCAAAATCATATTTGTATTTAGCCTTACAGAGGCAGATATTGCATATTTAGCTGTCTTTGTTTCCATTCTGAAGAACCACAACTACCTACTTCCTTGCTTGTTTGTCAGAGCACCAAGTGACTCTCCATTTAAGCTGTTGCCCTGTGGCAAGCAGCATAAATCACCATAAAACTATAGGTCATTTGGACTCTTATGAATGTGCTGTGTTCTGCCAGGATGTTCCTCAGTTGTTTGTTCCTTACTTCTCCAAAGCTGAGCAAGACCAAGAATGAAGCATGCTATTATCCTCTTATTTCATACATGTTTTTGTTGGTAAAAGCTATAAACTGAGTAATTTCCAATTATCTTATATCTATATGTATATTTAACTTGTCAACTTACAGGATGTTTGATCACTAGTTAACTCTGAAACAACATTTATTTTACATTAGCTGTGCATTTTCTTTGAGCACTAGGCATTATTTCAGCTGCCATTTGTGAGCCCTAGATCACCTTAAGCTTAATCTTATGACACTTTGTTGGTTCATTCATCACTCCTGTGGAGCCAGTAGCATTGCTGGTTTAGTCCTGTGCAGAGTGTAAGGCAAGGCAGGCTTGTCTCACTCTTCAGTCTTTCTTCAAACAGCCATAGCTCTAGGTAAGGCATCTGTTTCTTGAAACACTATGACTGGTGTTTGAGGAATATAGATGTCTTGTCTAGCACCATCAGGTGCAGTACAGTGTTTATTGTAGATTTTTTCACATGCCTTTTTGCCCCACAGGTCTTCCAGTCCCAAGTTCTGTTTGGGTAATTTAATTGCTAGACAAATTCTAGTGGCTGTTTGAAGGGCTAGTTCTGGGATCCCAGTAATTCCTTTCTGCGTTTTTTCAATTGGATGTCAGCACAACCAGGTCTGTTGCTCAGTTTCTCCATCTCAAATGACAAGACCAATTCTTTCTCATAAGTATGTTACAAAAACTCTCTTGTTCCCTCCTTGTTTGGGCTGTCTGTTTGAAATACCATTCCCATGAAGTCCTGCACTTTAAAATGTCAGTGCAGCAGTTCTGGAGTTCGCTGCCACTGTCTCTGCCTGCTGCCCACACCTCAGTGCTCCTGGTTGCACAGGCACAGCTTGCCTGGGTTTAACTCCAGGCAACACGAAGCACTTAACCTGCAGCCTGAGCTGAGAAAGGTAGGCTGACCCCAGAGAACTGAGAGTTGTCTGCATTTCATTTGTTTTCCTTCTGTAGTGTTCAGAAATCATGCAGAGCCAAAGTCTGCTCTAGCCAGTGGGCACAATCCAGTGTTGTGTGGCAGGAGGGGCACAGCCACCAGCTGCAGTAGCTCTCTGCCACACATTCCTAAAGATCCAGATCCTTCAGCTGACACCTTCTTCAACAGAGACACAGAGTGGCCAGAATGTCCTGTCTGTGACATCTGCAGTCCAGCCAGAGTGCACAGGCCCTCTGAACAAAACCAAACAAAAACCCAACCCAAAGTCCTTGAGACTTTAGCTGTGAGACTTTTGTAAGAAAAAAGGTGATATTTATAAATCAAGTGAGTGAACTCTGTAGTTGTTTTCTGCACCTTTTTACTAGAAGCATAGTGGCTGTAGTAAAGCCACTGACAAAGGTCATTCTGCAAACCCAAACAACACTATTTATCCCAAATCCCAGAAGGGTTTCCTGGGTGGGTCAACAGTTTCTGGAATAAACACAAGACTGTCAAGAGCAGCAAAAATGAGTAGCCTGAAAGATACTGGATATCAAAAGCAGTGAGACAGGTTTTGTAGCTGCTTTCTCAGAATGCAGTGGGCATTGAAGCTTAGCTGCTCCCTAGGCTTGCAGCCTAGCTGCAGCCCTAGCAGGCTCAGATGGATGAAGAGCTGGCTGCACACCCTGCCCTGGACAGCCTCAGGTTTGTCATCATGCATCATTAGCATGAAAAGTTAGAGGCATCAGTGTCATTTGCAAGACTTATCAGATAGAATACAGAAACCAAATTATGTATCAAGACTGTTTTCAGTGAAAACTAAGTGTGCCTTCTGTTCCTTTTTGTCTCCATGCTCAGTTAGACCAGGCTCATTTGTTTTATTTTCATCTTCATGCTACATGGAACACCACATTTAAGCTGTTCGTTATATTCCAGAGTCCATATCTGGTTTTTGTGTAATTATCTCTTGTTGCATGGATGTCACCAAGTCTGAATTGGAGTCAATGTCTGACTATTAATTAAAAAGGAGTCTTAGTAATTCCCCCTTTTTTCCTCCTGTTTTTTTCCTTGGATTATTTGTTGTGAAACAAGGTCATTGCCACTGCATTTCTTAGCACTATTTGATGTCTCTCTAATTGCAATATTTTTAAACAACTGCTCTCTAAAAACCAGCATGGCTATCAACACTTCTAATGTGTATGTGACCACAACGGGAAGATAGGACTCTGCCCTTTGTTTATCTTTGCAGATATGATGGAGCTTCAAGCTTATTGCATTTTACTCCCATTCAGTTCAGTCCATGTTGATAGCAGCAGGGTCTCATTACTCTGTGTGGGTAGATTGCCTGTGTCTGTATTTTTTACATCTTTTACATTTGATTTCAGTGAGAATACAGGAGTGTTTTATCTGTCTCATAGCAATCAACTGCTACTCTTTTGTCCTGAAAATTGTGGCATTTAGATTAGCTCTCCTGTGTCTCATTAAATGGGAACATTATTCTTGTTTTCCTTGACAACTAAACCTTCAATGGCAATTTAAATTATAATTTCTTTCATTATTTTATGATGAAAACAGAAAACAACAGTTTGTGGAATTCAGCATGTCAGATGATGTTATTTCTTCCTCTGTGAGACGAAACACAGATGAGACTTAGTATTTCTTGCAGTTGGCTTTTTTAACTTGGGTATTTTATTGCAGAATGACAGAGAGCAGTTCATTTATTTATTGAAGCTGTATGTTGCAGTGATGTATATAACCATGCAGGGGAGTCTGAGTAATTTCATTGCCCTCTTCATTAGAATGGGTGACGGTACTATATAGTAATAAATTTGAAAAATGAAAGTTAAAATATGTACCTTAGTGGGCCTCTGAGAGCATAATTTGTGATACCTTGTAGAATATTCAGTCAAAGCTCAGGAGATCATAGAACAAGTTATACAGAAAAGCTCCTAACTGAGCTTTTAATACTAACAGAGTTCTAAAGCATATTAAATCTTAAGATTTAAGGTCTGATTAAAAAGCTTCTTACAGAAAGCATACCAAGAAAATATAGTTTCTTCCATCTATACATCTGTATATCAACTGCACAAAGATTACAGAGTCACAGAAAAGCTGGGGTTGGGAAGGATTTCTGGAGGTCATGGAGTCCAACTCACTGCTCAGAGCAGGCTCAGCCAGATCTGAATGCTCTGAGCCATGTACAGACAGGCTCTGAATTTCTCCAAGGTTTTTGTTATGTTTACATGGATTTTCCAGGATTTCAGTTTGTGCCCATTTCCTGTTATGTGAACATAGGGCACCATGCAGAAGAGTCTGGCTCAGTCATCTTTATTCCCTCCCATCAGGTGTTTATACACACTGGTAAGCTTTCTCCCTGAGCCTTCTCTTCTCCAGGCTGAACAGTCCCATCCCAGCTTCTCTCCTTGTTAAGTGATCAAGTCCTTCAGTCATCTTTGTGGCCCTTCACAGGGCTTATCTCCATGGTGTCCATGTCTCTCTTGTACTGGGGAGCCTGGAGCTGGGCACAGCACTCCAGCTCTGGTCCCACCAATGGTGGGTAAAGTACAGGATCACCCCTCAACCTGCCAAGCATGCAGTGCCTGCTATGGTCCAGAAGGCTGGTGGCCTTCTTTGCCACGAGGGTACACTGCTGGCTCATGGTCATTTTGGTCTCCACCAGTATCCCCAAGTCATCCTCAGCATAGCTGCTTTCCAGCCAGTTGGCCCCTAGAATGTGCTGCTGCATGGGATTGTTCTTGCCCAGCAAGTAATTATCAAGACATGAGACTTTAATTATTTTCACAAAATTTAAATTCAGACAGACATTCAGAAAACAGTTTCCAAGAAATTGTAGCTTCCTCAGAAGTACTCATGATAAACCTAATTAGCATTTTTTTCTGATTGTCACATGTGCTGAGAGTAAACATAGTTGATTGAGCATTTACCTGGCAATAGATCATGGAAGCTTATTAAAGAACTAATTTTCATCAGATATTGCTGGCACTATACAATGATTCTGGACTACTGTACTAGCCATCTCTTATAACTGTATGGTTTATTTTATTTTATATGCCAAAACAGGCAGCTCTTTTGTACTGCTGTGTACTGTGCTGCTTGCACAAGTCAAGCTGAAGCTAATCCAGGAATCCATAGGGATGCATTTTATCAGGTGTCAGTTTTATACAACTGAGGCTTTTTGACTGCTGGATTTTCTAGTTATTTGTCTTGTTATTATGGTATTATAAAGTGAAGAAGTGCATTCTTCTCTTTCTTCTGTATTTGACTTTTTTCTGACCAGTATTTGTTTTCTGCTTTAGCTGAGAAACTGTTTTGCACATACTGATCTTACGCAGGCACTTGTTTTTCCACCAGGAGAGGTGTTTGGCATACTAAAGCACCTGGAAAACTTTATTTTGGTCTCCTTACCTTCACTGTAGATTTTTTTTTTTCTGAATTTCTTAGTGAAGGAAACAAGTAAGTTGGGCAATTTGTCAGGGAATTCATGTGACTCTCAGCTTGGTTATGAACTCATGTCTGTTTGTCCACTGCATCATGCCTGTTTAGAAGAAAAGACAGGAGTTTGAAATAATGAAGGCCTGGAACCTTTGTCATTGTTGCATTTGAGAGTGGAGAATGTAAAATAAGATGACTAGGAAAGCAAGGGGAGGTCTGTAGTAGTACTGCAACCTCTAATAGCCATATCTGCACCCCTATATTGATAGAGTAGAGGCATATTTTTATATGATGTTGTTCCTTCACGTTAAGTATCTCCTGAGAGCCTGGAATTTGCGGTGAAACTTCTGTGGAAACCTTTGCTATTTAACTTCCTGTTAGAATTTCTATTCTATAGAGGGTCACTGCTCATCCATGCCAGCAACTGGCCTCTTGCTTTACCCTCTGTAGGAGATGCTTGACATAGTTTAATAACTCACACCCCAACTGTACAAGGTCCTCAGTAACCTGCTGTCATTGATCCATCTTGGATCAGGGTTGTAGCAGAGAATTTCTCAATTTCTCTCTTCCAACCTTGGCTATTCTGTGAGTTAATCAACCAGAGATGTAATAACTCCCCAGATGCCTGATGAGCTTTAATACCCTTGCCAGCATTTTCAGTCTGTTTGGTGTAAGCTACTCCAGGTGCACGTTTACAGAGGAATATTTTATAGCATGGGAATTTTATTCAATGAAGTTAACATTGTTTATGGTTTCAGTTTCTATTGGTGTTGACACTGCTGTATCTTGTGACAGGTGGAGATGTTCCTGATTTTATCTACTATAAAAGTGGTTTGAATCATATCTTTTGCAGACAAGCTGAAGAATAAACTTTCCTTTCAAATACACATGAAGGCCTTAGCCATGATACCTGCAAGCACAACCACAAGATAAGTTAATATTTATTCCACAAGGGGAAGGAGAACACAATGCTGATAAAGAGCTTCTTTTGCAATAGAGTTGATACAAAGCATTGCTGCCTGTCAATCATTTTATAAATTGGTAAACATTTGTTTTATTAAAATGGGCACAAAACTACAACAAATATTATAACTAAATAATGCTTAAATTATGTGTTACGTGTCTTTCTGTACCACATTTCATTAAGTCCTGTCAACTTAGCATCATATAATAAGGGTGTTGGCAACCCAGCACCTCTTCTGACCTCTGCTAAGTACAGCAGTCTGCATTGTGGATCTAAGGGAAGGATTGTGTCCAGTAGGTGTGATTATTACTCTTACACCTAAAAGAAGTAAAATAGGCAAGACAAGTTTTTTCTGCTGCATCTGAACTGTTTAATTATCTGGCATGGCAATGAAAGTATTGAAGTGAGAGCACTACTCATCAAAGACTGAACCTTTCAGTGTATCCTCCTCCTCTGCCCTCATGGTTCAAAAGAAATGCATATTTACGATTATCAAGGACGTGATAAGATTAGGAGGATAATGTGTTAAAAAAGTGAACATTTAGATGGCTTCATTTGGGTATGTAAAGATGCATATGCCATTCAAAATGGTCATTCAAAATTGAAGCAATTTAGCCAGTTCACAGTAACTTCCAGCACTGAAACACTCTGACAGGAGGAAAGTGAAAGGACAAAAACACACTCCAAAGATATAAGGGCATGAAAATGGTGGCTTGTTGCAGCGTATAAAGACAGGACAGGCTCCTGACCCTTCAACTGCTGATGTTTGCTTCTTGCATCTTTAATAATGAATTGCCAGTTTAAAGTAGTGTGTAAGAATGTCATTGCAGAGCAGATAAGGAAGTAAGTCCTTGCAAGTAGATCTGTGAGGAGACAGTTTAGTGCCAAAAGATTTTGTGTATGATGCTTTAGTCAGTGCTTCACAGACACAGATATTTTCCTAGTCTCTTTCTTTATACTGATTTTTTTTCAATGCAGTATACTTAAACCAGTTTATTTTGAGAAATACTTCCCTTGAGCATCCTCTGTCAATGCAGCTGGACCCACAGTCAGTGACACCTTTGCACTGTGTGCACCTGCTCCTGCAGGATCCTCCTCCAAAAAGACAAAGAGAAAACTCAGAAAATCTGATTGACAAGTCAATAAGCTGACTTATCTTTTAATGGAAAAATTTTAAAGCAATGAGATGCATCAGACCAGAAGTAGCAGTGCTTGTGGCTAATTCTTGAGTCATGTGCCATGCACTTTCAGGGTGATCTTGATCTGCCTTCATGAATTCTGAAGTTACATCAAATTCTCCACAATCTTCTCTGTTTCTTGGGAATTTTGTTTCCAGATTCCTGCATCTGCTCGAGGTCTCCTACTGTTATCTGCTGCTGTCTCCCAGATCTGAGCTTGCCCAGCAGTCTGTAGATCAACAGAGAAATAGCACTTCTGTCAGAGAAGTCTACTGACTGACCCCATTGGTTCTTTAAAAATTGTATCTTTAATGTCTTAGATAGATAATGTCTTAGATAATGTCAGACAGAGTTTGAAGAACCACAAGAAAATCTCATCATCATGAGAAACTTTATAAAGGAAACACAATTTGACTTCCAAGGAGAAATCAATTTTCCTGCTTTTCGTCTCCTGCAAGTGGAATATTCAAAAAAATCATTAGGTCACTGAAGCTTCTGTGATGACAAATCCAAACCCAGACTCTGTGGTTAGATCTTGTAAATCAATGTATTTGTTGCTTTAGAGCAGGGTTGTGAAGTTCCTCCTTGCTGGGGATGTGGAGACCATGCAAACCCCTGTACTGGTCTGTGCATTAATGGGGTCCCAGGGATGTCAGCCATGAACTGTCAGCCTCAGTGAAATGAAGAACTACATCTGCCCTGCAATCTCAGATGCTGCTCTGGAAAATTCAGTATCATAGTTGTACGATATTGTTAGAAGAACACTAATAAATAGGTTTTAATTTTGTTAAAACAGCTAATAAGCCAAAAGAGATCACGTAGCAACTATTTCATTTTATTCTGCTTTAGTGTAGAAACTTGCTATGTAATTAGGACTACAAATAAGTAAAGGATGAGATATTTTTGGTGAAAGCTTTTTATCTTGTTCAAATCCACAATGTAGCTCACCCAAACTAACAGTTACAGTATCATATTACCACTAGTGAAGTAGGATACAAAGGGTAAAACAATGTGGTGTCTGTGAACAGGAAAACAGATAATTTATCTATGAAATTATGGTTGTTTTCCTTCAGCTGCCGACTACTGTTTAGTGCAGTTCTCAAAAAACAAAGTATAGTGATCTGTAAATATACTATGGATATATAGTTCAGTCCTTAAAATAAATAACTGCTAGAAAAGTGAATTATAATTCACTCAAGTCCACTAAATTTTTATTCACTATTCCTAGATCCAGTGAAAAGCCATATCAACTTCTTATATAGTACCTGAATAAATTATTCTAATGCATTTATAGAAGTGGTGAAAAACATAGTACAGCTGCACTGGATTGCTACATCTTTATTAAAGCTGCAACTTTTCACATCATGCAAATGGACCAGAATATTTACCACCTTTAGCTTAAGAGGAGTGAGGTATTTTGGTTTTCTGGCCACATTAAAAATGCTGGAAAAGTGCTGTCTCTTTAAAGTGGGGCTTATAATTCTCTTATCAGAAGTAAAATGCTTGCCAGTGAACTTGAGGAGGAGGAGAAAGGAAAGAAAATCGCAGCATATTCTGAGCTGGAAGTGACCCACAAGAATCATCAAGTCCAGCTCTTGAGTGAATGGCCTATAAGGGGGATGAACCCCATCCTTGGTGTTATTAGCACCATGATCTGTCTACATCAATATAAATAGCCACTCTCAAATTTACTTTGGTTTGGATTTGGGCTTTATCCATTTCAAGACTTTCCCTGTTTGCAGTATGACTGTGTTAAAAACAAAAGTACAAGCTTTTGCATGAGGTTTTGCCCAGCTACCTTATTGATGATGCTGGAAAATGCCTCTGAAAATTTAAAAGGTTGTTGAAATCATCTGTGAATGTTTTTGGTGGCAGAGGAGCAGTGTTAGATAGAGCAGCACTAACAAGGAGGGGAATTTTTCATCCCAGCTGGTTTTACTCATCAGCCTTTGTTAAATGAAACATTGTGAGCTAGGTTCACAAGAAGAGTTGACTTTTGTACATTCAGCTCCAGAGTAGTCTGTGAAGCAAATTTTGGAATGAAAACCTTGAAAATATTCTTGACCTGTTGTAGGAAAAATTACTGGGAGGCAGTTCTTGCATCTGTTTTCACAGTGTAAGCTTCCTGATAAATATTGACCTTGAGATCTTTTGTACTGCCTGTTCTGAAACTCTTTGATAAGGGTAAAGAACTCAATGGCTTTGCATTTGCAAAAAAGATAATAACCACCTGATGAATTTTAAAAAGCAAATAATTAATTTAGCCAGACCTTATATAGGCTGAAGGATTTATAATCTTTAGACCAAACTACTAGTGGCAGGAGTCTTGAGGATCTATGAAGTAAAGTTTTTGTCACTAAATCACTACAAATTTAAATGAAGGAAAGACTTCAACAAGATTGGTTTGCTTATGGAGAAAATTGTCTGAGGACCTGACCTCGTTTTTCACTGAGTGAGGGATGTAGTTATTTAAACACATCTGTCAGGAGGAAAGTATTGAAATGGCTATGTTAACCATTCAGTAGCAGACTTGGAAAGGATGGCTTTGTGCCTATCCCAAGGGCTTGGAATTTTCAGAACATTAGAAGTCAGATTCTGTGGTCTTGAGCTCTGCATGATGTAACCTTAAGCCCAAGGGGTTGACAGAGAGGAGATATTAAAATGTTCAAGGCCTGGTCGGATGGGGCTTTGAGCAACCTGTCTAGTGGATGATGTCCCTGCCCATGTCACCAGGGTGGAATGAGGTAACCTCTAAGGTCCCTTCCAAACCTCACCATTCTGTGATATGTCACTGCTAGTTGTCTGGGGACAAATTGATGGGCTTTTTATTTAATGGTTTACGGTGTGCTCTCAGGCAGCTCTGCCTCATCAGAGTTTGACAGTGGAGTGTCAGATGTTTCACTGGCACTCTGTAGTTCTGCTAATCTCAGCAGGATTCGTGGAGGTATTAGTGCAGTAAGTGGTTTATTAGAAGAGATAATTAGCACAAAGCAGATGAGGATTTAATAAATAAGGAGACTTGGTCTGCATCACTGAAACCTATTTACGTGACATGGAAAGTCCCCTTGTCCCCTTCTTACCTCTCAGCTCCGCAGTGCTTAATGCATCCATCAGCACACATTCAGGGTGGGCAAATCCTGTTGAGGAGTGGCCATTTCAGATGAATCCTACCTGGATGATATGGTGATATAAACAAAAGCATTTCAAAGAGCAACACACACACAGAGGCTTCAGTGGGAGCTGGGAGGCAGCTGGAATAGATGCAGGCATCAGGGCAGTGAGCTGGGGACCAAGGAGGCACTGGGGAAAAGCAAAGCTCAGCTCATCTGTCAAAAGGCTCCAGCTGCAATTCTTGGAACTGGCTGCAGGCAGAAAAGGCTTTTTGTTCTATAATCCACCAGGAAATTGAGCTTTTCTCAGGTGGGAATTTAGACTTGCAGGTGAAAGGAGAAAATAAAACCTGTGCATAGCATGAAAATGTCAGAATCCTTGGCTACATTTAAAGAAATAATGTTGTTTGGTCACTTCAGGCTTACCTACAGATTGGCAGAAAAAACTGCTTCAAATGAATACATTTTCATCAAAGCAAGTAATATTTCTAGACCTTTTCCATGTTATTAAATATGCAAGAAAATGTTAGTCCAGTGCTGCTCACATGGGGGTGAGTGAATGAGTGGTTCTGATTGCAGCGTGAAATTTATTGTTGTCCTGTTGCCTCCCAATACCCAGAGCCTTTCCTTGAACTGCATGTGATTTCCCTCCCACCTTCCTCAGTCTGCTCAAACTCCTGGAAATTATGTCAATGTTTATCTAGAAAGGGAACTTTCATTCAAGCACTGTAGGATTACCTTTATATGTGTAGCATTAAAAGTAATCTGGAAAACTACTGTGTGGAGTAGGTTAGCATGAAGTCATGACACATGTCTCTTTGCTTACTGGAGGTAGATTTTACCAGGCACTGAGGTAAAATACATCTTCACAGCTTGTTATTCTAGCCATACATTATAAATTTGTATTGCATTAATTTCCCACAATAGCAAATCATGACAAAACTCTAGGGAAGATGTCAAGGAAACTATACTTTCAAAACCACACTTTTTTTGAAAGTAAATATAATTTGTTGCAGAAAATGCTTTTGCAGCAGAAACGTTGCAGAAAATGTTTCAGAAACAGCACTGCTTTTCTCATTACTCAATACACAAAATCATCTGGTTGGGAATTTTTACTGTACCATTAAGATATCCTCACATATTGCCATGTATTGAACACAGACCTCCAGGTATGGATTTGAAAACAGATACACTTCCAGTAGAGGGGAAACAATCCTGCAGCACAATCTCCCTCCCTGTATTTCCAGTATTATTGGTACCTATAGTTTACCTTGTAACTATGGAGCAAGCTTGTGATGCTACTAGTGGCCTCAGTGTGCAGGCCAGCCTTCACAGAATCACAGAGTGGGTCAGGTTGGAAGGCACCACAGTGGTCATCTGGTTCAGCCTCCCTGCTCAAGCAGGGTTATCCTAGAGCACATTGCACAGAAGTGCATCCAGATGGTTCTTGGATATCTCCAGTGAGGGAGACTCCATATCCTCTCTCAGCAACCTGTTCTGGTGTGTGATCACCTGCACAGTGAAGAATTTCTTCCTCTTATTCAGGTGGAACTTCCTGTGTATCAGTTTCTGGTCGTTGCCTCTTGTCCTATTGCTTGGCACTATTGAGAAGAGCCTGGATCCATCCTCTTGACACTCTTCCTTCAGATCCTGACAGACACCAGTGAGAAGCCTTCCAGTCCACTCCTCCCAAGCATGAACAGGCCCAGCTCCCTCAGCCTTTCCTCATAAAAGAGATGCTCCAGTCCCTCAGTCATATTTGCCACCCTCAGCTGGACCCAGTCCCAGAGCTCCATGTGTCTCTTGTATTGAGGAGCCCAGAACTGGACACAGCAGTCCAGATGTGGCCTCACCAGGGCCGAACAGAGGGGCAGGATCACTTCCCTCAACCTGTTGGCAATGCTCTTCCTAATGTGCCCCAGGTCATCATTGGCCTTTTTAGCCACAAAGGCACACTTGTACTCTGTTACTCATTACAAAACACAGTGCATTTGGACAGGTTAGTCAATTCTTCTAAGCATTTGTTGCCTTTCATGGCAGTGTTTTTGACACATATTTGCTATTATAAAATTCTTTTCTGAAATAAAAAGGTGGGAGATTTCCTGTTATCCACACTGTAAGATGTTGCATGCATAGTGTGAAGGAATTGAGATAAATTGATGGCTATCAGTGATATGTGGCCAAGTTTGCTGGTTACACACAAGATGGGGGCTCTTAGAAGTATCCATCCATCCACATAATTGCCAAAATTTCTTTTTCTAGTTGTATATTTTCACTGGACAGGATATGATGCACATGATGCGGGTCTTGCCCTGCTGTTGTCGTGCTGTTGACATGGCATGCCTCTTAGTCCTGGATTGCTAAGGTTCAGTGTGGTCAGAATCAATAAAGCAAAAGATCATCCCATAAAATACTCTCTTCAGTGGTGCACTTCTAGTTTGTTCTGTGCTGAGGTCTTGAGAAATCACTTGGGAAGCAGACAATGACTAATTTGGACACTTTCAGCTGGGAAGTTGCTTAGAAAGCTCTTAATTTCTCGGGTTTTATTGTTTCCAGCAAGAGCCAGTAACTGATGGTATGAGTCTATCTAAATATGATTTCTGAGATCTTGGGACTTAAGTGTTGATATTCTTTATTCAGTCATCTTTCCTGATGTGGAAATTGTACCTGCGCTCAGTATTTGTGTATGTGTGTGTCTGTGTGTCGAGTGTGAAGTGTAGGCACTCTTTTGTGTCGGCATGGTGCCATACATGTCCCACTGGTACCTTTTCACTTTTAGTAGCATCACATCAGTTTACTAACTCAAAGTAACTAGTGGCATATTCACTGTTAGTCCAGAAGAGCAGATAAGATATAATCCCTGCACTGCAGGAGGGCAATATACTTCCGAAGGGCTTGACCCGTTATCTTTCGGATGTAGCTTTTGTATCATAACAAAAATCACCAGTCTGGAACAGAGCAGTTTGACAGAATGACTCAGTAGAGTCACAAAATGACAGATGCTAGAAATAAACAAACTGTGCCAGGTCATTGCTGTCAAAGCAGGATCCTTCACCTGTTGTTCCTGCTGTTTATGCAGTCATTGGTAGGTTGGGGGCCATCTTTTTGTTGATATGACATGAAAATTTAATATGGTTTTATTTATTTTGTAAGGTTACACATTGCATCTTAGGATATAACTACAGCAGCAGCCACATTCTTCACTTGATGTTTCCAAGCTGGTGATCCCAGCCAGTCCTGTGAACCAGCATGCTCTGTCCCTCTGCTTCAGATCCCCCTGCAGCATCACTTCCCTTCCCAGCTGCTGGGCTTGCCTTGGCTCTCAGTGTTTGCAACCAAACCCTCCTCTTCTCCATTTATATGGAGCCAGGCACCCCAAAGAAAAATCCTCAGACCATGTAGCTTAATTCTCCCCAGACCTGACAGTGCAGCCAGCAGAGTTGGGAGTTACGTGCCGTGGTCTCCAGGCAGTTCATTCAGCCTGAACTGCACCTTCTGTTTACTCTGTAAAAGGAATGGCTATTGCATATCAGCTTTAATCCTGGCTGTAGCTGTCTGTAAGTCAAAGCTTTGCTTGAAAGCAGCTGTGTCTTTCAGAAAAGCAGGTAAAACACATTGCAGTGTTCTGTCTGATCTGCCTGTAAACAGAGCTGGTAACATGTCACTGGAAATGATTGTTCAATCATCCAACAACAGTGCAGAAAAGTAGATTGCATATGTTGAGGGGTTTACAGGTGGGTGTATAGCTAGAGGATGATGAGGAACATGGTTAAGTTTCCTCTTCTGCTTTAGATCAGAGACCATATGTCTCAAACAGACCCCTGAGCTTCTACCAGGGCACTGACTGGCACTGCCACTAATTTTGGCTGTAGATAGGACAGGAGGAGGAGTCTATCCAGTTTGCCTTTACTTGATACTCATAATTAAACATTAATTTGCTCAGGAACTTGAATCTAGGGCTACATCTATATTCATATATTAAGTAGCATTCATAAATTAAGTAAGATAATAGTATGGATGCTGACTGTTCTTTGCCAGTTGCCTTCAGTGCCAGGGTTGACCTAGGGCATATTGGATTTCCTAGCAGTAATGCAGCCCATTAGCCCCACTTCTTGCCTCCCTGTAAGAATTCTCTTTTATTTGTTCAAGCTGGTTTGACCCTATATAAAGATATTGAACTGTGTGGGAAAGGGGGACTTGAACATTGTCTACCTGGAAATCAGGGCAGAAGTTTGAATTTGTAATTCCCCTGTTTTCTGACAGAGGGTGCCAGTAATCAAACACCATGTGTTTGCTGAGGCAGTCCGGTCTCATACTACACAGCAATTCCACCTTTTTGCAGTGAGCTTTGATTGTATGAGTCAGAGGTACAGGAAAGATTATGACCCTGCAGTCTGGTGAGAAGATGTGCCCTTGGGAGAGGAACTCCTGGGCAGTTGTCTTTGCTTTGATACATGTTTAATAATACATAGAAGATGAGAGCAGACAGACCATGTAAGTCAATGTTGAGGTGGTGAGCAATGAGACTTTGGATTCACATTGTGGCAGGAGGATGAGGGACTTGCAACTTGGGAACTTGTGTTCTGCTTGACTGCTTTTATACCACAACCTCTGAAAAGGAGATTTGCAACATTACTGATCTAACCCAACTTTCTTTACAGCTTTTCAGAAAAAGAATGTTTGAAAAAAGAAGTGTAAAGGTTGGCTTACGTGTAAGCCTATGAGTCCAAGGTAGAAGTGATTGTGGTGGGAGATGCTTATTTTTCTGAAGAACAGGAGAAAAAAAGAAATGTGATTTAATCCAGATTGGAGGGAGTCTGACTGCTGTATTGCAAAATATTTTTTGTTTCACTGTGCTTAGGTAAATAATGTAACAGCACCCCACACCCCTCCCTTAGAAAGCTGTCCCACAGGCCATAACTAGTACTGAAAAAAATCTAATAGGTTCTGCCTTATTATGCCCAAAATAAGCTCACATGTTGACTTTCAGCAGAATCATCAAGAATTTACTTTGGAGCCAAAATACAAAAAGTTTCCAATAGTTCTCAGCTGATTTGTGTGATTTCTCTAATAATTGAGCATTCATAAAAATGTACTATGAGATTTTTCTCAAATGAGAAACTATGGCTGTGAGATTTTGCAGTTCATTACAAAAAGAATGCATTTTTCTTCCTTTCAGAGAAGCTAACTATTGACTAGCATTCACAACAGGGAGAAGGGAAGCCTTTGCTTCCTGATTTTAGAAAAAAATCAGGAATTCAGTGTTTAGAAAATGAGGGTTCACCAGTGCTACCCTGGAACAGTAGTGCTGTGGCTGAGCGATGTGGAGGGAAATGGCCTGCCTTGCCTCTCTGGAGTTTGCTGTCTCTCCCGGATGAAGTCTTTGTGAGCCTGCTTCCAACATAAGGCACTTAGCATCTGTAAAGGGAGAGCAGAACATCCATCAAACATGGAAAGATCAAAAACTGTGACTCCCTGTGGAGTGACTGTTGGGAGGGAAACAGCTGAATAATGTTGAACATATTCAGATCTCTGACTTCACCTAATGCACACTGTGAAGGCTGTGTTTGTACTCAGATGCTGATTCATTGTTATGGATGCAGAAAACCTTTTGTGCTTCTGCCTTTAAAGAGGCTGCTCTATTAGTTGTTTGAGATGCAACACTGGTTTCTTCGGCCTTCTCTCAGACAAATATAAGCATAAATGTTAATCTGAAGTGTGATTTTGTATTGCTGAAAAGGCAGGCCTGGTTGTAGAATGTCTTGGGAGGTGGCTTGATGTGTGGTACACTGAAATAACTTAAGAGCTGACAAGGGCATTTAAAAAAAACAACTTTAGGGGGAAAAAAATCATGATCCCAAAATCTCAGTGATAATTTGTCTCTTCATGAAATTCAAGACTGGACATGCTCATGCTCAGGAGTCAGGAACCATTGTGGTTTTGAGAACAAAATCACTAAAACAGTTGAACTCTTCATTTGGAAAGACGCCTCACCAAAGTGTCTAAAACAGCCTTTAAACTTCAGCTCATCTGCCTCTAACAGCCTGGGTACATAAAAAATTCCATGATAGCCTTTCCTCAGTGCTCATTCTTGTTAGCTTAGCAGGGCCAAGGCAGGAGCACTGCAATGCTCCCAGAGGATGCATATGGTAGATCTCACGGTGCAGGGAGCACAGAGAGATTTTTTGTGCTACGTGAAGAATCAAACTACTCCTTCTTCCCAAGGGGATTTCTCAAATCTTGGTTGTTCTCATGCTCCTAGGAGAATCTTTTTCTGCATTAGCAGGTGATGATGGATAGAAAATGCAGGTGCTATTTCCTTGAACAGTTCTTGGTGGGAGCAAATTTATTCTAATAATAGGTGCAATTATTTTTGAAGTGAGTGTTACATGTTCAGTAGCTGTTATGTGGTATAAGTGCTTGATGTGTGGTGTGGCTTTTCTTATGATGGCTCTGTCCTAGCTTAAAAAACACGTTGCCTCTAAACAAATCAAGCTCCATTTAATTAGCAAAGTGCCTTCCACAGTTATTTCTATGATGAGTAGGTTATTGTCTCAGCAGCATCAAACTCAGTGGGAAAAATATCTAAGAAGTGTTAATTTGTTTTCTGGAAACAGCAGGATTGAGGATGAGCAGACAGCATCAAAACAGAATAAAACCTCACATACATGGTTGCTGATTTATGGAAATGTCCTTTCATCTTTCAAAGACAGAAGTCTTCCACTATGAGATGGAATGTATAAAACAGCTTGACAAGACAGGCTGTAAATGTATGCCTCTAGCATAAGCATAGCTAATATTTTCTATTACTGCTATGTACCACTCTCTGGGCAGCAATCAGTTCCATTTAAATATTATTAATATGAAAGTAATAATGTTCCAAACTTTGTTCTTGTACGTCCTGTCAGAGGAAAGACTATTGATTTGTTTTTTAAATAATCTGGTACTGAAATAATAGGAAAGTCTAATTCCTGTGAAACTACTACTGCTCTTCTTAAATCTTCACTGTCTGAATTTTTCAGGGTTTTGAAGGTATTCCTGTCCCGAACGGCTCAGCGTATTCCATATATGACAGGTGGGAGAGTGATGAGGATGCTGTCTGTTATTCTTCTGGTAGTCTTTTGGTTTCTCATTGGCTGGACTTCTGCAATAACCCAAAATTTGGAGAGAAACATTCCACTCATTGGTCAAGGGCAAACATCTGACCATCTGATTTTCAATATGTGCCTCATAGACCGCTGGGATTACATGATGGCTGTTGGTATGTTAATTTTCTATCTTACATTTAATTTCTAAAATAAAGCTTGGTTGCCTTTTAATTTTTCTTCTTTTAGAATATCTTTAAGTTTTGCCAGATTGCCTAATATGTGATAAATATGTCAGTAAAATATTGGCATATATGTTTTTTAAATGGGCTGAGAACTAAAACAAAATATGCTGACATTTCTATGACTTTCAAAGGTTTGTAACTTGGATTGTAGTAACAAAGTGATGGGTGCTCAAGACACTTCATCTTTGAAAGGAGAAGGAAGAAGTAGCTCTTCTACTATTGAAGCTCTTCAATGGTTCTTCTACTATTGAAGAGAAAATTTGTGAGTAGTTATTGAAGGCTTTTTGATTTTGCACCACAGAACTGGGCAGAGCTCTTGTGTGAGGAGGGAAAGTTTCAACCGCACTCATTCATAACCTTACAGAAATTGGTATTGAAGTACAGGGAATAGGAAATGAACATCAAATGCGTCAACTTGATTAATTTGTTAGATGTGCTTTCAGTGCATGGAATAGGCAGGAGCTAAAAATGACACCCCAGAGAAGTCATATAAAGCAGAGAAAGGATTTATTTTTGTTTCCTTAACTCTGTAAGAAAGAGTGGATTCTCTGAGAAAGGTTCAGCTGAACAGTGTAATGTGCTTTCTCCCATGCAGTGCTTCCACCTAGAGCCAGTGTTTCTTGTACAGCCCAGGCCAGCCACCCACTGTCTCAAATACTTCAGTGTTTTGAAATCTGAAATAAATTCCTACCTTTCTGCCCTTTTCCTGCTTCTCCCATGGACATCCCACTGATAGAGCTCTGCTGCTGAGGATTAGGGAGAGGTAATGATGGCTTCTCCGCATGAGAACACAGATGACATGGACAGAAGTGTTTTCTCTGAGACTGGCATACAGAAAGTCAGTGTATAACAAAACACTGCTGCCAGCTTTACTGAGGAGCTTCCATGGCTCCAAGGTGCCCCCGTGCTCTGCTTTTCTCTCCTTTCTGTAAGATCTCAGAGGCAGTCAGGCACAGGGGTACCCCATCTGCCAATATGCTCACTGGTAAACCACACAGAGAGAGCAGAAAGGAGCACATTCTGAAATGCATCTCAATTTGGGTCCTTTTGGAGGGTGTACTTTGCAGTAATGGAATAGTGGTATTGCCAGAGATGTTGTAAATTTAACAAAAAAGAATTAAACGTGAAACGCTTGATGATGTCATCTGCACTAACCCATTTTGGATCAAAATGTTGGTCCATTTGACAGTGTAGTTTTATTAATATTTTGATAGCGTGGGTTTGCATAATGGCAACAAATGTTTTTAGTCTCTGGGTTTTATAATTCTGGTGGTGTAGTGATTAACAATTCAGATCTTAATACCCAATTATGATCAATTGCATCTTTTGGCAAGAAATTACGTAAATTGTTGTCTGCCTAGTTTTGAAAAAAAATAAGATTTGGTTTTTTAAGGTGTATTTACATTTAGAAGTTTTAAATGTTTTTCAAAATACACTCCGGGGTAGTAGAAGCAAAGTGAGCTCTTGAGCTTGGAAAATCAGGCAGAATTTCATTTTTTCAGTCACTTTGTCTTCTTACCCACACTACCTCATAAACAGAATTCTGCAACTCTTCAGTAAACTATACAGTCATATTAGTGGTACCAGGAGATTTGCACCTGCAAGACTGTGGTAATGTGTGTGGTCTATATATACATATTTATATGTGTGTATGTGTATGTCCATGTGATTTCAAGATTTTTACTGCTAACAGCGGCCTGAAAAGCTTACAGTCAATAGGAACTAGTCCCAAAATTAGATACTTCGTCTCACAAATGTGTCAGAAGTAATGTCCTTAAAACAGAACTCCTTTTATTCCTATGGCAGCAGCCTTGCAAAATATAATATGTAATAAATTAATTGATAGATTCTGCTATTTGATTTCAAATGTGGTGGATGGTAATTTATTAAAGACTTGTTATTTCATTTAATTTAGTCAGGCACAGTATTTTATATAAATCTAGTGAGTGTTTTGCAATATATTCTGTCACTTGTAGCCCTTGTTGGAATCCTTCCCTATTTTACTCGGCTGTCAACACTTCACTAAAATGCAGACAGGGAATTTTCAAGGTCACAGATTAGTGAAGTGAGAATTAACAAGGCTCTGCTAGAAAGTCATAATGAGATGAATCCTTTATGCTACCAGAGATTATTGGAATTGGGATTTATGAAGCATTTTCCATACTAATCATGCTACTTAGACTCTATCTCCGGAGACTTTTATTGCAGTGAATGTTTTATATTTACATTTCCATTAAGTTTAAGAGGATGGTCTCTGTGAGAGACATAGGGACTTACACACAATGGTTATCACCATTTCTAGCATTGCCCCTGTACTCGGTGATATGCTGATGAGAAAAATTAGCATTCAGTAAATCTTATTTTATCTCCATAATGTAATGTAAGTTACTGTGTATTTTCCTTTGCCTTTGTAAGTTAGTGTGTATTTTCCTTAGGGTTAGATACTTGTAGGTAGCTTATTTGTTGCTTGCCTTATTCTTTTATTTCCTTTGTGTTAGTTTCTGCATCCCTTTCAAGGTCAGGGCATCTGTCTCCTTGAAAAGCCATGGCATGGTTGACAGTCTGAGATTGCAGGGGAAGACCTGAGGCCTTGAAAATACTCACCTAAAAAGCTTTTTTCCTGTGGCTTGAATATATTCTATACCTCTACCTGTCACCATCAGATTTTGACTTAGAAAACAACTCCAAATGATAAATTTCTGGTACCTAAGGACTTGCAGTGTCACAAATCAAGCTATTATTCTTTATCCTGAGGAGAAAACATGCTATAAGAGTAACAGATATTGGCACAGGATTTAAAAGAGCTTCCCAGAAACTGGAAAAAGAGACAATATAATAAGTTTAATGAATAAAGCCCTAGGGAGGAGACAAAGGCAGGCAGAGAGATAAACATGCACAAGCACAAACTAAAAGCAGAGGTGAAATCTTGGCAGGTGAATGTTCCTGACTTCAACAGGGGCAGTTTCACCCTGAATGGATAGAGAGGTTTTTAAAAATCCCCCGTGCATTCTGTGTGGGTTTTTCAGTTTTTATTTAGGCCAGAAGTGAACGACAGGTATCAACTAAACACAGGGAGAGTTTTTTCTCCTGCACCTGTTTGACTTCTGACCGGCAGGAGCAGTGCTGCTTCACTGCACTGAGCTGCTGCCATGGCCCACACATCCATAGCTCATGTTTTGGGTCTTGGGCATCAGGAAGGTTTCAAACATGAAACTTCCTCATAATTACTTCATGCTCTCAGCCAGGAAAAGGAACAAAATGAGTAGTTTTGGACTGTTCCCAGAAGAACTCCCTCCCACTGTTCATTTGTTGATATTTAACATACATAATCTTTGCATCTAAAGAGGGCATGAGGTGCCAGGACATGCTCTGACAAATTGGGCATCAAGACAGCCTGTACAGTTTTGAGCTAGGGCATTGTAGTACATCCTTATGAGGCCCTTTTATTAAATTTTCTACAGGCCCTCTGCTGCATTCAGTGAATGAGTGATTATTACTTCTTTTTGTTATCTCCATTTGATGTGGCCCTATGCCATATTTGGGGTGTGTTGTTCAGAGCATGCAATGAATAAAAGAACTGTTTGTTTCCAAATGGGCGTTTTTAAACATGTTCCCCTTAGCATCAATGCACAAAGATTAAAGCCAAAATTACCCATCTTCCGTGTCTGTCTTGAGACATCAAGGGACTGGTTTTTCAGAGTACTGTTTATAGCCTCCTTTGTGGAAAGCACAACCAGGAGATGCTTAGAATTCAGCACTGGTGTGGATCTGGCTTCATTTCTCACATTAGATACTCAAAAAATGCATCATGTAAAAATAGCGATCACTTGTGAAAAGCTTATTCTAAGTGATAAGGCCAGGGCTGTATAAAATGTTTGCAGCAGAAATAGGAAAAGAACAATGATTTACAAACTACCTTCACTCTGTCTCTTTTTCTGCTTGTAAACCACTCTTCCTGCCTCCCTGTGCACCTCTTCAGCAGTCCTTCCACAGTCCACATCCCCAGCACTGTGCACAGTTTTATGTCACTCATCTCTAGGAAAAGGTAAATCTGGAAGAATGTGAGGGACAGCACCAAAGATGGGGAGTGCTGCTGGGAGCCCCAGGTTTAGCAGTTTGAGTTGCATTACCCCCTGCAGTAATATTGCTTTTTCTTGTTACCTGTTATGTGATAAGTGAAATCCCATATCCTTTACTTAGGCATGATTTCTACAAAATATTTCTGCTGAGGAAATCATGTTTGTGTTGCCTGGGCCATGTGTTTATGTATTTGTGAATGCCATATTTAGTTGCTTCTGCATGTCCCCTGTGGTTTGGGAGAGGCTGGAAGGTTCTCTGACTTCTTCTTGTCTTTGCACCACTCTTTTTGAAGTCCACTACTGGTACTGCTTCGTATCTTTCCAGCACTTTAAGTACTTTGGATGCCATTGGCATTTGCTTGCATCCTCTTTAAGATATGAGAGAAGAGGCCCCACACTCAGCCAGTTTTCAGCTGATCCTGTTCTCCCTCTCATCCACACACAAGTGAAGAAGATGATGGAGCACATGGAGAAAAGAAGAGTGTCCAGCTGACTTTAATAACAGCAATGAGCTGTGGAAGTCACGAGGCAGGACAGTGCATCTGTCTAGAGGAATTAAGAAAATGCTTGAGTATAAGGGTTAAAGGAAATACAGAAATGAGAGGAGCTCCTAGAGACTGGAGACTGGCATGTGTTTAGGGGAGAGAGACTCCTAGGTCTGTTGCTCACACTCACATCAGTGGATATGTCTCCACTGCCAGCAAAAGCCATCTCTAGAGCACCCTGAAGCCGTGGGACCCAAAGATCATTGTCTGCATGTCCCTTGCATCATTTTGAGTAGACCTGCAAGGCAGTCTTGTGGCAGACAGAGTATGCTGTGCCTCCCACCAGCCCAAGGACCCCACTCTTCTTTTTCTCAGCCTTCACAGCCACAGGCCGTTGAAGTTCTGGGAAGAAAACGAGTCTGAATCTGCCACCATCAATTCTTTCACCACAAATAGCTCTCTTTATTGCTGTGCATAGCTAATTAAAATGATGCTGAGATATGGTGGGAGAGAGAGATAAACCTCTGGTAATTTATAATTTGCTAGGAATAACTCAACACTAAAGACTTGTAATCACAGTTCATTGAAATATATGAAAATCCTTTCAGTTGAAGAAAAAAGCTTCTCCTATGACATGGTGCAACTCTCCAGGTGGGAGATTGGACACAGCGATGCAGAAAGAGATTGCGTTGGCTGGCAACACAGGAGCAATCGAGGACACAGTTTTTTTCCAGTTTTAAAATGGTGCATGCTCAGCTCCAGCTGGCACCCTGAGTGAATGAACGGATGGAAGAGCTGCGCTTCCACATCCATAGCTCACTTCATTTCAGTAAATGGGATTTAAAATGTAGTGAAGTGTGGTGGAGAAATAGATGAGTTGTCGTAGCTGTGTTATGGATGTAAGTAGAGTGGTAATCAGTAATTAGAGTTTAAAACTTGGGGGAAAAAATTGTGTAATTGTTGGAACAGTACTATTTTACCAACAGTGCAGAGTTCAGAATACCAATTGAACGTAGGCAAGTCACAGCTTTAATGTCACCATCCCTGGGGAGCAGTGGCCTGGTTTTGGCCTGTTGTGGTGCTTTTTAAACAAGTAAGTGTGATCAGACATAAAGCTTCATACAGATTCGTGAAAATGGGCTTTAATCTTTCAGGGCTGTCTTATTTTTGCAAGTGGCTTCTGGACAGCAGACTGCAAGCAAGCACAGGAATGGGTGTCCTGGCTCCAGGGAGCCCACAGTCATCTTCATCAGGGGGCTGGCATGAGGAAGAGAATGAAGAGAAAGGCATTTCTGTCAGGGTAGGAGGACTGAGAAGCAACCAGGACAGTCTGAAATAATTCACTTTCCTCTTCTGATCATGGCAGGAAGGAAACACACAGTTTAGGACTTAAGCTCTTCACAAATGTGGGTAAATTTATTTCCACTCTTGTCCTGCAACGGCAGGGTGGCATTATCCCCATTTTACACAGACAGAGCTGAGGCACAGTGAGATTAGGGTTATATGGTCCATTTAATATGGTTGTCCATGTTGCAATGCCTTTGGCTCAGTTACAGAGCTTAGTCAAATATATTTGCAACATTTTTATGGTCTCACTAGCTGCAAAAACAGCCCTGCACGCTTATTTTTGCTGCAAATTGCAGCAAAAATGCATATTTGGCACCCAAATAGCCAGAAGAATGCTCCCACTTCTGCAAAAAAATGATCACCTCTGCAAAGTTTGGATTGAATGGGGACATCAATCTTTTTTTTTTATATTCATAGGAGCCTGAGGCACAAGCAGAGTTAGAAGTCAGTTGTACATGTGTGCTAGACTGCTTTCCCCCCTTGCAGTCTTTCCTGTCGTTCACTAGATATCCAAATGTCATTTGCAACAAATTGCAGAGCTTTCATCGTTAGGCAGCCTCGATTAGGTGAAGTACAGACAGCTGCATAGCAGGAGTGAAAGCAGCAAGGGATTAACGTGGGGATTTCCTTCTGCTCAGAGCAACACAGAGCACTGCATGTTAAACAAAACCTACAAAATATATTAACCCAGATCTTTTGAGAAAATTTGATTAAATCAGTAATAACAACCCCTTAGTCCATCCTTTTCTGTAAAGCAGATACATACCACAAACTGTGCATATAAATCATTGTCCTTCATTATCAGAAGATGCAGATTATGAGCAGTGGCCTAAAAAGATCTCAAGTGAGCAGACATGGCACACTGTTGTACCAGGCCAGTGGCATCAGGCAAGTCTGGCCCAGTGCATTGGTGCTCCAAATTGCTTCATTTTCTAAAAACTTAATCACCATCATGAAGACAAAGAAGAATCCTGATTTTTAAACACCACCAATATACTAAGCAGGTTGATCAGATAATGCAAAGACCAGATAAAAGGTTCTGTGGATAAGAAGTAGGTAGTGACTAAGAGAGATATTTAAAGACTAATTCATTTGTGCACATGACATATTGAGGTCACTTTAGATTTTCATCTCCTACCTTCCATTCATATCTGCATCCATTTATGCCTTTAAAGCAACTGTGCCTTTTCTTAACCTCTTATCTATCAGAGATTTTCTCCCAAATCTGAATGCCTGTTTTGGACAGTTATAGAGTAACTACTGCAAGGTTTTTTCAGAGCTGTTTTATGTTTTATTGTTTTGACTCTGCATTTTCTGTCCAGAGAACAGTTGACAGCTCTCTCTCCTAGGAATTTCCATAAATTTTCAGAAGGGGAAAGGAAGGTTTTTTTGGTTTTGTGCTTAATATGTGAAATGGGATAATTTATAAGCCTTGTGCTAAATCATAGGAACAAGATCATGTGTTTCGAGTTTTGAGTTTGCTCTTGACAGGTATGCAGTATGCTAAGATATTCCTTTAGTGGTCAGAAAGGCACTTTTCTACACCAGACTTTCGGTGGAAAAATTTTCAGCAAGCCAAATAGAAATTTCATATCACATTTCACAGATTTTGACCATTAAAGATATTTGCTGCAGAGCAGTCACCAGTGTCCCATAAACAACCTAATCAGAGATGAATTGTACATTAGAACCTTGCTGCATAGTGGCCAGAAGTACTCAATTATCTATCTGTCTGTCTGTCTGTCTATCTATTGTTAGTTATATCTTTGTTATTCATTGGAGTAATAAATACATTAATATGTTGCCTTACTTTATATTGAGAAAGTAAAATCTTCAGGCCTTCAGAAAGTCAAACCATTATAACACCTTTAGATTTTTGTTGCAAATTGCACTAACAGTCTGTAGCTAATTATAGGAACTTGACTTCCCCCCAAATACAGCTTTTACATGATACATTTAAGCTGTTTAATTAGTGGTTTAGATAATAAATTGGTTTTCTATCAGTCTGTTTTGTTTTGTCATTGCTGATGAAATTATTGTAATGTTTGACTTAGCAAGTAAAGGAACTCTGTTATTTTACCTTATGTTTTAAGAGCTCTTCCTTATTTGTGTTCCATACCAGATGTCACAGTAATTATTATCTGCAGACAGGAATGCCAACTCTGCTCTAAATATAAAGCTTTTCTAAAAGCATTATGCACTGAATGGTACAAACTACTGTAATGCTCCAGTATATTAGTACTTTGAAATTGCCTCTTGTCTTAAGAACTACTTGTAACTATGATTATGAAACTGAAAACTGAAATTTTCTGAATTAATCAGATCTGGAGATCAGATGCTACCTACCTCCCTACTTAACCCAGCTAATTGAAATGTTTAGGTTGTAAGGTATTGGTTTTTTTTAATGAAAGTTGTTGGTTTGTTTGTTTGTTTTTTTTCATTTTCATTTGCTCTGTATGCAAAAAAACTCCAAAACCCATGAATTCAAAATTACAGCTATTTTATTTTTTCTTCTGAAAGTAAGCAAAATTTGGCCCTCACTTTTTAGTTCAAGTAAGAATACCTTCAGCACATGAAATTTTACATGGGTATTTTTATTTCTTTGAAAGCCAAACCTTTTCAAACTCTCAGCCTCTGTTAGCACTGGTAACTGATCTTTTCAGTCAGAAAGAAGCTTGGGGCTCTTCTTGCTTCAGCTGAGAAAGAGGAAGAAGAACAGACCATGGGTGGTTTTGTGGAGTGCCTGTTATTTCACAATTAGCTCATCTATTCAGTTCTGCTGCTTATGTTGGGGATCAGGGGAAGTTTGGATAAAAGGCAAAATGTGAGGAAATAGGCATTGTCTGGCATGTTAGAGGAGCCCTGCCTAACAGTGAGGATTTCCAGAGAAGACAGGCCAGTAAGATACAGTGATCTGGCTTTAGCAGCCTAATTCTTACAATTTTCTGCTTTTCAATTTCTTCTAAATCATTATGGAGCGATTAAAGCAATAAATTACAGTCATTTGAAGAGCAATACATTTCAGTGCCATGATTCTGCATATGTGAGGCAACTACCTAAAGAAAAAAAAATCTGCTAAGATTTGTAAAAAACGTTTATTCTTATTTCATTGAAGCCAAACTTGTGTTCCACTTGGTCAGGAAAGACTTCAGGATCAAGATGGCTTGCTAAGTCATTCTGTGCAGGAGGTTTTTAAGAAAGCAGAATGAAAGACTTCATTTATAGCATAACTAATTTTCTAGAAATTAAATGGAAGTAGCAGCCAGTTTGCCCAAGTCTATGAGTAATTTGGGAAAAACATAGCTGCATGTGTGCTTTTGTTGAGCTGAAAACCAGCCCTGGATATAGTCTCAGAAATTCATACCAAGTTTGTGTTTTTGTTTGTTTTTTTTTTATTTTGACACTCAGTAAGGCCTTAAATTATACTATTACTCAGTCAAAAGATCAAAAAGCTTATTATTTTTAGGATTTGGTGAGGAAGAACACAAAACCAGCAGGATGGATGGATTATGCCACTTCAGGTGTTTGAGTTTATGTAACTGGTAAGGCTGCTGGGTCTATGAAGGATGTGTTCTAGTAAAAGTTATGATCTTGGAGCTAGGACATATATTTTTCATTAAGAAATGTGCAAAGTGTTGTTCAGAGTTCAAACTGAGCTCTTGTCATAGCACAGAGAGATTTATGTAACTGAATTCATTTTATCCAGACTTGTCTCTTATTGATTTTAGCTGAAATTAACAGCAAAATTAGAAGTTTCAAAATTGTATAAAATATATATTATGGGTAAGTTACAGCAGTTGTGGACTACCAAAAGTGGAGGAACTGGAGGACGTGTTCTAAGGAGGTGTCCAGTGCTGACATTATATTTTAGTCTGTTATTAATGAAGAGGTTCACAAGCATTTGTGTCATTACTGAAACCAGGCCAGTAATGATTTTTCTGGGTGATGTCACTGATCACCAGGTTTAGTTACAGGATAGAAAAATAATTGGCAAAAGTAAGTCTGAAAAGAATTAATTTTCTATTATACTGCATTTAATTGTAGTTTTTATTGCAGAAATTCAACAAGACAAAAGCAGTGTATGAGTAACAAAGAGTGTCTGAAGCTGGTCTGGAGCATTGCTGGGGTCTAACATGAAACTGCACATTGTTGGGTGACACTTAAACACTTCCAGCCACTGTCAACCCAGACTGCAAGGCAAGAGGGACTGGCACCATCTCTACTCATAAATACGTGACAGAGCTGTAGGTTTGGTTTGTTGGTTTTGTTTTTTGGGGTTTTTTTTCCCCTGGGAGTTTTTTCAAGATAGTTAGGAAATCACTTTATTTGTATCAAGATCAAATTTTTTGGGGTTTTTTTTCTCCAGTGGAAGCTGAAGTCAGCATACTGCTGGGTGCAGATGAGCTACCTCTAAGTGAATAGTTTAGGCTGATCCAGACACCCTACCTTTTCTCCTTTCTTCCTTCACTCATTTTTCTCCTAACAGAAACACATAATTTGTTATAAGTGCATTAGACCCTCAGAAGTGACTTTTCATATTATCGTCATATATTTCTACTTGTCAGCGGAATTAATTATCATGAACCAAGGAAATTTTTAAACACTAAATATATTGTTTTATCTAAGTTATAAACCTTTGAAATGAAAGTCTTGTCTTAAAAAGCATATAGTCTGGTAGTAGCACTATTTCTGCCTCTGTGACAAGAACCAGAGCTACAATTAAAAATACTTGTTATTTGAAGTGATGTCAGTCTTCTGTAATACCAACTATAAAAGCAAGCAAGACATTTTTAGACATTGTCTCAAAGTTTGTCGATTGAAAAACAAATACCATGAATGCAAAGGTTCCTGATCTGGAAAAAGACGTGTAAAATTAAAACCAAATATATCATGTACAGTGACCATATCTGAAAGAGTTTGAATGCCTATGTGTGTACTTGTATACATGTGTACTGTATTTGCATAGATACTCACACATACAGAAGATACTGTAGTGCTTCAAATTTCCTTCCATCTATAAAACTAATTGCAAATTATTTCTTTTTGTTCTTCTCACAGCTGAATTTTTATTCCTCTTGTGGGGTGTTTATCTCTGCTATGCAGTGCGGACAGTCCCATCAGCATTTCATGAGCCACGTTATATGGCTGTTGCAGTTCACAATGAGCTCATTATCTCTGCTATATTCCATACAATTAGGCAAGTGATCTGTAGATCTAGTAATTAACCATTTATCTTTCAGGTTTCATGTGGTACAACTTAGAATGGGTGAATGGGATAGGTCTCCTAAATATTTGCTTCTGCAAATTAAGTGCTTAGTAAACTTAAAACTGTTCCCATGGGATTCAAGAATATGAAATTTTATAATTAGGGTTTTTTCCAGTATAGTTAGGTGATATTTTCTTGGATCAAAGTTCAGTATATATGTAAATTAGGTATAGCAAAGCAACTGTCTGTCTTCAGTCACTTCCATACCGCTCACTGTTTTGTATCCCTAGAAAAACAGCAGGTAAGAATATTGATTTGTATGTACTTTTGCTGGTGTGCAATAGATTGGTGAGCTGCAGCTATATGTTAAGATTATTGTACTGGTTTGGGCATGAAGCACAGTGTTTTATATGCTGACATTAAAAAATTGTTATGCATAGGATGCTGTATCAGTAATATAAAGCCCATGTTTCTTCTAAAGTCTATCATGAGCTCTACATTTCATACTTGTAATCTATTTGGATAGTAACAAATAAAGAAGGGTCTTTGCTATAGCTACATGAAAATTTACTCACTTAATCTGGCTTTCCTACAGAGTACCCTGTAAAAATGAATTGGTCCTAGAAAATGCAAAAGAGCAAAATAACAGGAGTTTCATCTCATCCTGTAAAAACTCTTAAGACTTTCTTCTGACATTCTCACACCATCTTTTGCCTCCTAACAGATTTTATCTAAGATTTTGGGGTTTTTTTGACATTGTTTCATTGACAGTCTTCAAATTCTCCTCTCTGTTCCTTGGTCTGTCTTGGCACTAACATTCCTGCTTCTTGATTTTTGCTTTTGTGTTTTTTTCTGAGTAAACATCAACAAAGCAAATCCTTCATCTCTGTTCCTTCCTGGTGCTCTTTTCTTTTATCATTGTTACACAGTTCACTGCATTTTTCTGGCATTCCTTTTTTATCGTTCCCCTTCTCTTAACCCTATATCTGAACACTCACACTCAAAATCTATACTCCTTAACACAAACATCTGCAAAGTTATTGCTTAAAATCTTTATTTGATGGAAGCATTTTTCTTTTAATTCCTGATAGATGTAAAATTCACTTGCAATACTTTTGAATTTATTATAACCAATATGATGGCTTCTAAGTAATTTTTCCCCCTATTAATTTATATTCTTAAACTGTGTGAGCCATGTTAGAAGATACAGTTCAGAGCTATTTTGTGGGCTGCAAGTTTCTTTTAGCAATAGAATGGGAGGCAAGTAACCTTGGGCGAAAGAGAGGGGAAAAGAGGAAAATGTGGCATTTTAATACATGCTTTATGATGGAGACACAAAGGGATTAATTCTTTCAGTTTGTCTTACTGACAATCCTGTGCCTGCAGCCTAAGGTCTGCTGATCCTATTCTTCCTTCTTTCTTTTTTTTTTTTTTTTTAAATGTACATTTTGTATTGATTCTTTCCTATCTGTCTGATATATGCTGGTTTGTTGAAGAAATATTGTGTAGTGTTTATACATAAGATTGAAAAAAAGGTACATGATCCGTCCTGAGATTATGTCCATTTCTGCATGCACAAGTCTTAATCCATTTCCCTAGGTTTTTGGGGGGGGTTGGGGTTGTTTTGTTTTGTTTTATTTTGTTTTGTTTTTTCCCCCATTTTCCCTGCCAAGTTCTGGATGCAATTGAAAGGGCAGAAATGTAAAACTTAGATTTATATGACATACCTGAATTGTCATGAAGTTGAAAGTACTGGAGCCTTGAAGGACACCTACAAGGCTGCCATCCAGTTTGAAAACTCCCAAAGCTCATAGAAGATTGATGAGAGGATGAGAGCACTAAATAAAACCTTGAACTGTTTGCATTTTGTTTTCCTTTGAAAGCATTCCCATTTCAGAAACAGAGGATTCTGGATTATCTTCAGATCAGCATAGTATTAAATTCCTGCATTGCTCTTTCTCTTATATTACTGAGAAACCCAAAATTTATATGGAAAAAATATCATTCAAATAGAACTCCTAGCTTTGCTAGGGCTGAATGGCTCTTACAGATGTGTTTTTGCATTCAGAGACATGGTATGGCATGGATACCCTGATTAGTCAAAATCTTGAGCTTAAAGCAAGCAAAAAAGCCTTCACAGAATGTGAGGATTGGATCTGTAAAGGGTTAACTAAATCCAGTGGCCATCAGGATGTGGGTGTTTTCTCCCATCTGTCTGGTGGGTCTGGCTGCTGCTGGTTCCATTGCAGGTTGAGCAAACCCACGTCAGGGCAGTCTCACAGCCCCGGGCTGGCCACAGGGGCCAGAGCAGCTCCAGCAGCCACAGCCTGCTCCTGTTCCTCCTCTGCAGCTGGGCCTGTGCTGGCACTTTGGGTCTTCCCAGGGGCAATCACCCACGTGCTGCCTGAGGTTTGTTCATCTAGTGCACATGCCCATGAGCACCGTGGAGAGGGTGGTATCACACATAAGAAGGATTTAATAAGAAGAGGGGAGATACATCAGGTACAGAGCTCAGTTGAACTTGCTTACATGTCACTAGCCATTTCCCCCACCTGCCTTATCCACTGTCTGTCCCAGTCCTTGTCTTCTCCCAAATAAACAACACACCTTCATTATTTTTTTTTCTTATTGGTCACAGTTTTGCTACATCTGTACTCAAATTTGGCATTTGTGATGCCATTAGCTAGGTAATCACAATCTTATCTGTCATTACTGATGTGGTTACATCAGTGCCACTGACCTTGCAAGTTCTGCTCCCTCAAAGGTCCTTCAATTACCTGTGAAGTTTGGCCATCTTTCAAATGACTCCCTATTAACCACCTGCAAAATCTTGCCATCTCTTACAGCACTGTCTGTAACTTCTGTTCACTTTTTGCTCTATTATTTGTTACATCCATCAGTTTCTCATGTCATCTTCATCAGTTCAGTTTGCTAAATCTCAGGCCTGAGCCTCCTCATATTCCCACACACCCCAAAGCAACATATCTCTCTAGGAATTAATTAATTGGAATATTTTGTTGTGTTCATAAAACATTGCATTTACAAAGCATTAAACAAGTAATTATGACTGTATTATTACAGCATGTAAGCCACTGTTTCATGCCAGACTATTTCTGTTAACAAAAGCTTCTTCAAAATGTGCATCTGTGAACTTGGATAAGTTGCAAATGTCATTTCTATCTGAATGATTTTTGTAAACCTGGGAATTGCAAGCCAGCAGTACATCCATTCATCCGTTGCACTGCTTACTGCTTCTGTCTTTGGGAGCTCACTACAGCAGACAAGCCAAGCATGCTTCAGCTTTAACTGCACTGCTTGTTCTACCACTCCTTTAGAAAGCTCAGCAAGGAACTGTTTTGTTTGAGAGGTTCAGCCACTCATTTCCAGGCATTCACAGGCTCTTGGACCCCACAGCACTGAGCTGGGTGGTCCTGCAATAAAGAGCATTTCTCTGCTCCCTGCTAGAAAGCATTTCAGTTCAGTTCTCCCTTGGATGGCTTATCAGCTGTACTCAGTAGCTGTGATCTGTGGACATCCTGTGTTTATAAGGTGCACTGCAATTCATCATAGTATATGTGCTTAACCTAAAACCATCCCTTCAGCTCCTTAATGTATGTAAGCTGCCATAACTCAGGCCAAAGAAACTGTGACAATATACACAAAACAAAAAGACAGCTCAATAGAGTGAGAAAGATGGAATAAGGAATGTAATTTAAGGTCTGTTGATTCTTTTTATATTCTGGGTTGTTGATTTTTTTCAGAGTTGTTTTGAAATTTTAGCATATAGGGAAAGGGTGTGGATGTAATTTTTAGTCCATATGAAAGCAGTACAGAACAAAACCTGTTGTGTATGGCCATTCAGTGAAAAGAAACATAAGGAATACTAAAGATATTAAATTTAATGCACTGGAGAAATGCAGTGAATTGCAACCCTGAATTCTATTTTCAGATTCATTCTTGCTTCAAGACTTCAGTCTGACTGGATGCTGATGCTGTTCTTTGCACACACACATTTGACTGTGACAGTCACTGTTGGGCTGCTTCTGATCCCTAAGGTATTTGAGTCTGCTGTCTCTTTTCTTTTGCCAAGACTGAGGAAGATAAATGTTGTCATGCAGAAGCAATTCTGTGTAAATCTAGCAGCAACTGATAGAAAAGGAGGATGTAAAATTTGGCTATTTTACCTTGAAAGCTATATTGTTTTTATTTTAAAAAGTATACATTTTCAAAGTTTCCTTCTTTCAGCTTTCAAACTTCCAGGAGTTTAAAGTATTTAAAATGCTAATGTGATTAATACAAGAAGGAAAGAATCCTGCCTAACCATGCCTTTTTTTTTTAGGTATTTGTGTGACTGTGCTGCTGCCAAAGCTGAGATCAGGCAAAGAATTTAGGCAAGGGCATAGAAACACTGGAATCAAGAGGCTGGACTAGCCTTGAGATAGGGAGGTAGGGATTTAAAGCAGGCAGTAACAGACTGAGAAAGGAGAACCCTCTGCAAGTCAGAGCCTGGGACAGACAGATGCTGCCTGCTGGGAGGAGACATGGCCATGACAAGGAGCCAGGAGCTGTGCTGGGTGCCAGGATCTGTGTGTGGGGGCACAGGCGGAGGGGGATGGCTGGAGTCAGGGAGGAACAGAGAAAGCCCCCGAGCTGCAGCCCAGACACCTCCTGTGGGGCACCGGGAGCAGAGCCCCAGTGTCTCACCAGGGGCAGGAGATCTGCAGGTGGCTCCTCCTGACCCTAGCAACACCTCCCAGGAATGGAGTGGAACTTCCTTCTTAGGACAGTACCCCAGCAAAAGGAATGGCTTTCTAATGGGTTTTGAAATGACTAATCATATTAATCAAAGGGTCAAAATAGCAGTAAAGGTGAAAGCTCCATGTGAAGAAAAAGCATTAAGCAGGTCACGTTGACAGAATTTTCAGGTTAATGAAGCTGCTATTCCTGCCTTTTTCTTGTGTGTCAGAACAGGGCGTGCTGATGACTGTCAAATACACATATACTGAACAGTCATAACAAGGGACTCATTGATGCAACCTTAATATTGCATAACTTTGCTTTATTTTAAATTACTTTTCTGGTCTTTAGCAATAATCTTATATTTTCTATTTTATATTCATGTACTTTATTACATATCTTCAGAGGTGTCTTTCTAAACTAGCCTAGAAAATTTGTTGACCTTTCTGAAGCTGACTCATAACTACTGATCACCATTTTCATTTTTAGCTTATTATCTGTGTTACACTGCACAGATTTTTCTTCCAACACATCAAAGAATTCAGAGAATTAAGATTCACAAGGTTTAATTCTATTCATAAAGTCCTGAAGAAAGATGACTATGTAGACAATAGTAACATCAGATGAGTGAATCAGTATGAACAAAACAATAATGACAATCTCATTCCAACTCCTGATTCAAGGATTTGGTGAAATATAGAAGAAAAAAGTTGTCTACTTTTTCATTAATTTCTTTCTTTCATTTTTTCTTTTTTTTTGGTTTTTTCCCCCATCTTATCTTATCCACCCTTTCCTTTTCAGGGTTAGAGTCTAAAGTAGGAGAATTGCTTTCTACAGGATTATTAAGATGTATGTTGTATAAAAAAGTGTCTTACTGTTTTAGCAGCCTAATTGGAAATAATGTCTGAAAGTCTATTTTCATGCCAGCTTAATTGAAATGCCATTTAAGGAAGTCAAACAAGTATCAAAATAAGTAGAATTTTTTTTTCCTTATGCAAATCTCTAAGATTTATCAAGTTAAGCCATCATTAATAAGAGTTCCTTCCATACAATACTGAGACTCTATAGGACACTACTTGAGCCAGTGAAGCTTACAGTGATGTTTTGAGTTTGAGAATCACATCAAATCTATAGAAGGGTCATTGTACCATAGAAACTGTTGTAAGCTCTTACACTGATGTTGAAGTAAAATTTTGTGCTCATGGCAATGTATTTTTTGTGAATACTTGCAGTTTTCACATTCAAGCAATAACCCAAGAGATGATATAGCTACAGAAGCTTATGAAGACGAGCTTGATATGGGTCGGTCTGGCTCCTATCTGAACAGCAGTATCAACTCAGCATGGAGTGAACACAGTTTGGATCCTGAAGATATTCGGGTACATAGAACTCATTTAAATAGCATTCGTTTTCGAGGACACTTCTTCCTACAAGAAAACTCCAACTTGCATACATTTGTTTCTCTTTGCAGATATCAGTTTAGATCTTTTATTATTGTGTTATCAGGTCATGTAAACTCTCACGGGAAGTATTTACTAGTGTGAAGTAAATGCTGCATTACTAGTTGTAGTAAAAGTCATAGTGGTGGCTAAAGAGGCATTATCTTCAGCAAGAGCTATTACTCAGTTTACATAGATTCTTTGAATTATCTTGAAGTGCTAACAGCTTTTGGTTTCAGTTTAATTAGTCATTTTTATGTAATATATACATAAGCATGCATAACTATAAAGATAAAATTCAAAAAACTTGATTAATAAAGAAAACTACTTTATTCTTATTTTACATGATTAAAGACCTTATGTTCTGAGAACAAAAAACAGCTATAGAGTTCAGCAGGAAAGCATACACTACAGCACTCTGAAATCTGAAACAGCATAAATGAATATGAATTGTGCTTGCTGTGGAAATAACGTGTTTGTGCATGAGTGTTGAACTTTTTCTAAAGTGGAAAAAAATGAGATTCAAGTTGATGGAGAAATGGCATATTCAAGAATTAGAAAAGACAGTGAAATGAGTTTAATGCCCTTTTTAGAGCAATAGGTCTTGCATTCATCAGGCTGCTTGTTTGACTGTACTCACTCTGTGAATACTAGTTTTGCCATTCACTTTGCTTTGCAGGATGAGTTGAAGAAACTATATGCTCAGCTTGAAATCTATAAAAGGAAAAAGATGATTGCTAATAATCCACATCTCCAGAAAAAAAGGTGCTCTAAAAAGGGCTTGGGACGCTCGATAATGCGGCGTATTACCGAAATCCCTGAGACGGTCACCAGGCAGTGCTCCAGGGATGAAAAGGACCTGATGGAGCACAGTGCTGTGAAGAACTTGGCCACACTGAAGAAAAACCCACCAGATTCCACAAGTTCTGCAAAGCCAAAAGAAGAGACTTTGAAAAACAGAGTCTTTTCCTTAAAAAAGTCCCACAGCACTTACGATCATGTTAGGGATCAAACAGAAGAACCAAATGGCTTAACTACAGAAAGTGCAGAAGTTATAGCTGCTGAGAAAACGCTTCTAGACTCCTTGAATGGTAACAAATTAACCAAAAATGCTCCTGAAAAAGTTGAAGCTGTCTCCACTGAATCGGTCCCTTTGGTGTGCAAATCAGCAAGTGCGCATAATTTAAGTGCCGATAAGAAGCCTCTACATCCAAGAACATCTGTGTTACAAAAATCCCTCAGTGTTATTGCTAGTGCCAAGGAAAAGACTCTGGGACTAACAGGTAAAACACAAAGCCTAGAAGAAAGCACTAAATCTCAAAAATCTCAGCAGAAGGGTAAGGAGGCCAACAAAAAGCACTCAGCCTCCGATAAAGGGGAACATAAGGATTCCCACCGGAAAAACTCTACCCCGTCTGAGGAAACAAAGAAAACCCATAAATCTGGCATTATTAAACAGCAAAGGGTTAGTCAAACACCTGCAAATCCAGACACAGGCCCAGGTAAGTCTCTGCACAAGGACAATTTCAACATAGGAGAAGTTTGTCCTTGGGAGATATATGACCAGATTCCTGGTCCTGTGCCTTTTGACTCTAAAGCTCAAAAACATGTGTCTATTGCTTCCTCAGAGCCAGAGAAAAACCACCCTTCCCAGCCAAAGGGGAAGACTCATCATAAGCTGAAGACACCTGAGGGGTACCAACAGTCAAATCAAAAGAGCTCAGAGAAGGTGGAAGCAGCCACTCAGGAGACACAAGAGCAGCAGATCTTTGAAAATGAGAAAAATCAGTCAAATTCCAAGTTCCAGGTCTCTCCTGGGCTGAAGTGTGAGAATGTTAATAGGTATACATCTAACACCCGTCCTGGGGAGCGGGAGGAGCTGCCCCAGAAAACAGCAGAAAAGGAAAACCTCAATAAATTAGCTGAACAGAAAAAAATTGTCTCTTCTGAGGGAAATGTGCTTTCATCTAACTCCCATAAGCCAAGTAGTTACCTACAGCAACCTTTAGCATCTCGAGCTGAAGTCTGCCCTTGGGAGTATGATACAGCAGATTTACCAAATGCAGAAAGAAGTGTAGCTTTATTGAACAGCTCTGCTATAAGTGCAAATAAAACAGCAGCACCTCGAAAATAAGAGGCTTTCAGACTGAGAAGAGTAGCAACATTGAGAAGACAGACAACAGGACAGACAGAGGGGACTTAGGCCAAAAGGATCTGAAAATTCCTAAGGAGCATCACTTAAATCAAGGGAATCAGCACTACAAATAAGTAGGAGTGCAGCAAAATAAATTATCATTATTGTTGTTATTATTTATATGTTGAGTGCCAACAATGTGATTAGCAGTGCCCAGAATATGGTCCCTGCTCCAAGGATTTTACTGTGTCAATGAAAAAAATCTGCCTTTGTGAAATCAATTCTCTTTTAAAAGAAAAAGTAATAAGATGATAACAAACGCACAGTGTAGATCTTAACCAAATCATTTCTGGATGCTGTAACTGGCTGTAACTTGCCCTTGGGACTTTAAAGATCCAGCAGAAGTGAGACACAGAAAATGTCCTGATGGCAAAAAGGGGTATCAATGAGCAGCTTATTGAAGTGATGACTTTTCACTTTACATATTTAATCTAAATAGCACTGCTAAATAAATGCATCCCAAAAATATTTTATAAAATTATTGCTTTAATTTTGTTATTACTGTGTGTTTAAGTACATTGTTGTGTCTCGTATTAAAGCATTCCAGATTGTATAATTTTTGCAAATAACTTTGATATTATGTGACACAACAACATATTTATGCAATCTGCAGATACTGTCTTCTAATTGCAAGATAAAATACCTGCTGTAGACCTTTTTGTTTATATATAGAATTGCAGTAATCTTTCACTGGCTATGGAAGCCGTAGTTCATATTGGGACATTCTTTTGGGCTTTGGAGATTTTTTTGTTTGTTTGTTTCCTGTGATCTATATAGTGGGGGTTTTTTGTTTACTCTCTGTTATTTATATTTATAATTTGATACTGTATTCAGGGGTTTTATATGCAGTAAGTTATGCACTTCCCTGTTAATGCTCATAGACTTTGTTAATAGTGGAAATTCAGTCATCTTAGCTGCATATACTGGTATATCCTAGGACAACTTATCTGGGTTTTTTGTTACTAATTGGAAAATATCATGTAGGAGATGACAAATCTTACTTTAAACATCGATGGTGATGATCTTGTTCAGTATTTCATACTGAACCTATCCTATTAAATAAGACAAGCAAGAATGACAATGAATATACCCCAGAAATAATCACCTGTTTTACTAAAACCAGAGAGCGATGGGAGATATTTTATTTATGGAACAACATTGTACTGTTTATCCCTGTTGGCAAACCTCAAAAAATTGGCTCTTGGAGTGAGGAGAGAACTCCAAAATATTACTCTTCCCCCATATATGCAAATGTAAGCGATACTGGGAATAGAAATGATGGTATCTCTCTCCAACTCACCAAAATGCTTTGACTTTTTAAAAATTTATATGTGCATTTACAGTAAAAGTTAGTGTTTGATACAGTGCTGCTTTTCAGCAATAGCTACAGTCCTCATCGTGCATATGAGCTTAATTCATAGGTGGCCCATTCACAACTATGAATCTTTGTGACAGTTCACCATCAGGGCCTGAGGACATGTTGAATGGCTCTGAGGAGTATCAGTAGCAATGAAACAGCCCCAGCCATCTCAGTGCAGTGCCAGTAAAGTGCTGTTCACAGGAATTGGCTATACGTAGCGTACTCCAAAACAAAGACAGCTCAGTCCTAAAGAACTTGTGCAATTTGAGAGAAGTGATGGGATTCGGTGGAAGAACGTGAAACGTGGATGATTGAATAGAATGTGTTGTTTAATATATATATAATATATATAAAAATAGATATTTATATATGTTTAATATATATATAAATGTCATATCTAATACACCCATGCACATACACATATGTAGTATAAACTGATTTTTTGTGGCATCATAGAAAAAGTGGCTTAAGATAAAATGCAAAGAGCAGAGGGACTTAGCCTGGGCAGGAGGAGGACTTTTTCTGTCCTTTAAATAGAAGATGAGTCTATGGGCATGTCTAGACTGACAGATCAAGATGGACCTGCTTTTCCTACTGCCGCTGCTAAGCCCAAACCTGGAATGTGCCAATACCTGAGCCAGCTGGGGACAAGTTGACTCAGGTCTTGGTGCCATCTAAACATGTTACCTCACTAAGAAATTCTGCTCATTAGCTCCAGATTAAGTGAACCAAACTGCCCCAGCCAACCTGGTTATCCAGGATAGTGCTGAGTTCCACCATGGGGATGTGCTGACTTAAGTCTTTACTACCCTGGGCTTGTCTGACTCTCCCACCCCTCTTTTGTAGGGCGTAATTATGGTTTAGGAGATCTGACTGGGACCCTTCAACCCACAATCCCTGTTCCACCCATGAAAGGGAGTCAGGCATGTGAGTCTGGGTGCCTCGGACTCAGTGCACCCATTTTGCACACGCAGTGCCACTGACATCCCATGTGCAGCCCAAATCCAGCTTTGTCCTTAGTGTGAAAAAGAGTTGAGATTAGGCCTGATGTGCTCAGATTCTCCCTTCCCAGTCCCAGACACTCATGGGATTTGTCTGTAACTTGTCTTGTCAGCTTCAGTGGGACTTGATCAGCTTTTCTGAGAGAAAATAACCCTGTATTTTCATGGTGTTAAGTCTATCCTAGGAAAAGAGCTTTCTGGGAGGCCTCCAGGAGCACACTGATCCTGTGTGCAGAGAAACACACAATTTTAAACCTGCTGAAATGGTGACCATCTCACACCTCTCCTATTCTTGAAGGGTAGTTCTGCAATCTCAGCAGGGGTTTTTGGGATTGGGATGGGGGGACAGCTTATGGCAGGCTGCCCTGGCTCCTTTATGGGAGCCCAACTATGGGGTTAGAAGTGGGCATCCACAGAGGGAGCATGGAAGGAGATACTTGTATGCACTCACTGCTGCTTGGAGAGAGATGGTTGCAAGGAGCAGGCTCCAGCCCTCATGCCCTTGCTCATCTGGCCCTCCATCCTTTACCTCAGGGCTGAGCAAGGCCACACTGCCCATGCCCTGCCCTGCAGGAGCCGTGTAGGGGTGCATTGTGCACCAAGGGTGAGGGGATCCACATTGGCAAAGTGTCTGCACAGTACCACTGCCCCTTGCATTCCTGGCAGGATCAAGCCCTTAGTGCATGACTGTGTCTTTGCCACTGCTATATACCTGTACTTGCTTGGTTTCTTTTCCCTTTCTTTCTGTTTTGAAAGATTAACTTCATTAGAAACACAGAAACAAAGCCCACTCCTTGGCTGGTGTAAGACAGCCCAGCTGCACAGCAAGCAAAAATCGATGGCTGGCTAACCAGGGAAGGCATTGGCTTGTACATTCTCGTTTGGTTTAGATTTCTTTCATCCTGACCCTTTCCCTCACTTCTTAAAAACTGTCTGTTGCGGTTCTTTAGGCTCATTGTAGTCGCACCTCCTAAGACTGACACAACTGGAAAACTTTCCTTTAGAAAACAAAAAAGCTTTCCCCAATTTATTAAGCAACTGATCTTTGGGCTGCAGATTCAATTGGGACTTAAATTATTTCACATTTAAGAAAATGAGGGGCCAAACTCCACTCAACTATCCTATTACACTATGATGCTGCTAGAAGCACTGCTTAATGAAGACATACTAAGTTAGACATAAATAAAGTTTTGTATTTCATAGATTTTTCTCCACCAGCATATATTGACTAGATTGCTTAGACGTCTTTTTCTGGAATTTCATTGTCATTGTTCAGCCAAGAGAAGTGCAACTCTAGAGTAAAGAGGTTATAAAGATGTTTTCTAGCAGATCTGTTAAGAGAAAAGACAATAAACATGAAGGTCACAAACATTTGCTAGGTTGTCCTTCTAAATGCATGTGCAAGCTGCATATCTCCTTTATTTCTAAGCCATGGTTTATAAATAATTAGATTTATACCAATCTTATTAGACTTGTATAATTTATGCAAGATTATGCGCTTTAAAATATAAATCAGTACACACCTCTCATCAGCTTTGGTGGCATCATAGACCTGAAACCAGACAAGACGTTTATATTTGCTCTCCTTAGGCTTTTGCATGCATATGACAACAGGCAGGCCTGAGCAAACACTGCCTTTGACTTTTAAAATTTTAGCTACTCCAAGTTGTAGAGTATATAAAGCTGTAAGTCTCTTCACTTTATAATGTGGTTCTTATGACAATGTTATCTGGCAACCAACAGCATCCACCATGAAATACTTGATAGATTTATGTTGTAATGTGTTGCAGCATGTAAATAATGTAACTTCTCTGCAATAAAGCACATTTATATTAAATCTGTCTGCAGGCTATTGTGTTGTGATTTTCTGAAGTTGTTACTTATCCAAACTGAACAGGTTTCCTATCAAATTTGTAAAGTAACTAACTTTACAACTTCTATGATCAGATCATGCCATTATCATTATCTGGATTTTCATTATATTTTCATCAGAGCAGGTATGTACTATCTTTAAGATTTTATGTTAGGGAAATAGCTCTGTTTTCTCAGTGATTGCAATTTTGAGGTCAAAATTGTAGAGTCCATTTTATATTCTTACCAATTTAATGTTAACCACAATGTTAGAAAACAAGAGGAAATAAATAGACCACATTTTACTATGTCATTGTAAAATCCTACAGCTCATCTGTACTATGTGTGCACATTCCTGAATTCCTCATCTCAAATATGTGTCTAACAGGAATAGGAAAGATACAGAGAATGGGAACAAAAAAGATGAGAGTCAGAGAATGGCAGCTGTGTAAGTGCAGCTTGTTTACCTTGGGAGAGAGATGACTCAGAAAGAGGGATGAGACCTATAAAAAAATTTGAATGATTCAAGGTAATTAGGAGTCTGGAATTTGCTGGATTTTGTTGTGCAGGAACTACAGAACACCCAGGGTGGCCATCATGCAGCAGCTTAAAATAAATGAAGTTTTCTTCTGCATATGTCATAAATAAATTGTGGAGCTCATTTTAACAGATCACTGTGCATCTCATAAGTTCAAAAATCATTGGAGAGGTCACGGAGGACAAATCCATCAAGATCCCTGAACATGGTAGATAGAAAACTCTTAAATCCCTAACCCCTAGATGGCTGATAAGTAGTATAATTCTCTTTGCATAATCACCCAGTTCTCTCATGTTAATCACCCACTGCTCAATACGGTGCTGCATGAACGCTTCATCCAGCACAACCTCTGTACATTCTTATGTCTACATAAATACAGATAGTTTAGGCTCACTCAGTTTATTTTCAGTTGTCATCCTGGTGGTTTTTAATGACTGATTGTTGATGTATGAGTCCTGGTGGGTTCCTGCATGGGCTTGTGTGTGTACCTCTCCCAGTGTCTCCGGGGTTGGAAGCTGCCATTTGGGTAACCAGTCTGACTCAGTGTCAGGTGTAATTGAAACATGAGGTGGAAAGAAGGGAAGGGAATTACTTTTGTTCTTTCAATGAACTGTATACAAGTCCTTTGAAAGCAAGAAGTCCAGATATCAGAAAAATAAGGCCTGGAGATCTTTCACTGAACCACTTCAGGATGCTCAGCTCAAACTGAGGGCGGCTTTGCTCTCTCAAGTGCTGGGTGCCTTTTGAGCCCCACTTCTAAAGTTTTCACTGGTTTTAAGAAGTAAGGAAATGATTTCCATGGTTTTGTGGCTTTGGAAATCATCTAGAGATGTATTTTCACACACCCTCTTTCTTCTGTTGTATTTCATGGGAGGAAACTGTGGCTGCACCTGCAGAGCCATGAGAGGCTGGGGTGGGGAGTGTCCCACTGTCAGCCTGGCACCCAGGGGCAGGGTATGGAGGAGACAGATGGGCTCTTCACAGTGGTGCACGGTGGGAGGAGGAGAGATGCAGGCGTAGACTCAAACAAGAGAGGCTTAGAATGAATACTCTGAAAACTTTGTCACCAACAGAAGTCAAACTGTGGAGGTTACTCAGAGGTTGTGCCATTCCCATCCTTGGAGCTTTTCTTGGATCAGGCCCTGGTCTTGTAACTTTGGGCAGCAGGTTGGATTGGAGACCTCCTGAATAATCCTATAATCCTACAAAGAGTGTTTGCTACTAGAATTTAACTCTTCCCATCATCCTCTGAAAGCCTGTAGGCAGATACCAGGCAGCTCCAACTCCAGCCCAGGAGCACAGGACGCATATTCATCTGTTTCATACATAGGTCTGGGCAAGCCCCCCTAACAAACACCAGCTGCTGAAATGGAAAGGCATTTGGCTTTTCCTCTGACCCCACAGCCCAGAGTTACCGTGGTAACAAAGTGACAAGGAAAATAATTTTGTTTAGAGCTGGTTGAGGAGTAGTTTTCCTGCCTGTGTTTAGTCAGTACTTGAGGTCGTGCACAGTTGAAAGAGACCTTATAAAAATTGTTATGTTTTTCTCTAACAATTTGAGACTTTTTTAAAAATCAGTACCCTATTGGATTCTGAAGGAACCATTAAAGAAATTGTAAATTTTGAGGGGTTTTGTGAATGCATTTCTTCAAAAAGGCAGTTGAATCCATTCAGGGTTACAGGTCTGCCTGCCTGTCTGCAGAGAAGTTATTTCAAGATGAATGTGCTTTTTTACAATAAAATAGGATATCTGACAGGTTGAAACCAACTTTTTCCAATTCTGAAGGAGCATTTTCATCAACTCAGAAATTAGCTTTAGCAATGCTTGAAATTTAGTAAGAGATAGTGATCATTCACTGGGTTGGCAGGCTGCCATCATGTTGCAATATTCAATCTTCTGGTTCTTTTAACACCTGGAAGATTAAACATTGTCTCTCCATTTATGCAGATTTTTTTTTCTTTTTTAATTTATTTATGAGTTAGCTGTTTTAGTCACTGAAAGTGTACAAACAAATCAAACCCTGGATATTTTACCATGAAATTACTGGATTTTAGATTTCTGGATATAAGAATTAGGTTAAATTTTTCATTGTATCAAAACATGAAAAACCATTACATTGTGCCAAAATAGGCATATATATTTTTGAAATGTGCATTTATGGTCTTCTGTATAATGTAGAAATACATATCTTATATAGAAGGCACAGAATCATTCTTGCAGCCTTGTAGCTGCAGAAGGCAAGGTTTTTCAGTAGATGAGTAGCTGATTTTAGAAGCAATTAAAAGAGAAAATTGCTAAGCCTGCTTAATGGAAGTCTTTTAATGAAATGCAAACCACTGGGTGTCTTTCAGATCTATGGGTATAAAATGTGTGTGAAGTTAGGGCTTTGCCTGTGCCTTTGCTTCTTGACTGTTGGGGAGATGTTCACAGGAAGAGCAAATGCAGATGCCTCTCTGGTCCCTGCACAGCGTGGGTTGTCATGCCCACGTGTGTGACCTCTTACTCTTCTGCTTACAGCTCACCTGCTGTGCCCGTATTTAATTGTGGTGAATCATGGAGTAGACTTCAAAACCTGGTTTGGGCTGATTTTTGCTTGGCAAACACCCACGGTGGTGGCTCCCTTTGGTACCTTTTCCCCTGCTGCTCCACAGAGGTGACAAGAGCAATGGCCATGAGGTGGGTTTGGATGCTGCAGGGTTGCCAAAGCTGGGCAGGCTGGAGGCTGCCTCACTCTGAACCCTGTTAGTTGTACTGCTGACAGATGATGTTGGCAGGGAGTTTAGACTGGCTGCAGTACTACAGATAAAAGCCAGGTTGATTTGACATACTTCAGCGGTAAAAATAGTATCATATAATGATGTCTTTGTCATGGAAGTTTTTCTTAAGCTGCAGGGGGGTAAGAACTGTGTGCTGCCAAAGCAATCGTCTTGGAGATATCATCAAAGGAAAATCACAGCGGCACTGGAGAAGCCACCTGTCCAGCTCTGTTCCCACATCATGTTTTATTTGGCAAATACACAGGATTTGTGTAAGCCAGCAAAATTGGCTAGTGCTACTCTGTATGCAGTTTATTTTATGTTTACATTCCCTTTAATGCTTGTGGTTTACAACGTTTCAGCTTCTCTTTGTTCATAGCAGTTTTGTTATCTCTGTGATTTTTTAAAAAAATACTTTCACAGGAACATGTTACTAGACTTGATTTGTATCTTAACAGCTCCATTGCAAAGCCAGCATCATCCCCACAAAATTATTTGTGTTTGAAGTCAGAAAGAATTGTTTCACAATTCATGTCATTTTCCTTCAGAAATAGCTAAATATTTTAAAATACAGATTCTATGATTTTTATTCTGATTACTTTAATTATTTACTCTGTTTTCATGACTAACAAAATTGCAGTAAAAATTGGTAACATAAAGCTACATTCATTATTTTCTAGGTGTCATTTAGATGGATTTTTCCTTCTAGGATTTATGATGAATTGTAGATTGCAATTGTGCATTGCATGACCTTTCCATGCAACTGTTTGTTGTCTACATTACAACTAGAATTGCAAAGTCATATTACAATCATTGCCTAGATAGGGATTGGGTTTTTTTGATTTGCCATCCCATCCATGTATGACAAGAATTTTTACACACAAGTTAAACTACTTTTTTTGGTGTTTTATTCATTGCCTTGTAAATGTAGATAGTATTCTTAATTCCTTGGGAACAACATTATAATTCAATATAATGGACAAGCAAGATAACAATCAAAAATGATGAGATAGAGCTGCATATTCTTTATTTTTTTGTCAAAAATGTGAGAGTGAAAATGTGAAAACCTTGGCATCTCTGGGGAAGAAAACAGAACAAAACAATGACGATTTTATTTATTATGGTCACATTCAGAACCAATTATTACAGTATTAAGGAGCTTAGACAAAACTTGTACATTTCTGATGATTGATCAGATACTGCTCTGTGCATTCCGTCTATTTAAAATACTTGTGATTTCTGCTGAAACAAGTATGCATCTTGTAGTTCTTGCTCCAAACTCAATTTTTACTGAGGATTAAAATTACCCAGTGGGGATGGACCTCAAGAGAAGATGCAGAAACCACATATATATATATTAAAGTTCCGTGCCTGCTTATGATTTTTAGGGTTTATGCACCATTTTATGCTATTCCTGCTTTTACCTTGCAGGAAATTGCCTTCTTCTGGAAGAAAATTATTTGGATATTGTTTCTTCAAAAACATGTGCATGCTTGAAGTGTCAGGCAAGTAGGTTATAAAAGGAAATATACTTACACAAAACAAATAGTGCAGCATTTTAGGGGCTGCTTAAACAGAGCTCCCACTCTCCTCTTCTCATTCGTTGTCTCCTCACGTGGAAAACATATTTTCCTACTGTAACTTAATATGACCCAAAAGAAGGCCTGGGGAATGAAGAGGTTATCAGTTATTTCATGAGAGGCAAACTATAAGCTAATTCTTAGCACAGACATTACTGATTTTCATAGCCACCAGAGAAGGAAATTAGTCTCCAGTTCTCTCTGAATTCAATGACTTCTTTGAAAACTCCAATCTGACAGACTGCATTATTGGTTTTGGTGCTGTGCCGAATCTTTACAAATGGCAGTAGCAAATCTGGGAAGTCAGCAATAGAGTCCATGCCCTTGTACAACCCCTTGGAGAAACAACCTGGTGGGAAGCCAGGTGGACTCTTGGCATGGGAATCTGTTGGTAGCAACACACAGGACCACACATTGACTGCATCCAGAATTAATTTTGCACTACCAAGAAGGAGTTATTAGAGCCATATTAGGAAAGAAAACTTTTGACAGCAAAAACACCTTTTCAGCCAGACTGAGATGGAGAGTTCACAGCCTCAGACAAACTAGGCCAGTGCATAAGCTGGCCTGTATTAAGTCAGGATCTGGTTCATATTCATAGCAGGGAAACAGAAACCTGCTGTCAGCAATCCACTGATACACAACTCTTAAGGAACAAAAAAGCATTCATCATTCCAAGAGCTGCCACTGCCGGTTCACTTCCCTGCTTTCCAGCTGGTGGTCCCACCAGGTGCTTACTGCCCTTTTTCACCCTGCAGGTAGTACAAAAGGTTTGTCTTTTCATTGGAAATGTCGCAGTGGCTTTTGCTTGCTTCTGCTCTCTTTTCAGCCAGAGGCCAGAAGCATTGTGCTGCAAACTAAAGCTCTTTTCAGCATTTTCTCCCGGCTGTTCAGCTCCCTTCAGCTCCCTTTAATCACTTTCCCCAGCTCAAGTCCTGGGCAGGTGGCAGCATTATTGTATTCATCTCCTTCAAACATTCCACTTCATTTTTAAAAAACCATGCTACCATACAGACTAAGGCCATCCTTGTGAAATACTTCACCTCTGTCCCAAACCAGGACAAAGCCGCACTCGTCCACTTTTCTGCCTAGCTGTACATTCCCAATGTAATATTTGGCAAACCATTAAGGGGCACATTTTTTTTACATAGGTATTGTTCTGGCTCCCAGCCTCAAATGCCTTGATTTTTTTATCATTGATTGAGGAAGACCTGACTGCTTCCTACTGATGGGAAACAGGATGCAGATAAAATCTTACAGTCTTCAAGTAGTTTTGATAGCATTAAGAAATCCTTGTATGATACTGCTCCTCACCTTCTACATGACAAAGGATCATACAGTGTTAGAATGACAGTAAAAGGTGATTCACAAAGCAGGTTAATATCAACTTTCAGGTTATGGAAGCTTGGTTACTGAAAGCTATTTTACACTGTGTGGAATTTCGTCTTGGCTCTTTTACAATTTGAATCTTTTCTTAGCAAACTAGATAAAACCCAAAGAAACTCAAAGTTGAAGTGACCTGACCTTTTCCTATATGAAAATTAATACAGTCTCCTGTGTTGTTTAGATGTGGGAAATGAATACTTGTTGGGTTTTAGCACCAGTGCAGGAGTTGTCCAGCATTTCCCCTGCCCACTTGCACAGCTTGCTGATGCTATTGCAGCGTTCCTGTGTACACATGAAGAGCAAATAAAAAATCCTCCTTGCTTCTTCAAATACTATCCAAATGTCACAGGGCGGGTCTTTGGTATTTGTGTCTCTGGTACATCTGGTACAGTTTTATATGTCTGTTTAATTTCAGCAGGTCTTCGCCTCTGTTCAATTCCATGGAGCCAGGTAAACTCAAATAAATTATATCAAAGGCTGTTCCTCTTTACAACCTTAACTAAAATAGCCGGGCTGTATTAAACAGAGCTGACTCTGCTCAGCAGAGGAAGTTGTGGCACAGGGTGGAGATCAAATCTGTTCTAAGCATCCAGTTTGTTTGTGTTTAATGTCACTGTCACAGCTTTCATGTGTAGTAAACTCAGATCTTGAAGAAAGCTTTAGATGCATTTCCTAATCCTTCTTTCTAGTGCTCTCTGCTGCTCTCCTTCAAGGGCTGCATTTTCTCCCCCTCTTCTCTTACAAGGACTGATCACAATAAGCTTGTGTACCAACACTGGCTCAGATGCACAGATGTCTCCTGGACTCACATATTTCTTTTGTAGCCCCCTTTGCATGCCTGATGTCCAGCTCTTGCTCAGCCTGATTGGAGCTCTTCTTCAGAGGGATTTGTCAGCTCAATCTGTTGCTTCCAAGGAGGACACTGAAAGCAAGAGAACACTTAAAAGCCTTAAGAATTTAGGTGTTCTCAAAAATCATTACCCTGTCTCTCCAACATGCTTCCTTGTCTTTTATTCTCAGCTTCTCCATCAGACACAGAAACTTTGTGTTACAGTTTTCCTCTGCCTTTCCCGCTAGGCCTGTGCTTGTGCCTTTGCTAAGACCCCTATTTTTTCCTATTCTTTCAGCTTCAAAATCATTTCTGCCAGCAAAAACCATGCGCTCCATTCTGACATCCCAAACATTCATCACCCCTCACCTTGATATTTGCTCTGAATTCTCTTCTCCCCATGGTCATGAGTTTTGTTCCAGACACTGCTACCCACCTGAGCAAACCCCTCTGCCTCATGCTCCCCAGTCTTTTTGAATTCCCTGAGCAGCACAGGCAGGAGTGACAGCATCATTGCATCAATTTAGGTTGTGATGGGAACTGTACAAAAATGTACATATAAAATTAGGTCCCAATTTTATTCTTTTTTTAGTCTTTACAGCCTACGATTATGAGATGACAAAGACAAAAGCAAAAGAGGAAGAGGGATGACTATCACGTGAGTACAATGAACACATCACTGACACAAAAAAAATTTATTCAGTTATTCAGCTATATTTGCCTATTAAGATATTGTTAAAGATCTATAAAGGGTATTTTTCAGGGAAAAGTAGAATACAAATGAGATAAAAATAATTTTAAATTATTAAAATAATTCTGTTGACGAAACTAAATTCTGCATGTACCCATACTGATTCATGAACTAGGAACTCTGCAATTATGTAGGAAGGCTCCATACTTGTTTACTTACATAAACTACAGATTCTTAAGAGAATTTTGTAGCTCCTTTTTCTAAATGCTTTGCTGACAGCAACGTAGCCATGTGCACAGACTGCTGCTTCTTTCAGGCCCAGCTTCCAAATCCATGATTTTCCTTTCTTCAGACCATGCTGGGTTAGGATGTGCTTTGTTTAGAAAAAGCTGTTTCAGTGGCAGCTGGCTGTAGCAGGGCTGTTGTTCTGATAAATGAATCATGATGAAGGACAAAGTCTCTGCTGCTGTTTGGCTGTACCTCCCAGATACATCCTTTGAGTGTCTTGGATTTTGTGTTGAATGCTCCTTTGTTGTTATTACTACCAGGAGGAGGAGTCCTTTGGCCTTGCTGCTGCTGTCCCTCTGCTGTGTAATGTTCTGATCATACTGTTCATCTGCTCTGCTTCTTCTTCATATGCTCTGTTGCTCCTAACCAGATCAGCTTTCTGTATAAGGTACTGCCTGTCTGCTGCTACTTTGCAGTGAATTTCATGCTTTGCTCTTTGGAGTCACTACAAACCTTTTATACATTTTATGTAAGTGTTGTTGTGATTAGCAAGTTGTCCATTTAACTGGAGATTTTCTCTTGCATGCAGCCCTACAGGGGGCTTTGACAGGGGACTGCAGTGTACAGTCTACTCATTGAAGGGTTTTGTGCTCCCTCAGTGTCTGTGGCAGGCTCAGCTTCCTCAGGGATGTATTGCAGTGCTTTGGCATTGTCAAGGAGGGATTCTGCCCCTTTTGGTGGCATTGTGTACTGGCAACTTGGTGCTTGTTTCTCTTGCCTTGTGGTACCCAGGAGGAGATGCTTTTGGGTGTTTGGGACTGCCTTGAATCAATCTCCCCATGTAGAAACCTACATGTAGAGGATTCTACTTTGGGCCCTGGTATGGTCAACAAAGACTTATTCAGTATATTCCCTGGATTCAGTGGCCCAATTCCTTTCACACTAAAGACAGTTCCTACAGGAGGTAGTTGCCATCTCTCCATTTTCTGAGAGATATTAGGATGACTATCTCAGATTTAGAGGTATCCAAGATGTCTCATACTCTGTGAGATGTGGGATCCCACATAGGATGTGATTCATCCTGCATTGTACATATTGGCACTGCCAATGCCTTAGACTGCTTTCCAGCCTCTCAACTTTTCGTCAGTCAAGGATAATTTAAATACCTGATCTTACATCACTGGTGACTGTCTGAGTAAGGCAGAATAGACACAGGTCAGAAAAAAATCCTTCACTTTTAAACAAACCCATCGTACCTGATAGTATTGAGTACAGAGTGGTCATGTACACAGAAATAATGCACTTCTTGTTATTAAAAGGGAACTCTACCTTTTGTGATCTCTCCCAGGAGCTGAATAGGGTTTTCATTAAATTGAAGTGTATCTATTTGGGTACTGCTCACTGTTTATTTATTGCACACTTTGTATGGTTGCATGTTGTATGTGTACTCTCATTTGGTCCCCTGCACCCAGCGAGTGGGCACCAGCCTACCATCGGGGGATCACCAGACCCCCCAACAAGTTCAAACAGTAATTATTCCACTCTTTCTGCAGCAGGGAAAATGTTTTGCTTTCTGCAGTAAGAGGGTGTCTGAAGGAATAAAATGTAATTACAGTTCCACCTAGAGCTTGGTCAGGCTCCATCTGTCTTGCTGAGATGAACGTTACAGCTAAAGACTGCCAGGAGCTGATGTGTAGGAGTCTGCCTGAGTTACCAGCCCGTTGTCTGCTCCTTTCATGAGTGTGCTTCTGTTATTTAGTGGCAGTCTGATAGGAAGCCCAGCAAAGCCACAGGCAGTTTTTCCACTGACTTAAGTAGGTTTAAATTAGGCCCCACAATAAAAATTCTCTCTTTAGAAAACAGGATATAACAGAATGGTGAGGAGCTGTGAGTGGCTTAATCATTACATTTACTCAGCTTTATGACTAATGCCTGTGTCAGTTAACAAGTCTTATTAACAATATAGTGACCTTGAAAACTCTGTACATCTGACTAACTCATTCTCTTTTATGACTAAATGCTCTCTATATTGATCAAGGATGTAATTGAAATGATGTCATGTAAAATGACTGGAAGCTTAAAATTATTTAAATAATACATGGATTGCAATTTCACTTGAAATTGATATAGTTTTTAAACATTGGAATAACATTCTAAATTACTGAAATTAAGGGAGTCAGCATACTATCAGTATCAGGTAAAATATATGTGTATAGTGAGATGAACATTAAGGCTATTAATCATAGGTATGAAGTGCTAGGTAGTACAGTATTATACCAGCACTGGAAACCATTCAATGTAGATATGATGAATTTGGGGTCTATAATTTGCCACGGTTGAAAATCTGTATTACAGTGAGAATGGATATCCATGAAGTGTATGGATTATAATGCTAATGTTGTGGCAGGTCATGCTTAATAGGAGGTGAGGCTTTAAAGATGCTCCATGCAAAAACAAGTGCAGAAAGCTGGACAGTTACTGTGAAGTTATGAGGAGCAGCTGAGATTTACTGTATCAATGGTGTGGGTTAAAACTGTACATCATACTCCAACCCACTCAGAGATCCAACCACCCCTTTGTTCTGCCCCTGAAATGTCACTTATCACTGAGGTAAATCAGCACATCTACTCAGCCATTTCAGTTCTTTCTCTTCCTCAGAAATTTATATGACATAGCACAAGAGTGATATATGCTGTGTGATCACACCTCCCAAGGTACATAGCTGGTCTGCTTGCTGTTGAAGCCAATCTTCTACAGCACTCAACAAAATAGCATTCTTTCTTTGAGAAATGAATATCCATATGTTTCTCTGTGCAGGAATGTTGTGGTTTGCCCTGCATTATAGCTGCAGTCCATAGCAACCATCAGTGTAGTAAACTGTTTGCATCAGTAATGCACCATGGTCAAGCACCATGACTCCATGTTCCCCCAATGCCTCATTGACTCAAGAAACCAGAGCCACACACAGATGAGACCTGCCATCCTTCCAAACACTTTCTTACTTAAATCCTCTCTTTAACCTTGCTTAAATGTGCAAGGACAGCTCTCCCATGTCAATGTCTTCATTCAGGAATACAATCATGGCACCAAATGTTCCTGAATGGCAGCAGGACTCCACAGCTTGGGGTGTGCTCTGTCATCACAGGGCACAGAGAGGCTCCTCTCACCTCTATGGCACATTTAATATGGGGGGGCATTGGCATCATGACCTGGTGAAGGGGCTGAGCCCAGTGCAGACATGTGAAATGGAGCTTTCTGTCAAACCTGCTGTACAGATCACAGTGGTTCACAGAGAGAACTGCCCTTCACACCACATTGCAGCCAAATCTCTGCTGGGAACCAAGAGCAGCCATGACTTTCATGTGCTGCAGGGGCTGGGGAAAAAAGCAGCAAGACAGAGAACTCCACCATGAAAGATATGTGGGAGGGATGAGGGAGGGAAGTGAGAAAACCTGGGAAGTATCATCAACCTACTTTGCAAAGACTCTCCAAAATAGTATCCATATGAGTAAGAGCCAACACTTCTGTGAGTCTCCCTGGGTCCCCTTTACAGACATAGAATCAATAAAGTTGAGTCTGGGACACAAATTAGTCTCCCCGTAAACTCCATAGCTAAGACCATCCTCTAAGACTCCATATCTAAAATCAAATAAAACACCCCCTTACAATTTCTTGCAAAGCATTGGATCAGGCTGCCCAGGGAAGTGGTTGAGTCACCATTCCTGGAGGTATTTAAAAGATGTGTAGATGTGATGCTTAGGGACAGGGTTTAATGGTGGATTTGGCAGTGCTGGGTCAACAGCTGGACATGATCCTAGGATCTTTTCCAACATAAATGATTCTATGATTGTATTAATTTCTCTCTCTTGCACATGAAGGATGTCAAGATTCAAGTTCAAGCAACAATGCTGACCATGTACAAGTTTAAAGGGTAACAGGGGTAAAAGCCCCACTGTTGTGTTTACTGAGAAAGCCACATTTTCTTCCCAGAATGCTGTTAAGCAGGATTACTACTTAATTATGAGTAAAAACACCTTTGTGCGTGAAGTTTGTCAATAACTGCAATTGCTAAGTTTCATTGAACTTTAGTGGGTATGCTGTAATTTTCCCCCCAATATTCCAGAATGATAATTATCCATTTTAATCTTATTTTGAATATGCTTTAAACACTTCATAGAAGTTTGTGGGAGTCTCAAGTTTGCACCAATGCCATTAGTTTGCTGTCCGTAGATAAGTGAAGTCCTTATTCTTTGTGCTGTCCTTGTGCCTGCAGTCCCTCACCAGCTGCCTCCTGGCCACCCCAGGCTCTTCACTGTGCTCTGCTCTCCTGCCCCATGAAGGCTGCCTTGGCTTCAGCCAGAATCCATCTGGCAGAATTGACAGTAGGTGGCCAGCAGTGGATCACAACTCTCTGCCAAGAGTCTTCAAGCTCTCTCTTGTACCATACTTTCATGAATAGCCAACCAAAACGCACAGCAATTTATATGGAAAAATAGTTTTTGCATGTGTTTATATGGATAATGTATATACATGTATGTATATATGTGTGGTGTATGTATATATAGATGCATTAAAATACACACATAGGCAGACATAGATTCATACACAACTGTATCCAGCTATCCCTGATTCACCTCCTAGGTGCTGCCTAAAGACCCTGACATACAACATAAATGATTCTAAAAAAACAAAAAACAAAAAACAAAAACAAAACACAAAAACCAAACCAAACAACCAAAAGCTCTAAAAGCAGGAGGGTGGTACTGCGTGGTAACTTTCTTGTTATGCAGATGTATCCCATCACCCCTGTGGCTGCAAATCCATCAGGCTGCACCTTTCTTCAGTGATGTTTACGCAGTGCTCCAGAATTTAATTGATCAAGTACGATGACAGTCAGTCCCTTTACATTGAATAGATGCTACTTTGGAAAACTGTGACTCAGAGTGAAGTGCTGTTGGGGAGGTTTTCTGTCTTCTATCCACTAAAGTGAGTCACTATGGAGTGAACTGCTGCTTTTTGCAGGCAGACCTTTAGACAAGAGACTGAAATATCAAGAAGCTCTGAAACATGAGCCTTGTTCTAGAAATCCTTTAATGTAAAAAGAAGCTTATCTACTCCAATGTACTCTGGCATGAGATGCTAATCCAAGTCGGCTTCTGTCTCAGCTTTTTTGGTTATATCTGGCAGTGTTTTTTCCCAGAGTCGAGGAAGGTTCTGATAGTGCTACCTTTCCCATTTAGAAGTTACCAATGTACAAAATGCATGTACATTTGTAGATGTTATAGATGACTATGGTATTGCAGCTCTAGTCTTGATTGATGCTGATAATATACTGTGTTCTTAGGATTATACTGAACATGGTTAAGATTCATCATAATAGGGCAGCAGCCTGAAGAGAACTAAAGTGTTTAAGTTACGAGAAAACTGTAGCAACTTACAAATTCAGCCTCTTTTTAAAATTTAAAATATGAACATTTTTGAAAGTAAAGCAATGCATATTGCTTCCAAAGCTAAAATACCTTGGAAACCCCAACTCCGCCCCTCTAGCAACAGCAATCCAACTTCCTTCTTCCTGACAGAGCTTCTTTGAGATATCTGTCCTTTGAGTGGACACACAGGGTGTCACTATTAGGGATGGACTAAGGAGACCTGCAGAAATAAAAACCTTGTTCTGCAGAGAGTATCATTATTGCTTATGTGGCTTTTTTCCAAGCTTAATTTAAAAACTCTGGGAAGAGTGACTGCAGCTTGGAAATCATGGTAACATCCTGGGGTGTTACTGTCTCTTGTTTGACCACGTGTACATTATGAATTCAAGAAGCTCCTGCTGAGGAGAGGTACATCAGTACATTGTCATCAAAACATTCAATGGGATGGCATTTCCAGTGGCAGTATGAAAGGCTTCACGAAAAATAAAGCTTAACCATCTCAAGTGAGGGTGTCTGTGCTATTGTCCTGGCACAATAAGCATCCTCTGTAGCTTAGCTTTTACCCTTTGATATGCTGCTTTCAGAAAGGCATAAAAAAGCTTCCTGTAGCTATTGTTGCCGTCTCCCACTAAGCCAGATCTCTGTGTGGCATTACTTCTCAAATTTAGTGCTGAGGAAGTCAACAATGCTGAGAAAGTCAACAATAGGATGAAAAACTGATCTTAAACCTATGTCCAAGGACCATTGTTTGCTAGGAAGGGAGCTGGAGGAGCAGCTTAGCTTGGGTTTTGCACCTCTGTGGTTGAATCAGAGAGAAATGCATTCCTTCCCTCTCCTCCTCCTCCTATACTCTTAAGTAATAATGAAGGAAGAATTCTGAAATAAATAGTTCCTTGACAGAAATGTATATCTTTAGTTTCCTTAGTTAGATGGAGGGACTTTATTAACTGGAAAAAGATCAGCTTTTGTTAACATGAATTTGTATGAAATAGATAGCTGCGAGGAAGACCATAAAACCATGAGTCCTAAAGGCTCAAACATCAGAGGCAATTAAAACTTTAGGCATTGCACATACTGAGAGGAAGAGTGGCTATACAAAAATAACTTTGAGGAGGATATTTCCACGGCAGAGAAGTAGCTCACTCCTACATGCAGCAACACATACATGCAGCCTACTTTTTGTCAGGAATGAATTCCAGGGTCCCAGGGGTCCTGTGTGAATATTGTCACTTGCATTCACAGCTTCACGCACAAGAAAATCCACTGCAACTTGCATTTAATCCTTCACAGGAGCCTGAGAAACTCAGCCTGGACTTTGCTACATTTCAGAATTTTTCTTACAAAGCCATTCCCACCCCACTGCAGGTTTCATAAGGACCCCTTCATTGCCCAGGTGAGTTCTTGTCATCGCCTCCTCCTTTTCTCGTAGCACTGGTCTCTGGGAAGTAACAATTCAGGCAATCATCCAAACCTTTCCTTCATGCAGAGGTGGATATACCTGGATGAGTATTTAGGCCACCTAACAATATGAAACTGCACTGTTCCAGCCCTTTCCCACACAGTTGGACCATCACTAATGTTAGCTGCTGAGTTTTCAGCATCTCTAAAATACTTCTTACAACATTCTTTCAGAAAAAACCCACAATAAACACTTCAGATTCCTAGTCTGATTAAAGTATTATTGAACTCTATTTAAATCAGGTGCAAAACAACACCATCTCCAACACCAGTGACTGTATCAATTAGTAAAAGATGATATTTTAAGCAGAATTCTCTGTGGGAGGCTTCATTTTCCCATTAGAAACTTCCTGATCCTTGATTATTTCTCCGTCATCACTGGTGTTTATAATTGTCCTCATTGCTGAGAGCATTATTAATATGATGCACCAGATAGGTAACAAAGTGACTTTTAAAAAAGGGTAAACTAATTCACAGTAGGAAGCCAGAAGTGTACCAGGCTGTGGATAAATCTGTAAAAAGGAGCTCCAATTATGTGGCCAGACCCTCACAGCTATGTATGTGGATGTGTATTTACAACTGTCTCTTATTAATTTATTTATTCTGTCTCTGAACCTCAACTAATGTTACCCCCCTTTGAGGCTGTGAATGCATTCATATGTGAATGCATTAATAGTGGGCATAAACTAGGGGAAAAAAATCATCCCAGCATGTTTCCATCCAAAGATGTGAAAAACTTTGATTATTCATTAGGCAAGAAAGAGCAATAATAAAATCCCTTTTCTTATATTAAAATTGAATCAGAAATCCAGCTTGCCACCAGCCTGATTGTTCCAAGGGCTGCACTGAGGCCAACACTGGGGCAAATGTATTTTAAAATAATTTATAATTAAAAAAAATATATTATTATTTACCTAGTTCTGATGGGAGACTGTCAGTCCCTCAGGGCTTGAGAAGTCAGCCTCCTTTCCTCTGTGTTTTCTTTATTTATCTGTCATTTTTTACATCCAAGTTTGAACCTGTAAGTTTTTTCTGTATGGAGTTTTTGTGTATATTTCAGGTGGTTTTGTTAAATGAATCTTCCTTGAGTACCACGATACTTGCCATGTTACAAAGAAGCACTTGGTGCTCTAAGAAATTTGGGGTAAAAACAGATCCTTCTTATTCTTGGGCTTTCCACTTGGGTGTTATTGCTTCCTTTCTCCCCTTCAATAGGAAGCACCAAAATCCTATGAATACCATGTTTGGGTCATTTGCTGGAGAAAGATAACCTGGAAATGCAATGTCTTTCTTTATTGTGGCAATTTCTGTAAGTCAGAACATGACTGGTAAAATATGTGAGACCATTTTCTCACTCAAGACAAATGTAGTTCTTAATAAATAAATAGTTTTTACAGTCAGGAATAAAAATATAATGTATCTCTTATTGGCAGTTTTCTCTTTTAAGTCCAACTAAATAAACTATCTGTATAGACAAATTGTATTGCCCACATGAGGTCAGTGAAAACATACAAAATAGGTTAATGAAATTCCTTGTATTTTGTGACTCCAAGAGTTAACATGGATATTATCATCATAAAATAGAACCTAAGATATACCAGTCAAAACTATAATAGTGGTTGGAATAATAATGTTTAACGTGTGTGAACCTTAATACAGAAACATAAATACACCTCTGGCCTAGTAGACTGACTCAGAAAGGAACCAAGTGGAGAATTCTAGAGGGAGAACACAAATAGGTGTGCAAATAGGGATCATTGCTTTAATAGGTCATTACAGAATGAGCAGCCTGTCACAAAGTAGCCTTCACTCACAATATCTGTATCTTGACTCTGTTAAATCCTGCTTTGTTGTGGTGGCCAGATTTTAATTCCTTTTTCTGGTCGCAGATTGACAGTTTGTGATCTGCAAAAGCAAACTCCCAGTGCAATGTCTTATGCCATTTTCTTTTCCATTCTCTGATTCTTCCTAATCTCATTTTCCCTGCTGCCACTGCATACTGAGTGGAAGGAAAGTTCCTGCCAAGCTTGGGGCCCTGCCTGCCCTGGGAGGTTGTGGAACCTGGAGGGCCCCTCAGGGAATGGAGGAGAGGAGTGACCACAGGACAGTAGTGATCCCACTCAAGCACCTGAACAGCAAACCTCGTTTTTAACTGGCAGAATTAATTCAGATTAACATAAACTCCAATTATTCCTGCCAACCACCCCATTCTGCATGGCATGTCCCACCTCATTGCTCACACAACTTTGCTGCAGTAAGGCTTCCTGAGCTGTTCTCCATTTTGTATATTTTAATGTAAATGTTTTTGGAGGGCAGAGTTATCTGCAAATGATCTAATTTTACTGTACTTTTCCCACAGTACCTAGTAAGCAGATTACATATCATTCTTGAAGAGAATATTGTAGGTTTACCTTGTGCCTGGCTGAAAATATATGTATTTTGATTGTTTCATTAACTGCAATTGACTCTGGTAGAAAGAAACAAACAAAAAACCCAAACCACAAAAAACCCAACAAACTTACGTAAGAGAGCTACCATTTTTCCTTATCGAAGTTCTGGCAAGAACCTCCTGATACCATGACTAAGTAACAGTTTCACCATTTCACATTTAAAATTACAGTGAATTATATACCCCTGAAAATAACCCTGGGTGGTGTATGTTTTTTCTTGAGTTATCCCTGTTTGCTAATGATAAGGACAGACACTTGTGGCTTTCTGTTTCCCTATTACAGCCACTGCATTTTAAGAGCTAAGAAAAGCAAACTGAGAAGTGGGAGATCCCAGCAGCATGGAGGTGTTTAAGCCCACTGCAACTGGGCAGTGTCCAAAGTGAGACTGTGTGAGCAGACGTGGTGCACAAGTTGCAGACAATGATTCAGATCCTGGTGATGCAGGACACAGTACTGAGCATAAGATAAGGCTATAAATGAAACAGGTAATGCCCTACCCCTACTAAATACAGCATGAGGTATCCCAAATTTAGCCATAAGTGTATAGTGGTGACACTTGATTAAAAACATGGTAAAATATACAAACCAGGACTTTTTTGTCAGTCTATTTGTTCTATATTTTTCACTATCTGAATAAAGCAAGCCTGAGGGGATATCCTGTATGAAAAACAGTGCTTGTCTTGAAAGTTCAGTTCATTAAATCAAATTCTGACCTTTTAGAGCTTACGCTAGCTGAGCCTCTCTGGTCCCTGGATAGCAAAACTGTTGGTCCAGAGATCTGACTTTTTCATCAAACATTCCTCACCTTCCTGACCATTAATTAACCCTCCTTGTTCTTGAAGTGCTTTCTGATGCATCAATATGCAAACAACTAAAGGGCATCTATGAAGCAATTGTTGAAACAACATGGCTTCAATTCTAAAGGAAATACTTCATAAAATAAAATCATTCCTACAATTGCAAATTTCCGAATCAGCACAAATGTATAATTGTAAGAACATCTGCACACATTTATGGGCACACATATACTATATAAAAATATATGTGTAGCCACATGCACACTCAAGCAGATAAGACACGCTTTAGCTGGCTGTGCTGGCTGTACTGGGCCCTCACCTGAATATATCATGTACCTTTAATTCCAGCCCGAGATGAACAGATTGCTGGCTGAATGGAGTCTTTTTATAGCATTAGTCCATGGGGAAATTCTTCAACAAAAATGCTTTTCTGATCACATTTGCAATTCATATATGCTATGAACAGGATTCTATTAATTGAACACTGAAAAACATTCCTAATTATTGCATATATTATTAATGACCTTCATGCCTCTACAATAAGCAAACCAGCAACATTCAGTACAAATGTACATTCTCAGAGTTTTCTCACTGTGGATTCTGTGCAAATGCTCTTCAGATGAATATTTTTTTCCTAAGGATTTCTACATTTTGGTGACAAATCAAGCTTCTCTAATTTCCAAATTGTATCTGCTTCTTCACTAAGAAACACCTTACAGAGTTTCTGAGTCAGAGTAACCAGGCAACCCTAAGCCTCTAGACTAGAAGGCAAAGGAAAACACGTACTCCTACAGCAAGAAGAAAAATTATCATTTCAATCTCTATTCAAAAAATTGTCATAATAGAAATAATGTTTGCTGTGACTCAAACATTTCAAAGGGTGATATAAATCCCCAGGCCCAAGATGTCCCAGTCAGAAGCTGAGGAGTTTCTTGACAGTTCTCCCAGTGCTGCTGGTCAAACTGGAATCCTGGCAAGAGCTGGTCAGACAGCTCTGGGCCTGTGAGCTCCAGCATAGTAATTTTTTTGATTCCTGTTGACTGTGTAAAGTCATACCAGGGAGATACCAAGTGCCAATCTCTTGTTTTTCCTGAGCAGAAATCCCTTGATGGTCCAGTCAAAGACAAGCCTTAACAGTGCAAATTTCTGCAAATCCCAATGATGACCTTCCATCAAGGGCAGCTGCATAAGCCCAGCTTTGCTTTGACTCCCTGAGATTTATCCAATGACCTGACAGAGACCACAAAATCATATTTACTACAAAAAACCCCAACCTTAAGAACAACTGCATATATACATATATATATATATATATATATATATTTATCTTGGAAGAAGCAGCCAGAGGAAAGGACCATCAGCACTGGTCATGGTTCAAAAGGTGGCTAAACTGAGAAGCCAGGGCATTCGTTGTGGTGCTCCCCCATCCTGGGGAGTGCTGTCTCTGTTGTGGGAAGTGCAAAGAAGAGTGCTGCCTTAACTTCAGCAAGGAAAGCAGCAGTCTGCAGAGCCAAATATTCCATGGTGATTGTGTGCATGTCCCTCTCTCAGAGCATCTCCCACAGCCAGGCACTTGGGAGTCCTAGATGAAACCCATTTTCCACGGAGGCAGCAGTTTAAGCCATCAAACCCCTGTCCTGATTGTTTGTTATCAGCTTGGCAGCTGGATGCAGAGTGCTAAAATAGCAGCAAAGTGGCAGATTCTCCTCCCTCCATCCAGCTCTCCAACCTTCCCTGCTCTAAAAGGACATGTGTGCTTGCTGATGCCCAGCCTCCCTGCTCCCCTCTGGGGAGCTTTTCCCCTACTTGTGGCTGTCAGTGAGGTCTAGTGAGTCTCTTTTGCAGCAGTGGCTGTGATTTAAAGCCTGTCATCACAGCCTAAAGAAATGTCCTTCTGCCTTTAAAAGGCTGACACAACACCCCCAGATCATTCAAGAGCACTCAGGCACCACAGGGTGCCTCAGGTTCAATAACACAAAACCATGAAATGTCTAAGCTACACTGCAGGTACACAATTCCCAGGGGGGCAATGACTTCTGCAAGTGAACAGCAGACTTCCTCTGAAAAGGAAAATGAAAACTAAATACTGGAATTATCTTTGCATATATGCATTGGATTTTTGTCTCCTGTTTTCCATGCCGAAGAGTTACCTTATGGCAAACACTTATAACAAAATCCTCTGTGACTATTACTCCTTGCACCTGTTTGCAGGTCTGTTCTCTCCCTGGGGGTGCAGGAGGGAGCAACAGACATTGGTGGTCCCTTTGGTATCCTCTGACAATGCTCTTGCAAGATATTCACAGATCTTGGGAGAGCCACTCTCCCTTCTCCTCTCCGAACCTCTCGTCTCTCCTCTCCGAACCTCTCCGAACCTCTCCGAACCTCTCCGAACCTCTCCTCTTCAAACCTCTCTTTTTTCTTTCTCACACAGATCCATTAGTTTCTTCCAGTCTCTTGCATGCTGGGCACTGGCCCAGGGACTGACACTGGTGCCTCTGCCACAGAATTCAACACTCTCACAAAGAAAAATTCTGCTCGGAGCATTTCCCCTTATGGCCCCATGAGGTGAGGAGGAAGAGGAAGAGGACAGGGCCGCAGTCCTGGACAGCAACCAGCTGCATGCTTAACCTCAGCCTTGGACCTACTGCTGCTGGTTTCACTGGAACATGCATAGATATTTCCATGATTTTCCACAGGTAAAGGTATTTAGATATTTGTAAAAATGCATAAATTAAGGCTTAATTGAGCATTTATTTTAAGTAAAGTTGTTCCTGGATTTAGATGTAGTTTGATACATAAAGGGATGTGACTGGGCCTCATACTGAATAATTTTAGATTCCTGCCGTTGTTAGAAGCATATTGGATCACTGTGTCAGTGTTTCGGGGGAAAAAAAATCACAGCGTGAGAAATGCTGTGACCCTGGTACCTGCCAGGGCAGCCTGGATGGGCAAGGCTGCACACGGCAGCAGGGCGGGCAGGAGAGACGGGAACATTCGAGGAGCAGAACTGAACGATGGGACAAAGACATGGGGGCAGTGCCGGGTTCCTGCAGCCCGGCTGGAAACTGGGAAAGCGGGAGCGACTGGCAGAGAAAGGGCAGAGACGGGCACGGGGCACTCCCCTGCGAATTCCTCCGCCCGGGCACGGCAGCAGCGCGCAGCGCCCCGGTGACATCCCCGTGAACGAGGGGGAGGCTCCCGGGCCCGTGTCCACAGGACGAGAGGACTCTCCCCGGTGTCACTTAGCCCTGAACACGGGAGATGGATGCTCTCGGGCCCGTGCCCACAGGACGCCATTTAGCCCTGAGCACGGGGAATGCTCCGGGGCCCGTGTCCGCAGGAGGAATTTCGGGTTTTCGGGAGCGTTTCCAGGCTGGCGGCGGCTCAGGGCGCCCCCCGGTGGCGGCTCCGCGCTGCTGCCCGCGCCCCTCCGCGCTGCCTGCGCTGCAGCTCCTGCCCGGGAGGGCCCTGGCGCTGCTGCCAGTGAAGGAGCGGTGAGAAGGAAAATCGGCACTGATTCATGCCGAGCAATGTCTATCATGACGTTATCCAGCTGTTCACAGCACCACCAGGTCCTATTTCGCGACTAAATAACATTTCCCCGTTTGTGTAGGTCATGATACAGTTCAAGACTAAAAAAGGTCTTTCGGTGCCAGTTCAATGACTAACTAGGCCTGCACTCAAACTCAAACTTTCCCAAACTATAGGATCGAAGTAACGAATCTAAAGAACGCTTTATCTGCAAATGTCTTAAGTATTTGACATTTCTTAGTGAAATCTGCTGGATTTTTGTGATATGCAGTGCTCATAAAAGCAGCTGAGTCAGATCAGTAGGTATTTTTGGTAATACAGTCTTTTACCTGTAATTAACTGCAATGGGAAAAGTTCCCCCAAGTGGTTTCCAAGTCTATTGCAACACAAAGTAAAAGATGTGAATGGCAGTGGAAGGAAAAAATCCTTTATTTATATGATGGTTACAAAATAATAGAAAGGATGGATGCAAGGTTAGTAAATGAATATATAAGGATACTACACAGTATTTATGCTTCTCCTCTTTACTGTATTGCCCAGTTATTTCCAGGAGACATTTTGGTAATCAGAATAAAAGGAACTAACTTCCTCTGTTTCCAGGACAGGTGTTTTACAGCTCGGTTTTAGGCCACTGAGAGTGCAAATGGAGCACCCTCCCCAAGGGCTGCCTTTAGCCCAGGCTGCAGAGGGTGGGCACAGGCACTGAGAGCAGCCCTGGTGCAGAGAACTGTGTGGGCAGCACTTTGTCACACCCATGGGGCAGCCCCCTCTGAACAGGCTTGGGATAGGAAAAGCAAGCCACCACAGCATATTTCTGGGTGTGCAAGCAAGCACTGGACAGCAAAGGGTAAAGAACAGGGCGAAAAATGAAGGTGGAGGCTTAAAATACTCTTTTTTTTCTCCTGTGAGCAACTCAGTGGACTCCTTGGGCTCTGCTTGGGTGCAAGGCATGGGACAAGGCAAGGTGGAAGGCTCAAGGGACTTCATAATACAAAATAAAACTGCAGCATCTGTAGCTCATGTTCTGGTGCTTTCTGAGACCCTGCAAGTAAAGAATGACAGCAAAAAGAAAGTTTAACATCCAGGATAATGTGTCTGCGAACAAACATAAAGTCACATTGGTTTCAGGCAGTGGGAGGATGGGACTATTTAACCAAGCCTGTCTAAGGTGTGGGCTAACAAGCACTACACTTTCCATCCCCATAAAATCATCTTTTCAAACAAGAGTGGATGCAGAGTGGAAAGGAACAGTATCTACCTGAGCGTTATGTGCAGCTCTGGGGGCTCTCATCATTAAAGCAGAAGCTGGTCTTTGTCAAAATGCACAGGGTAAAGGAGTGAAAAGTAGAGCAGAGACAGTGGGGATGTAACAGCTGGGACACATCAGCTCTGTATTACTTCCATACTTATCCTCTTACTCCGAGAGGGCATTTAGCCTACAAGTTAGTGAGCACAAATTTAGGATTGAAAAATGGGGGATTTAATTTTAAACAAATAGCCAAAGTTTTGATGCCAGGATGTTGACAGCATTGAGGTGACAGACCTTGCTGGGGCCCCCATAATCCTCTCAGGTTGTGCAGGTGGCCATGCCTTACCCTTGCTGCAGGAATGAAAGGTGAGCAGGAGACAAAAGAAAAGCTGCACATGGAAAATGGCCCCTGAATAAATGAGTAAAACTTCTCAGAGTTCTAGAAAACTTCAGCCATATTCCTGATAGCAGCCAAAGAGGAAAATTAAACATTCAGGAATTAATAGCAGGAGAGTAGTAACTAAAAGAGGCAATGCCACATGCCACAGGGTAAACACTGTAAAATTTGGAGCCACCTTCTTTTCACACACTATAAAAGCATAAAATAGGCCTAAAAGATATTCTTTAAGATGATCAGTGTATGTAGCAGCTACTGTTTGAAGAGAGTATCACTTAAAACATTATGATCAAAGGGAGAATCACTCAGAGATTTTATAAGTGACAGCTTTTACAAGGTGAGCAGTTTTTCAGCAGGGCTCTACCTACAACAGCTGGGAGTCTCTCTGCAAAATTTGTACACAAAATATTTAAAACAAAATGAAGGCATTTAAATTTTTTTTCTTCACCCACTGTGGGAATGACAGCACAGGAGAGTGGAGCAGCAGCCTTTGCTCCTTCCCATGGCCAAAATCCTTGGAGTCACACATGTTTTCTTCATACTTGAAATTCAACCTGTGGATTTGACACCACGTTTTTCACAGTGGCAGCTGTTTCTCTCATAGCTATTACATCCTCTTTCTGCCTCAGTTTCAAAACATGCACTTACTATGAAATTAGCAAAATGAGAATATTTTTAGTGCTATATAAAATGGAGATGGGCAGGTTTGGGTGGCAGAGGCAGCCCTGGCAGAGCTGCACAGGTGCTGTCAGTGAGCTGTGCACAAGGAGGAGCTAAAACTCATTGTGAGCGAGGGCAGTGTGTGAGATGACAGGGAAGCCCACAACTTTTCCAGTGTGAGTTTTGGCCCCTCCAGGAAGGCAAAAGGAGCCAGAGAGTTCAGTGAAGCTCCTAATGATCAGGAGATGGTATTTCTTAGAGCTTCAAGTTTTCATCTTTGAGCAAAGGGCATGTTCAGCCATGATTTGAGGGAGAGAAGTTGGCTTAGGACAAGTTTCATCCAATCTCCTCTGATGTTGGGTTTCCACAGAAAATTTATGAGGAATATCAATTTTCCTTCAGTCTGCCCACATAGTCATACTCCAAATCTGCTTTGTTGCAAAGGAAATTGTTCTAAGCCTACTATTTCTGCCTCCTTTGGTGAAAGTGCCTCCCTATGAAAAATCACCCCCTGACCTTGAGTTATTGTAAACCATATAATGAAAAAGAGGAACCAAATTGCAATTTTTTTATTCTTTTATTATTATAAAATTGCATAAAGTTATTTTCTTGTGGTGGCGAAAGAGCAATGGAAATACCAAGACATGTCAGTTTCTAGGAAGAAAGAAATGAGATATTGAAAGTGGCAAAGGTCTCTAAATTTTCCATGCACATGTAATTTCGAAGGCAATATGGTAATAAAATATATATAAAATACTTATTAGATCTAATTTCAATATACAAAACAGGAAACATCTTAAATGTCACTCCCCCTTTTTCATAAAGAATGCCTCTCTTTACTAATCTCAGAAAAAGAGATGCATAAATCTTCTGTGTGACTAGAATAAAGATTGTGAGATATTTTATTCAAGGAAAGGTCTATGGAAAGAAACCTGAAACCATTGACGTAGCCTAAAAGGACATCTTTAACAAATGCCCTCATTATGAGTAATTCAGTTCAAGCTGCAGAGCTTTGTATGGAAGTTTTGAGCAGCCATAAAATCAGAGCCTCATTTAGGCTGGAAGGGACCTTCAGAAGTCCAATGTGTGGTGGCAGGATGGCTGGAGTGAGCAAATGTCATACACTTACAGCACAGGAATGGAAATCACAGCACAGCTGCTGATCTTGTTCTTGGCATTCTAATAAGATGTTGCCAAGGCAGATCACAGCATCTTTCAATGAATTGAAAGAAAGCTTTCTCTAAGAGACATTCAGCTGAGAGTTCAGTAAGAGGCCAGATTGAAAATAGTCCAAAGCCCTATTTCTTAACTGCATATTTCACCCTTATAAATTTGGATGCCTAACAAAAATACAGGAATATATAATGCAAATAATAATAATTAATAATACAAATAATAATAATAATAATACAAACAAGAATGCTAGAATATAACTATTTTTAAAGGCCACCAAATTTCCACAACATGACAGCTACAGAGACAAGCAGTTCTGTGACAGGGCAAGCACTGTAGATGTATGTGACTGCCTGGGAGTGCAGCCTTCTTCTCTCACCTGCAGCATGTTGTTGGACTTGAAAATTCCTTTCCCAGGAAATTTCTGTAAACAGGACAAGATGTTTACATTCTTCTCCCAAGGAGGGACTCTCTTGATGTCCCTCTGGGTTGACCAATGTGGTTGAAAGGGTTTGCCTTTGTTCCACCAATTAATTAATCTCTGTAGAATAGTATGTAAGAATTCTCCGCCTAATAAACCTTAGAGTCAGATTCAACTTTATCTAAGAGGTATGTTGTGATGTCCAAGAGCAACATAGAAGGGTGTCAAGTATTCCCTTAAACCATTCTCCATCGGTCCATGGGATGAGAAATGAGTAAAAAAACTTGTGCTCTAACACTTGTGCTGGGTAGCAAAGACCAGCTGGGTGCCCAGTGCAGGCTTTCTCTCTGCTCTGACACAGGAGAGCATCACAGAGCATCTGCCTGGGGAAAGAATGTGGATGCCAGGGCTGGCTCTGCTTTGGCAGCTGCAGCATCTCCCTGACTCCCCTCTAGTTAAGTTGGAAATGTGAAATATCTCTACTCTGGATCTGGGGAAAATAATTATACTCACAGTTATGTGCCATCTTCTGGTCCTTCCCATTTCAGTAGTGAGGACAAGATAGGATTCAAATAGCAAAAAATTCTAGTGGAGAAGGTAATATCTGGCCAAATCTGACATGGTTTTGTCATAATAACTTGTGAACTTGCCTCATTCACTCTTGTCATCACAGGTGGATGCCACTCTCATAAGGTGATGGCAATGTGTTTTGGTAGCCCATCTTCCACCTTCTTCCTCCCTGCAGGAGTGTTACTTCGCCTCCTGCTGCTGTGATCAGAACATTTTAAATGACAAAGCATCTGTCAGATCCCCAGACAAGCTGTGACTCTGGGCTCACACCCCAGGGTGGCATTGCTGCCAGTAGTCAAGAGGGAGTACNGACTCTAAACCACCAGAATATTGGAATCAATAATTCCGATACCTCCCAGAGCCACACTTAAGGAACTAAAACACAGGTTTTCTCTTTTTTTTTTTGCAGGGGGAGGATGTTTTCCTTGTCCATGGAAGAGAGAGGGAACTTCATCTGGACAATGAGTGGCATCTCAAAACAGGAAGCCTCTGTGGTGAGGGGTTAGCTACCTGTCCTCTGCAAGTGCCTGCCTTAGGTGGGAGTGAATCCTTAAGGCCTGTCTTGAGCCACTGATTTTTCACTGAGGTAATTATTTCAGCTGAAATCTTTGCATTTTAATTTTCCTAAACTAGATAAGAGAACTCTCAGGGACAGACAGAGAACAGCACAGGCACAGACATAGGCATGACAGAAATACTGAGGATGACTGGACAGATGCAGACAACAGCTTAAAGTTCAAGGCTCTAGAATATTTCCTGTCTTTCTCTAATATAACTTAAAATAGGCTACAGTATTCCTGTAACAATAGCAGTGCAGGAATACTCTTTACCAACACTGACTCTATTTTATTTCTATCTTTTTAATTTCTGAAAAGATTAACACTAGGCTCATCAGAAACTAGACTTTCCCCAAAAAGATGCTATCATTCATGTTTTGATCCACTCAAAGAAAGATCCATCCTAATATTTGAGAAAACACAAATAATCCTGTATCCAAGAGGCAGGGGGCAGAGCGAGGAGGAAAGGCAGAGGAGCCTGTGCGGCCATGGAAGGGGACAGGGCTCTGGCCATTCTTCCTGCTACTGCTGCCCACGCTGCCAATTCACAGTCAGTTCTGCCAGGGATTTGAAGGAAAAGAGCCAGTTCTGTGTTCTCTGCAATCCCCATCAAATCCAGCTCCCTGGCTTTTTCACAAGAACTAACAAACTGGTGACAATGTAAAGAAAGAACTTTAACACTGCAAAGAAATTACTTTGAAAGACACAGAAACAAGAAGATGACAATGTGTCCACAAGCCACTGTACAAATGTCATTTGGCATTGCTGCTTGAGCTCGCTCATACCCCAACACAGAAATCCATTCAGCACCCACACTGTTGTCAGCAGGGTTAAAGAGCTCAAGCTCCTGTGCTTTTTCTGACTTAATCTTTTTGAGGTGTAGATGTGGATAGAGATGAAAAGTTTTGCTTTGTTTGAAAAACAGACCCTTGTGAGTCCATTCTTCTGAGACATAGAGCACATCTTTTTCTATCAAACCAGCAATTCCTGCACCTGATACCTAGATCCCAGAGTCAAAATTTCTCATTTCCAGGAAAGCAGAGCTCCATTCACACGTAATGGTTATTTGGGAAGGAAAGCACCAAATATGCCCCGTTTCTCCTTTACCTCCAAATTTTATTTCTGAGGACCACATAATTCAGTATGAGATATCCCTCTGGTCAGTTAGGGTCAGCTGTCACAGCTCTGTCCAGCATCTAGGCCACTGCCAGCATACTTGCTGAGGGAGAAGCATGACAAAAAGAACAGGCATAGAAGGTATGCATTTTTGCAAGCACTATTAAGAAACAACCAAAACATTGGTGTATTGTCAACACTGTTTTGGTCACAAATCCAAAGCACAGCACCATCTGGATTGCTACACAGGAAATAAACTCCATCCCAGCCAAAATCAGTGCACACAGAGAGGACATTTTTGATACCTACAGTCCCTATTTATAGATGATCATTCGCACTTCTATTACCATCACTCAGCACAAATTACAACTTGCAGGTTGCCCTCCTGTGGTATTCTGTAACAGACAAGCAATTAAATTGCTCCTCTGGTTGTTCCCCTAATCCAAAACTGGAATTTAGTCAATGACAACATTATATAGATATTTTGCTTCCTTTGAAAATTTAGCATGGCCCCTGAGAAATTACCACCATATCTTCCTACATTGACTGCTCTGAACAGTCAAAACCTGAGAGGTAGTATATGGATCCAGATTTGTCATGCAGAAAACCAGTCTGGCCAGCTCAGCATTGCTTCCTCAGCAGTGCAGGCAAATTTACAGATAGAATAAACCAAATTAGCTAGGAGGCATTTAGCCTAGTCTGGTGGTAAATATAAATTGCTCTGAAAGCTGACACTCATCCCAGGTATAAGGTCATGCATATTGGAAGCTGCCTGCTATCAGGTACAATTCCTAGAGCCTTTTTGGAGAAAACATTCCTGCTTTACATGTCTTCTCAGAGCCAGACAGGTATTTATGCCATCACAGCACACCAGTAGCATAGGTCACTGGTGGGAGGGGATGGCTGGTGCTACTGAGGTGAGCAGCAGCAGGCCCGTGGTGGCTCAGCAAATGCACACCCAGTCCAGCTGTGTGCACAGTGGGAGCCCTTTGCTGCTGAGGGAGCACCACTGTGCTGCTGTGATACGCAGACACTGCACTGCAGGCTTCCCTGGGGGCCAGATGGAGTCTTAAACTGGTATCAATCGAGTGCTTTCCATTGGAGCAGTCAGAAACTGAGTCCAGGCACTTCACTGCCAGTTGGTTACTGACAAAAGAGCTAAACAAATGTCATGGAAACAGAAAACAATGTTAACTACACAGGTTTTGGAGGCTCCTAAGAAAATATAGTATTCTACAAAAGCCAGGAGGCAGAGGGGTGACTCCCTGTGAAAGCACCACAGGAAATGGCAAAGTTCAGCAAAAGACTGAAAATTATATAATTTTGTTTAAGCAGCATTTTCTCTGCTTAATGTTTAAATCATTCTATTAACCAGTTACTTTCAGCATAAAATTTTGCTTGCTAAATGCTAAAGCTACTCAGGTAACCATGTACATGCTCAGTTCAAAGGTAACAGCACTTGGGGCTCATAAGCAGCCTCAGGCAAGCACAAAGCCTTCATTTAACCAGTGCAATGCCAGAAGCCCCCACGGAGTCAGAGGAGCTAGCAGGGATGTCCAGGAGTGTCTTGGTTCTCAGGGGGTGCTGGTCAGTTACAGTCCCAGGTGGAGGCACACCAGTAGTACAGTGTTTGTGAAATCCAGGCCCTGCAAGGTTTCCAGAGGAGGGAGGACTCTACACATCATCCAGAGCGGGATTCCACTTGTGTCTGAGACATTGAAATGTAGATGTAGCCAGTGAGATCTGGGCTCCACTAATTTCAGCTGCATCAGGATGAGGGGGAGCAGAGGTGCCTGACCCAGTCCCATGGCCAAATTCCCAACCAACCAACAAGGCTGTGGGCAGTCTGGCCCTTGGAGCTTGAGAGGGATGAAGCCCACTCTGCCAGGGAAACCAAATCTGTGACAGCCTCAGTCACACCCCACGGTTCACTAACGTTATTTACTTCTTCTGCTGTAATGTGGGTTACATACTTACCTCACAGATATCTCACATATATAGATATGGATTACTCTTATGCTGAATTCAACCACATGCAAAGGCCCAGGTAGTCAAAGACAACCAAGGCACTGACTTCCAGCTTAATTGTAGAGCTACATGTAAATTTAGGAGAGGATAACTGGAACACCTTAATGTAACATCATGATAAAAGATGAGGAAACTCTTCTTAGAGCTGTAAGGCTTCTTTATTTTCCCTCAAACTAAGAATAAATAAAGCAGTTTCTTTCTACATCGAGGAAATCTAGAGGACTGTGCCAAGTGTTTTCTCCCTTGCACAGCATATGTCAGATCATGATTGCTTCACCTGACATTGGGATACCATGCATACAGTGCATACCAACCCACTCCCAGATGGTGCATGACTCTCAGAAGACAACAGGATGAGCCCTTCTCCTTGGCTGACCTTCTCCTTGATGCTCCTCACTCACAACCCAAATTTCCGTTGGCTTCCATATCAAAAGACTGCAGGAAAAAATGAAATGAGGGCAGGCTGCTACACTGAGGAGATGCCAGCGTGGCCATAACACTGTTGCCAAGTGAGTGTTAAGTGATCCCAGCTGCAAAATAGACTAGTTGGCTGTTATATCATCTTTTTAAAGTAGCCCCCCAAGATATTAAATTCTATCTCATATCTTAAATATATTTTGTGCTACCACTACGATGGAGCCAGCCTTGTTAGCTTTTCCTTTTGACAGGCTGCGTCAAAGCCCCAAACAAAAATACTGTCTGCTGTGCTGTGCCTCATTTAAAAACAATAATTTTAAAAGCTCCACCTTAAATGTTTGTTCCCAAAATTGGTGCATCTCTGTACAAATGCAAAGTAGGTGACTAAATGTTCTAGGACATGTGGCATGGTGACAGTCTAAATCAGGTGCTGTAATCACCAATTTGCTTATCCTTACGGGTATCCAATCTGAGCGATTCAACATCCTGAACTGTGCCAGCTGTGAGCAAGGGTGCCTTGCAACTCTACAATGCAGATTTAGGATGCATTTTGGTTTCCTTCTTGCACTCCACCAGCAGGTGTATAAGCCCTGCCCTTGCTGGTGTGCTGTCACTGTTCTGATATCTCTTACCCGTGTACCCTTTGGCTGAAGGTGTATCACAGCAAGCCTGTCAGAGCTCGGTCACGTTATACATGCGCTTTTGGATTCCTGAGCAGTGAAACTGGCGACAGTCACACAAAGCTCAACAAACGTCCTCTTCTTACACTAGGAAGCATCTGCTGATGTTTAAGCTGCATCTACCTGTCCACTATATCCAGGACATTTTGCTTCAGGCTCATGGAAGCAAAGGGAGGAAAGCAGAGCCAATGGCAGTTATAACCCCTCATGAAGGTGTCAATTCTCCTTCCCCTCTGGCTTGGGAAAAGATGTGAACTGTGAGGTTTGAAAGACCACTTGCACCTGCTGCAACCCCCAGCAGAGCTGTCAGAGTGACATTGTCCCACGAGCCATAGACATGTCCCCTGGGGCAAGGGCAGCACTGTCTTTGAGCAGCCATGAGACCAGCACAGGGGCACTTACTGAACAGGGTAACTCACAGTTACCTAATAATACAGGTTTTATAAACTCTGGATTCCCATTCAGCTACAGGAATTTATTGAAAACTTCATTTCACTCTCAGTAAGAAATAAAAATTGTAAATTTTTGGTATGCTTGAGGGTACTCTCAGGCTTATCATCTTCATTTGAATGCTGACTGGACTATTAATGGATGCTTTTTAAATGATCAGAGCTTTAGGATAATTAAAAACCCCAAGGGAGGGAAAGTTACCAGTGGTATGGCAGTTACTTAGTACAGATTAGTTACAAATAGAGTAACACTTGCACAAGGCTGTATATGCCATCCAGAACATAAAACTCATACTTGGCATGTAAGTCACAACATTTGAGCATTTCAGTCCTTTCTGTAGCATCAATAAACATTTTGAAAGGTAAGTATTGAAACATATGGTCTCATCCTCCAAATTATAAGAATGAAGTTCAAATATTGCTGTTGAGGATTAAAATTTTTTTTGTCTAAAATTTATAAAACTAAGCAGAAACTGAAGTGCTAAGGATGCCACTTATCTGAGGAACTGAGATTTTAGAAGAACACAAAATATTAAAAGAAACCTGAAAACTTGTGAGAATTGGCACAGGTAAAACACTACATAAACAGACACATAAAATTGCACTAAATCTGCCAGGCTGAGCAAAATGCTGTTTTGACTCAATAAGAAGTTAAAATAAATTGCAAAAAACAGTTCAAATTCTTTTCTTTAAGGCTGCCATATCCATCTCCTGTAAATGTGAAAATGATAATCTATTAGCTCACCACTCACTGTGACATCAGTTTCCAGTTCCTGCCACGAGCTCCAGCATCCCACACATCTCCCTGTCAGCATTTTACTGCCCTCAGACACTTAACAACCTTTCTTGTTAGGAATCAATCTATTACACAGCTGCCATTGAAATTTGTGGTGAAATACCTGTTTCTGCTTGAAGAGCCTGGGGCTTCAGTTTGTTCCCCTGCTCTGCAGTGGCCTGGTAGCTTCCACAGGGACCTCCCAGGATCATGCACTGCCAAAGCCAAGGACTTTGTGGAGGTAAAGCTGCCTGGATAACATGGCATTTCCCTCTGGGGAGCTTCCTTCTGGTCAGCAGTGTAAAGAAAAGTCCTTTCTGTGTCATTCCACCTGGCATGTCATTTGGGCATTAGCTGAACGGATTCATAAAGTCATAAGAGCAGTTTCTGGGTGACTTGAGACAGGCAGCCAGGGAAGAAGAGGTTACAGATTCACCCTGGGGGATTGAATTTGTAAGCAGTAATAGCAGCATGTCCCCTCTGTTGTATGTCTGGGTGAGAGGGACTGCTGATATCTCACACTTTAGTTAAAGTCAAAGTCCCAGAAGAGTTAAACTGCAAGGTCTGACCCACTTTTCTTCTGAGAGGACTAAAGCACTGCTTTGAAGGCTCACTTGCACTGGGCCTGCCCTGTGCCTACAGCCATAGCTCTGCAGGGAAATCTCCCAGCCACTCTATTTTCCTCAGCAGGTAAATTGTAAAGTGAATATCAGAGGTGAGACACACAGAGGCAGTGTCTTCACAAACCTACGTCTCTTTAGAAGTATAGAAGCCATTCATGTGGTCTCTGATGAAGAAGCTCTGCTGATGAATCCCCAAAATTCCAAGGCAGGCTCTCCACCAGGGGTCATTCCTGGAAGCATTTTGGAGATGGTGGAGAAAACCTGTGCAGGGATGGAAAAAGCCTGAACTAGGAGGTGACTTTGGTGTCAGGGTGGGCTCTGCCCAGCCACCCACCTGCTTGTTCTTCCCTGCTCCACACCAGGTGTGGTGGCCTGGGTGAGTACACAGGAGCTTGGAGCACCCTTCCAACCCAAGCCTGCTATGAATAATGGTTGAACATATTTTGGCTAAAGAGGTTGGATGAAATTACTTTGTTTTCTACTGATAATATTGACATGAGTTTGGAGGAAACTGCCCTTCAATCATCTCTCTGAAATGTTTGGGAGAGGTATGATCCATGTAGTACCACTTCCTTAGGACTATGTGTCATGGAAGGAGCAGACCTATAGCTGTGTGACCTGTCTTTACCATGACATGCAGAATGCTTCTACCAGCTCTTGGAGATGTAGGATAGACAAATATCTCAGCTTTCACCTTTTAAAAAATAACTGCAGTTGTGAAGACAGATGTGAAAACACAATGCAGGAGCAGTCTGTAGGTAAAAAATTAAAAATACCCATCATGCTTCCACTATATAGGGAGTCAGATCATTTTCATTTTTGTCTTTAAATGAGATGGTTCAGAAACTTTGCAGCATTTTCAGGCTCAGAACAACTGGGAGGGGCCTCTGTTCCAGAAAAGCCTGGGCTGCTGAAGTGAACCCAGTGAAGTCAATGGTACTAATGAAAGTGAAGGTTTGCAAAATCACTTTTAAAATGCACATAAGCAAAACAAATGAGATTTTTTTTATCCTTTCAGGGTCTCTCTAAGTAGTTGCCTTTTCTGCAGCGAATGTCATCTATCCTGCAATGAGGCCATGCTGCCCATGTAAGCAACCACCAGCATCCACCATGACTCCAAATCCAGCTTCTCAGAAATTCCACCTGTACAAAATAGTGGTATCAGTTTTGGGAGCCCAGGCTGCCCTGGGACTGCACATCACAACAACCCCAGCATTGCTGTTCTCTGGTGGAGTGCAGAAATGCACTTTCTAGGTGCTTTATGGCATCAAATGTCATCTTGACTACATTGAGGTAAAGATTATGGATTTCTGTTATTAATTGACTGCACATATGAAGATTTGTGATGCAGAGCAGCAGGTATGTATGTATCTGGCATATGGAGGCATGGGGCTCCTATTTTCACCAGGAGTGTCCACCCTGTCCAGCCAGCACTGCCCACCACCCCCATAACAGGAGTCCAGATCCCCACCCACCCACTGAGGCAAATGCAGTTGTAACTTTGGCTCAGCCTGTACTTACAGAAAAATATTTTGCTTTTTTAGCAACTGGCTTTGAGGTAAGTTTTTACATTTCCATGATATTAACAACTCTCAATTGTTTGTTTCTAATGCAGAACCCATTTATATTTATGAAAAGGAATGTGTCAGAAAGTACCAGCAAATTATACCAAGGAAATCTCAAGATGGTTTCACAAGTCATTATTATCATCCTGTGAGGTCAGGGGGAAACTGATTTGTTTAGTGACACATTGTTTGATTTAGCAGCTGAGTGACTCACACTAAATTGAAGATTTGTTGCTACATTGAATGCTTAATTGCAAAGATAAGCTGTGCTGTTAGTTCAAAGATAGTGTGTAGGCTGAGATGAGCAGATGCCAAAATTGTGAAGACAATTGCTGAAGTTTAAATTACAAAGTCTGAATTGAAAGCTGTGATTAAATAAGGACTGTTCTTCATTAATCACTATTTAGGTTTTCCCCTCTTTGTTTCATTCTTCATTTCGACAGAAGCAACACTATAGAGAGGACCTGAAGCAGAGCTAAATATCAGTGACTGATTGGAATCTTGCTTACATGGATCCTCCATTTCCACTATGTAATTAACACCAGTGAAACTACCCAGGTGCAAAAGTAATCAGAATTTTGGCTTTATTCATTCATTTATTCTGAGATGGGTTGACAGCACGCAGGCCCCTCCCATCACCTCTGTGTCTTGTGCTTGTCCCAAAAGGCATGTATGTGATCATCACATAAACTGTTCCATGTAATTGCTGAAGCTCACTCCTTCCCCACTTGCTGTCTCTGCTGCAAACGGGAGCAGCTCAGCTGAGCACCCAGAGGTAAGGCTGGCTCACTGCTGGCAGAGTCGGCAGGGCCATGGAAAAACTGGGATGCTGAGCTGGGTGCAGCTCCAGCCCTCTTGCTGGGGCTGCCCGGAGCTGGGCAGGAGGGCAGCAGAACAGAATGTTGCAGAGAAGGGAAAGAGCCACTTCTTTTAAAAGTCAGTTTTAAAAGTGCTGGCAGAGGCAACCCTGTTTCCTGCCTGGGAGCTGAAAGTCTTGCCTCTGTATCCTGGTGTCTTTGGGGATTTAGAAAGCAGGTAATAGAGTTGAAGCTCTCTCTGGAGAATCGGCTGTGTATATTTAATTTTAACTTTTCATCTGGTAAATTCAGGAATGACATAAACCTTGGGGGCAGGAAAAGTGTGTTTGGTCTCGAGCAGCAGGTGGAGGCAGAGAGATTCGCCACAGTGGGTTGGCAGGACAAGGGACTTTCAGTACCCTTGGGTAGCCTTGGGCATCAGAAAAGGCTGAGACACCCCATGGTAGAGGGGACAAGATGCAGAAACTCCCCCTCATTGCTGCGAGCTTCTTGCTCTGCTCACCAGCAGATGGGGTAATGTCTGACACCAGCAGCAGCTCGAGGTATAAAACAGGAAAACCTTAACTATTCATGAAGGAGAGCCCGGATGCTCCCCGCTCCCCCTCGCCCCCGATTGAGGGCTCGCTGCTGGCTGCTGCCCGCTCGGATACAGACGAGCGCATTCGCTGTCTAAATCAGGTGCTGCAATGTCGCTGTGGCTGACAGAAGCAATGGTAGCATTGTGCGGTGCGATGATGCCGTGACTCCATCAGCGCCGCGTTTTCGGGGACAGTGCTTATACTCATCACTGGACCATGGAGTCCAGCACGGGGTGGCAGCTCCGCCACCAGGTCACGCCAGTGTCCTTGGGGGACGGGGAGGGATCACCCGTCTGCCACAGCGCTGCCCGCTTGTTTCTCTGAGAAGACACAGGCTTAAAAATGCCCTCTGCATTTCCCGCAGCCCAGAGGGCAAGGAACACACTCTTAATTGCCGTGGCTCCCCAGGAAGCTGCAGCAGGGCCGTCTGGCTCGGCTCGGCTGCTAACCCCGCAGAACGAGGTTGGCTCGGGAAAAGCTAGAGAAGGTATTTGAACAGGGTAAGCACACAAAGCTAAGAACAGAAATCATCGATAAATAAACCCCAAAGCCGTCGGCTGAAATCCCATGAAACGGGCGTCAGGAAAGACGCAGGCGTAGGTTTGTGATGCTGTCGCCACGACACTGCGTGTTCATGCCATAGACCGGGACAACACCCGAGGGGAGGCGACGCGGTTCTCAGTGTGCCTGTGGTGACAGTCCCTGCCTGTCAACACAACCCCAAACCTGAGCGGAGATGACAGAGCCCTTCATCTGCAGAGGGCACCCCAAGCACACCCCGTTGCTCTCATCACACACACACGCATCAAATCTCAACAGCTATCGTAGTTTTATTTTATACAGAAAATAGTATTTATTATCAACCCACAGCCAACAGTTTCCCATTGCCTTGGGGAAGATTAAATAGGGACCCATGAGTGGGATGTAAAGAAGCAAAGCGATGATTTGATTCAGAAATCATGGGTTTGGGGGAACAAATTTCAAAGCAAAGCTTTTCCTTTTTCCAAGAGGGGGTACAACAGCACCGAGTGAGTCATCACTCCCAGGGGGAAAATAGGAGGTTTTCACTCTCCTACCTCTCCTGTGAAAGCCCAGTTGTTCCCGTGAAATAACAATATTGGCTGCAGGGCTTGTTCTCCCTTGCAAATAGATTAGGCTGCTGCGGTTTAAGCTTATTGGAGATACTGCTCTCAACTCCCAGGATTACCTTATCAGCAGCAACCAGATGGAGCGTATCAGTCGTTCCACACCTGTTGATCCTACATGGGAGCCAAAAAATTAATTGCTTAGAAATGTAAAAATAAAAACCTAAAACCAAGGAAAAAAAAAAAAGATTAAAGGGAAAATGTGGGGAGGGATGGAGACTTCTTGCCTGATACTGGTATGAGTGCCAGCACATTTTGGAGGATGTCTTATGCGGCATCTGATGCAGTTTGCAAACGCGAGAGGGTGGAGACCCCAGAGAGCAGATATTTTTGGGAAGAAATACCTATTTAGCGGCTACCAGCCGTGTTGAATTTGCATACATATGACTCGTGGAGATAACAGCAAATGCAAAAAACTCTCAAAGGATGCTGCACAGAGATGCTGTCCGCTTCCCGCTCCCGGGGTGCCGCTTCCCCGCCTCGAGACGCTCCCAGCCGGACGGGGCTCCCCTTTGGGAGCCGCGGGGAGGAGCTCCCGCCCCGGCTGAGTCGCCGCGCAGCGCTCAGCGCGGCCCCGGCTCTGTTCCCGGCCTCCCTGCGCTGTGGAGAGCGGAGGAACAACAGCTCCCAGCCCGTGGCAATCTCCAAGCGCCCGAGCCACGAGCGTGAGGCAGATTAGATCCCCACGGCTGCCACGGGAACATGTACCATGAAACAGCTAGGGATGTGAACACATGGGAGAAGGATCATCTTCTGTTCCATCTTCTGCAAATCACTAGTCAGATTTCGAGTGATGGGAATAATGGCACCAAATAAGGGGGAAATTCACAATGATGAATATAGAAAACCTGATTTTTTAGTGTTCCCCTCTGTCCTCAGCAGCCCCGGAGCTGGGGACGAAGTGAGGGTACAGGGATGTTACTCAGCTCCTGCACTCGTGGAGCATCCTGCAACCACCGCAGCCCTGTAGGAGGCAGCGGGGTGGAATCTCACCCTGCCCCACACCTCGCACGTCTCTCTGGGCACTCTGCAGACTGCTCCAGTTTATACACATAATGTACAGCTCTGCCTGTCAGGTACGGGGGCTGTGGCCGGGTTCACCCGCGGCTTTGGGCAGCATGGGCTGGAGCCCCGGAGCGCTGCGCACCTCCACGGAGTGCCCGAGGCTGCCTGGCAGGTACAAACCCCCTGGGGGCCATCAAAATAAGACCTAGAAGATGCAGCTAGCATGCGTGTGCACACACTGGGGAGTCAAGTTTCCTGCCTTTGTCTCTGTAGGTAGCAGTAGGCCAAAGACGCAGGCGGTGGCAGAGGTTTGTGCTGTGGAGAAACGGAGGAATTGCCTATCACACCCCAGGGGAGCCCCACGCTGAGCAGTTACTCTATAAAGACTTATTTTTAGAAATGTCTTATCATTTTGATTCCCTGAAACTAATTTTGCATTATTCAGACATTTTGCTGTGCTGTATTAAATTACAGCAGTCTTTCCACACTCCTTTATTGATACCAAATTAAACGAGTGATGCTAGAAACAGTTGGGAGTTAAGAGTCTCATGTTAAATTTGCACGGCACACATTATTCCTCCTTGTTGTTTTAGCATAATTTTTAATTAAAATTGGCAAATCTCCTAGGCCAGTCTGCATTCATGACCTTTAGCCCCAAATATGTTAGTTCCTCACTGGAGTAATAGGCATTTATTCTCAATCTTTGTCTCTTGTTTTCATTTTCTCCCATTAAGTGATACAGGCAACTGTCAGAAATTTCTTATTCTCCTTATTTACCCTATTCAGACTTGCCTGAGCTCTTAAGAACTCCTTAAGAGGAGCTGCACTCTCATATTCTGCTTCTGTACAGAAATCCACAGCTGCTATCCCATTGCATGGACCAGCCCACGCTGGGGAAGGCCGATGATCTCCTAAAGAAGTCTGTAACACTGTTGGTTGAAATGGGTGTGAGAGGGAGAACAGTTTACAGAGCTGAACTATTATCATGCAAATAGAGGACCACTTTCTCAGCATTGCATTTCATGTCCTGTCATATGTAACAACAGTTTTGTTAACCTCAGTGTACCAGATAAACCTCTGGGAACTGGGGCCTGAAACAGAAGTCTATGAAGCTGCCACCAACAGAAATATTTTTTCCCCCTAAGCTGCAGCACTGATTATGAAATGGCACCAGAAGCCTTGTTTAGCACAGCAGTGCCCTGCCCACACTGCCAAATTGTTGGCTCAGCTCCTGGTGTGTTTCAGCAGGGCTATTGAGGGCTCTCTTGATCCATTCTCAACTCCTGGATGGAGACAGCAGAGCTCCTGATGGGCAGTTTGGAGTGAGTCACTGGGCATCCTGTGCCTTTTCTGGCATGTTCAGCATTAGGGGGATATGTAGAAGGTTGCCTCAATGACAATTAATAATGGTGTAGAGTTTCTGTAGAACAGGTCTGCATATTGATTCACAAAAAACCTGCTGTAGAAGTGCCTACAACAGAAAAAATGGGTAGCAATCTTCTTGTGTGACTGGTCACTGAAGGTTTCTGCAGTGTTGCTCAGTAGAAATAGATGCCTAAAAGCCTCTACTTACCTCACCTGTCTGTTACAAGTGTTCTTTCAGATGGGATGAATCACTTTCCTGGAATTGCCTGTTCCTCTTCACTGACTCTAAAGAGAGTTATTTGTCTTCATTTGGCCAGCTAAATACAACCCCAGGCAACCAGTGGGGAAGAAAATGGAGCTTTTTCCTCTGTAAGGAATAGGGTCCGAGTTTCTCACTAACTCTCAGTACAGGAGGTACAGGAGATTTAGGGTCAGTCTGCACACTTTGAAACAGTGGAGGCAAGCAGATGCCTTCAGGGTAATCCTGATTTATGGGCAGCGCTGCCCTGGCAGTGCCCAGCTCTCTGTGCTCCACACAGACAGCACCAGATGCTGCTGCTCCACAGGCAGCTCACACCTCTGCCCCAAAACAGCTGCAACCAGTCCAGCCGAGGCTGAAATAATGACCTGGAAATAGAACAAGTGGAAGAAAAGAAAACTGCAAACAACTGAAATCTTACGTGGCAGCTCTCCTACATTCTACATCTACCACAGCAGAAAGCAATCCTTCATGGAAGAGATGCCTCTTGGAGTGCCACAAAAGGACCCATAAACACAGTCTTTATAAAAATAATCATCAAAAACATGAGTGAGAGCCAGGAGGCTGCACAGACTTTCTGTTTCTGATTGAATTTCTTTCAATCCTTGTACAGAAAAGGAAAGAGAATATAAATGCATGTATATATTTGGGTACTAAGCATTATCTGTCAAAAAGATCACAGTAAGATTTTTGTCTTTTCTGAAACAACAGTGACATCCAGTGGTACTGTAGGTGTAGCCAAGGAAAGGTAAAGCTTTTCACCCTGGGACAGGCTGCCCGTGCCCTGCCCCTCGTGGGAGGCTGGCAGGACGCAGGCAGCTCCAGTTGCCACAGCCCTGAGCAGCTCCTCTGTAAGGGATGAACCTGTAAAGGAAAAGAGAGAGAGAAAAAAACCCCCTGTTTTTCAGAGCATGGAGTGAGGACACACACATTTCAAAGGCTTTGTAACAGCAAATACAGGTTTAAAACAAACAAACAAACAAACAAACAACAACAACAACAAAAACCCCCAAACCAGCCAGCTTTCAGAAAAACAACATCTTCAAGTCAATTAAAGTCTACTTCCATGTAAACAAATGCATCCTATAAAAAACCTACTCCCAGGCACTTCATTTCACTTACTTTAAGACATAATTAAAATTGCCCTTTTCCTTTCTTTAATTTCCCTCCCATTTTCTGGTTTGTGTACTGATTTATAACCTTCTTAAAAATATTTTCCTTGGGTTTTCTCTCTAATCTCTTCCAATTTCCCCTTATTTGTCTACCATTTAGATCTGGATTGGCTCAATTAAATTTTCTTTTCTACTTCTGACTGGTTCTCTTGAACAAGCATTCAGGGAGCGTCTGCCTCTTTCTGCTGTCATTTTGACTTGCTCGCTTATCGCTCTCCATCGATTTCCCCGTAGGATTTAATTTTAATCCAATTTACCGTGCCAGTAATCTGGGTAGTTTCTTTTAGTTAGATTTAGATTCCAACTAATTTCCTTTCCATTGACAACTGTCCAACTCGCTCCGTTTAAATCATTGTACTCACTCTGTCTCGGCCACGCTGTTCCTTTCCAGCTGGGGTTTGCTGGCTCTCGATTCTGCTGGCTGGGAAGGGAGGCAAGGACTGGATGGCTTGGAGATCAGGTGGCAGGAGGCAGGGCGTCCGAGGCAGACACCCTCCCCACCCTGGCCTTTAGTTATTTACTTGTGGCAGGAGCAAGTGCTGGGAGTGCAAATCTTTGCCCCGTGCCAGCATGGCCGGCAGTCCCGGTGCCGAGTGCCGCGGGGTGCAGGAGCGCAGTGCCGGAGACATCCCGAGGGACATCAGATCCAGCTTCCCACGGACACTGATGGGAGCCAGGCTCTGTCTGCATGCGGGTACCACTCCTCGGGTCTGTCGAGGAAGAGGTATTTGCCGGGGCACATCTAAAGAGCCATCAACTAGTGTTGTGAAGCCAATGCTCAGTAACAAAAGCATTTGAAATCCTCCCCCTCATCCCTGAATGCGTGCTCTTGTTCCCAGAGTAAAATGGTCAAAAATTGTTTGTCAGGCATGAAGCTACAGTGAGATGTGAATGCTTTCCTTTCCAGGGTAACTCCAGGAGGTGTTTGTAGCTGCATGATGCTCTTCTCACTTTGATTTCTTTCTTTTTCTTCTGTCATATTTTCTCTTCTTTCAAAATTCACCCATTCAATTCCTACTTTGAAATGTAAATGAAGAAGCTGTTTCATCAAATCTATATGGAAAATCATAAATGCTCTTATCTCTAACAGCCTAACCATACATTTGAGGAGAAAAAAACCCACACTATAATATGAGCACTTTTGTTTTTCTCAGAAGTGTATTTCTTTATAATATTTAATTAAAGATATAAAAATAGTTTCTCCAGCTATTTTCCAATAGATCTGTATTGGCTTTCTTCTGTAGAAATATTAGGAAAATGCTTAAAAAGGAATTCAAATGTAGGTATGCTTGGAAGCAAAGCTGCAGTTTTTAGTGCAGCTTACATTGAATATCACCACCATAAACCTCAGCTGAATCTGTTAAAAAACATTATGTGCTCTTTCCCTGCCATAGACCCATCTTTTGTCCAGTTGCCAACTGGCTTAATCTTTCATCAGCAAATAATTTTCACTTAATGAGAATTTACTTTTAAGTGCCTTTTCCCTCAGGAACACACATTTCCCCTTCATCCGGCATGAGTCTTCCTATGCAGATTGCAGTGTTTATTGGAGCATGATGAGCCTTATTACAGGTATTGATTTGTCTTAGACTGCTGCCTGGACAACTGTTTGCACTGAACCACCACACCATCACGCACAAGGGTCTGCCTTCATCTTTCAGTGGCTGCTTGTTTTCCTCGTGGGGGCATGGGCAGGCTCACCCTGGTCAGCTCCAGGGATCCTCTGCAGCCGAGCTGCTCTGTACCTTGTGAGGACACTGAGCAAAGGCAAGGTGGAGGCTCTAATTGGCTGTCACCGCTCACAGACTGTGCAGCGATATTTTTAGACCCACTCATCAGACACAGATTTGACTGATGGAGCTTGCCTTCAGCTGCTCCATCTCTAAGTGACTTTTTGAAGTAGCTCTATGCTGCTCCCCACAATGACTCCTCTGGGTTTCCAGTCCTCAGAGCCAGGAGAGCAGTGGCTGCCTGAGCACTCCAGGAGGAAACTAGAGAGAGGTAAGAGGACAGCAAGGGTAGCACCTTGTTATAAACATGGGCAGGGTGAAAGTCATTATGAATATCTCCAAGGTGTTCTGTAATGTTCTTATCATGACATGGGCCCGGTTCTTCCTATAATCCATGCACTTGCTTAACTTTTACCAAATGACAAGTCTCACCAGGATCTAATAACATTCAAAAACATTTCAAGGAAGTTGCATGAGCAATGTCCTATTATTGGTCTGCACCTCTGTATTGATACTTGCTGTGTTGCATATTGAATGTGTAAACACTTGCTCTCAAGCTATGCCTCACTTGTGAGGAAACTGCTGCCATAACACCCTGAGCTGTATGCAGTTCTGGGAACAACTTTCTGAGGAGCAATTTGCAAACAAAAAGAAACTATTTTCCTTCCAAAAAATTCTCTGAGATGAATCCTGTTTCTTAACTGCCTTTAACTGGGTCTGGTATTCGTGTAACTGGAGGTCTTTACTGAAGTGCTGTTCAGTATATCTGTTCAATGTTTGTACCTTCGTTTTTTAAGGGCCACGGTGTTATTTGCAGTCTCCATTTTTCTTCTTTTAAAGGGGAAAAATGAGCACTACTGTCTTGTCTGGTAAAAGATGAAAGTAGGCTTAGTCTAGAACAATTTTAAAATCATGAGGCTGTTTCTCTTTAACAAGGTGTGTTATAGCAGTGCTTTATCCCCTGCTCACCGCTGCTGGACCTCTGTTCTCAGCTTCCCAGACTCTGTGGTCCTGTGAATGACTGAGAAGCATGCCAGGCTGGGAACAGGGCCTCAGCTGCCTCCTTTGCAGGTACTTTGGGCTACACCGTGGTCCCTCAGGCCTCCCCAAGCCATCAATGCAGGGAATGAGGCTCTCACATGACGTGGGATAGGTCTTTACCTACAGCACTTTTTCCCATGAGACACAGGAGCAGGGAGAGCCAACAATCCCTGCCCTAAAGTTCTGGGGACACAGCAGCCAAATTAAACTCCTAAAGTGAACATAGGTCTACCTCACACATGCCCTAGAAGCATAGAGGTGCAAGATACCCTTCCCTTCTCTGCTGTGCCAATTTACTGAGTTAGGACATTAGGCATAATTAGTTTTACTGCTGCATTTGCAATCAATTTAAAATCAGCAACTTCAGTCTGTTTGTTTATTATCAATGAAACTACCCAAGGGTCTGAAAGTAAGTGCAAATTAAGAAATAATTGCAGAAGTTTATAGTTCAAGTCAGGCAATCTCCTTAGGGATTTGGGGGCTGTTTAAAAGATACCTGTTTTCAATCACCACTTGTCCCTGGTCCCACCAGCACACAGTCAGCACCTTACATTTTCTTATCGCTCTAATGGTCACTGAAATTTACTATGAAGGCATTGCTATCTGCCTGCACACACCTACTATAGTGCCTGAAATCAGACCTCAAAAATGCAGACTTGTGAGGCCCCTTGGTAAATACAGGGCAAAGCATGGCTGTTGTTTTCAGGTCTTTGGCACACACATTTAATGCCTTGTATTTCATGGACAATTTGCAAAGCAGTGTAATAGAACCATGAGTAAATCTAAGATGCAGAAGTAGGTACCTGGGTGTTCAACCCTGAGTAAAGGAGGTGTTTTCAAAGCAATTTACAATTTTAACTGACAACATTTGTATGCATACTCCCTTAAAAATCTTACCTTGAAGGGAAATTATCTGGAGAGAGACTACCCTGCACTGACACAGAAACAGAAGGAGTGATTTCATGATGCTTGAAATGATGGTGGCTCCTCCAGTGGAACTCGATGGGAGCGCAGCTGGTGTTTGATGGTTCCCGCTTCAGTGCAGCTCACACGGGCATACAGCTCTGTTACCATAGCACCAGGCTCTCCTGCAGCACACTCTCCATCAAGTGCTGCTTAAGATCTTTTTTCTTAAATCCAAGAATACGAAGCAAGTGACATCTTAATGTCTGCAAAAGAAAATATACACCCTGATATTATTACATTGTAATAAAGATGCTGAATCTGCAAGTCTCCCTTTGATTTTTCTGTCTCCTCTCTCTCAAGATTTTGAATCACCTTCCATCAATATACTCTAATTTCCACTAGCTGGAGTGGAAATTTGCCATGAATGGAAAATGGATAAGAGAATAAATATAGGTGCTCCATCTTAGCACAGCACTCTGGATTTGTTTCTTATCATGGCACGTATTATAGATACTGAACAATCTGATGGATAATAAGGGCAAATACCTATCCAGTCTTGGTTAAAAACCAAATTCAACATATAAAATAACAAAGGAATGGCAACATGGCAGTAATGCCTCCTTATATTTTCAGCCTATGGCCTGGATTTAAGAGCTTCAGGTATTGTTGTTCCTTGTAAAAAATAGAAGCCTTATCACCTGGGATCACTCAGTACTGAATAAAAAAATAGTCACCTTTAGAGCAATTCTGATCCCATTGCACCAAGAGATAGCCCAGGATGTTGATGGTCAGCCAGGTGTTATAATTAAATAGGATAATGTCAGCTCCATGTTCACAGTTTTTAAGTAGGGAGAAATTTTTAAAAATGTTCAGTTTGTGTCTCTAAGTCCAGGAAGAACTTCATCATTTATAAATATCTAAAAGCATATTTTTAAGCTCCACTAAAAAGGTTTTGACTCAATCTCTAAATTTTAGAAATCATAAATCAGTTTGTTCTCAATAAGCCTCAGAAAGGTGTATCACTGCTGTCTTCCCATAAATTTAGTACCTTTTAATCAAAGAAGGAAGCTTTGTATTGTATCAGGCAGCTTATAAAGTGGCTTTTACCAAGCTGAGCCACTTATTTGTAAGCCTTTCTATTAGGGAGCTACAGATAAGCCATTTGAGAACTGAGCAAGGTCTGATGGCTGGAGACCAGGGGCTGTTTCCAGCCCTACTGATGCAGATTTGGAGCAACTGCCCTGGAATTAATAGCTGCATGGATAAAAGCTGTAAAGTCCTCCAGCCACATGCTCATCCCCCTCAATGTGCAGGTGTTTCTTCTCTAGAGCTTCCTGTCATTATGAAATGAAATATTTTGTTCAGAGGGAAACAGGAACACCACTTTGTTTTCCAGCACCGTTTTAATCTTGCAGCAGGATTAAAATGCTTTTTGGTTTAATGCTAATCATATGCCCCCTGATTTTAGAGTGGCCTGGAGTTCCTCTAAATGGTTTGTGTGGCATGACGAGGCTGCTTCTGAGAGGATTAGAGAATTGTGCATGTCATTTAAGGTCAAAAAGGCCTCCCATTCATTTTCAAAATAACGAAACTTATTTTCCCAAAAATTCAGTCTCCCTGTAAATGCATTAATATTAATATTAATATTAATAATAATAATATTATTATTAATGATAATAATTATGAAAGGATATATTTTATCCACTCCAGAGTGATCAGCAGGGATTACTGTGTGCTCCCACTGCAAGAGGGGATGCCCTGAGGTACCCCTGGCCTTTGTTCCTGGGTAATAATTCCCTTTGGCACCCTGCTGTCACCAGCAGGGCATATCCCTGGCATGGGGCTGGTTTCTCCTTTCACCAAGTTGGGTATTTCTTTCATGTATTCCTATTTCCTCTATCTTGTTGTACCCCTCAGGCAAGGCCACTTGAAAACTTGGGTTCAGGGTTGTGTAAACACAGATTAAAATCTCCTTAAGGACCAAAATATCTGTCTGTAGATCTACTGCACATTTTGAAAAGAGCTATTTTGCTTACATAGCTTGCTAATTTCTTAGACACCATCATGAAAGATAGACTAAATCACCTTGGAGAATGAAATTATTTTCTTATAAATTAGCCCTTGCCACTTTTCTAGTTGATAAATTCAGCAAAAATTTTCAGTATCTATTCTTAACCCTCTGTTACATTTAAATATAGCATGATGCAAGATATTTGAAGGTTTGGAGTCTTTGTCAGCAGAAATGATTGACAGCCTGAAGCAAAAATAACTTATTATAATGGTAAATATATAGAATAGATTAATTTCTTTTTCATTCAAATTATTTTGGGGGGGGATTTTCTATGTTAGGTTAAACTCGTACTCCCTTCCTCCCGCCTCCTCTCACTTCTCCCACACATACTTAGGTGGTTCCTGCTGATATTTTTACTTCTTCTTTATTGCAATATATATATATATTTTCAAATATTTGAGTGTTTTAATTTGTCCCAAGAGCAAAGGATCAAACAGTGAAAATAGTCTTATCTATCACAGTGCAATCTGAACTGATCTCCATCTTAAAATAGGTATTCTTCTGAGGCGTATTAGTTTTATTTAAAGACATTTCATTAAGTTACTTGATTTGCAAATTAGTCATTTAACATTCAAGCCTTGTCTGTGGGAATGTGTTCCCTATAAGATCAGGTTAAAACTCTTGACTTGAGAAAGAGACATATAGAGAAGGTGAAAAGGTAGTGACTGTTTCTCAACAGCAGCAACTAAAGGACATTAAATAACATTTCCAGCAAGTCTCAAAAGCTGAAGAAATTTGCTACAGAATCCATAATGAAAGTGTGGAATCAGTTGCTGTCACAAAATGCCAAATGTGGATACCCATGAATTGCTGGGCACTAGAGATATGGTAATGAGCTCACTTGAGCTTTTGTCCAGCTCAGCCTGTTGGGTCTTACGGTCTCAGGTACCTGTTGTGTTTCTTACTCTGCATCTAGAAAATAAACCCAGTTTCAGGGTAATAGATAATAAGTAAGTTCACGCTAATCCATGGATGCAGTGGGAATTCATCCTATATTTGTTGGAGGTATAACTCCCTCACTCCATGGGGACAGGACACATATGGCTCAGGACAACCTCCTAGTCCTATCCTCATGCCCCATTCAGCATAGGAAACAGACTCACCCTTTTGTTTCTTAGCCCTCAAGGAGACTGATTACACTCAGATGGTAGATGGCTTTTTGAAAATAAGAAAACAGAAGTTGAATAGACATGCACCAACACTCTGGCAGGGAAAAATATTTCCTTTCTGTGCCAGTCCTTCATTGTCCTATTAGGTAAACGCACTGCCTGCCAAGAAAATCTACTCTTTACACATAGACAGAAATATGCAAATCTTCACCACTGGGTTCCAGGGAAGGCAATAGGAATGAAGCAACCCAGACTTGAAAAATCTAATCATGGTCTGACTTCAGATTCATGTCTTTCCCTTCCCTTTAAAAAAGAAAGAATACATCTGCATTTCTTGGAAAGTAGTGCCTGAAGGCAGCTGGCAGTAAGTGTTTTGCATCATCTACTGTCACAAACAAGCCCAAACCCTGGTCAGGGGAGCATTGCACAGCCCCAGGACGTGCCTCAGCAGAGAAGCCCAGCTCAAGGCTGCTCCTCCCTGAGCTCTCTGCTCCAGTACTCTGTGGGTAGGGGCATTCGTAATGCTACCAGATGACACTTTTTGGAAAAACTTGGATTCATTAAAGTAACTACTGCCTATGCTTGGGGGTCAACTATGAAAGGCACCTCAAGAAGCTCTGTGCCTTCTTTTTGCTTTTCAAACTGTGTACCTGTGGATTAGCTCCACTGAAGATATGACCTGAACTCTGCAGTCACAAACTCCAATGATCTGACTTGAGCTCATGGTCAAGCTGACCTCCTCCATTGTCCTGACCTGAACACCGTGGTCAAGCTGGGTTATCAAAGATAAGTGGACTTTTCTTTACTTCAAGGGAAATCATGTGGCTTGGTAGCCTGTTGTAAGAGAAAGAAAAATTTGATCTGTTTGATTCCTTGTCCCCTAATGACTTTAAAATATCACAATTTCCAGGTGGGTCTCACTTCCTTAGGAGTCAGAGTGTGCTGTGATTCTCTCCTCCTTCCTAATTACAGCAGAGCTTAAAATAGTATTGATAGCTTTTAATATGTATAGCTTAGCTGTGTAATTTTTTTTTTTTCAAAGTTAGAAGAGTATTTGACAGCTCACAGGAGGAAGTACCTCTGTCGTTCTGCGGCTGCCCATGTTGCCTGTGACCATTTGCTCACCAAACAGACAGGATTGTCTCTTGTAGAAAAGAAAGTCAGACAGTGCAGTGTAGAAAGAAGCTCCACAGCATTTCCCCAGCACTCTGGCCTTTAGGACTTCCTGAAGGATCAGTACATATCCATGTGTTGTAACACTGGGGAGGATACAATCCTCCTTTATGGTCACCCTAACATTGTTTTTCTAGGCTAATGCACTATGTCAAAGTCAGGCAGGTTCACATGGAAGTACTTTGGCTCCTTCTGATTGAGTTTTTTGTTTCCTCCATCTTGGCAGCTCAAAAAATCAGCTCCATTTAATTTGAAAGAAAGACAATGGATGTCAGCATTGAAAATTTCCAGTCTTTGAGAGGAGAAGAGGGAGTCAAGCAGCTGCCACGTGCACAAGCCTTCTGTGAGGGCTTTTCTCAGACTCAGCAGGGAAAATGAGATTCAGGAAGACTGTGTAATCAGTGATTCTTTCCAGCTCCTGAAAAAGAGCAAAAAGACTAAAACATCCAAATTAAAAAAAGCAGCTGAATGGGCTGTGGAATACAGTACCTACAAAACTGGTTGGAGCTGTGCTCTTTGCAGAGAATGTGGCTCCTGTGCATGAATAGCTGTGAAGAGAAAAGAAAGAAAATAGAAGAGAGCTGAGCAAAATAAATATTACTTTACTTCTGTTTTAAGGATAAGATATGTCTAGTCTCATCTAGAGCTCATCTCTAGAGTTTGTAATAGAGGGATATTATTTTTTGTAAATGAAAATGTCAGAAGTCCAATGTACAGGTTTGTGAGTTTAACAGAAATTGTTTCTATTGTGATGATAAGCTTTATATTCTAGTCACGATGCATCAGTAGTTTATTCTGGAGTTCATTCTGAGGAGGTAATGACTAGGAAAATGACAAAGAAAACTGTTACTGACCATTAGTGAGCAATCACTCTGTCATATTACCAAGATAATTTAGATAAATATGGGGTTTAGCTGTCTCCAAGGGAGACAGGATGCTGATATCTTAGATAGTGCTGCTTTTTAAAGCTTTTCCATTTGATGAATATATATTTTTGCCTCAAAGACACAGACTAGTTCCCCATATCTTACTGATGGAAATAGTAATAGCTCATTTCAGTGCTGTCATCTTTGCTCAGTTGTGTAAAGCATGAAGCTACAGAGTTTTGCAGCAAATATGGAAAGCTCTGTTTGAAAACATAAGGTATTTAATAAATGAATGTAGAGTATACCATGTTTTTCTTCAATTGGCTTCCATTATTTTAGCAGCTGCTAATTATGCAGTGTTGATATTTAGAGAAAGAGTAACAGATTTATCTGTTCCATCTGGATAATCAGGCTTTTAGAGCATGTCCTTCTACCAACATTGGACTTAACTCTTCCTTGTTTCTTTTTTTGATCCTGTGGCCATATCAGGTTAACTAAAGGGTGCAAATTTCAGTTGAGATAACTAGACAATTTTGTTCTAGTTTTTAAAAGTAGTTACACTGTAGTCATCACTGGCATAAGATGGCTTAGAAGGAGCTGCATTGGATCAGCTGGATATTAAGATTTGGATTCATAATACACAGTCCAAAGATTTCCAAGATCCATCTGCCAACACTAGGTTAAGCACCCCATATAATATGGGTTTTTCCATGTTGTACATCAAATATCACATCTTTCTCCAAAAGCATACAGTTTTGCTGGAAGGTTTTACAGCAGCCAGATGATTGCTCAGGTCTAAAATCAGATATTCAGGTGAAGGGGACGCAGAAAAGCAGCATTTGCACTTTGTACATGCAGTTGCAATGTATACATGTGCAAGGCAACCCTGCCCAGCATGTAGAAGGGCTGTAAAGCCACTGCTGTAAAGAATTCGGTCACCATTGTTCCCACAATCTCCATATGTCCGTGAACAGCCCCAAAATGGACGTGCTACACATCATACTTGGCACGAGCCACTCAGCTCCTGTTCCGAAATCTGAGCTTTCATCTTTAAATTGACTCCACATTCTGGAACATTGTCAAAGTAATGAGATCCACCTGGAGCAGAAAATATCCAGAGCCAGGACTAGAAGGAGGTGCAAATCACTCTGATTGACCTCCAAGGACGTAACCTCTCCAGACACAAATGACAATTTGTATCTTCAACTTCAGTAACCTTTTAACTAGGGATCAAACTAAACAAAAGAAGGGCTCAAGAGTCTCAAGAATTGATGTTGCAATAGACTTGGGATCTACCTAGCAATAGACTGCTACTCCTGAACTTGTGGTCAATTTTTTCCTTACAGCATGATGCTTTTGCATCAATTCAAGTGGCACAGCTGTTGAATATTAGTAGGTCAAAATTAAGTCAACGGACGGGATGTGATGGAGCTGAAAGGACAGAACTGGCAGAGGGGGGCTGTCAGATGTGTGGGCTGGAGACGCAGATTACCATGTCTTGGAGTTTGATGGGACAGAAATGATGCCTGGACAGTGCACCTAGTTTAATTTGGGATGTAGAATAAACTGCTACAGGCTTTCTGTGGGGCTGAGACCTTATGGGGCCCTGCCAATCCATGAGAATAATCAGTAGCCCTGACTGCAGTCCCCATTCACACTGTCCCCCAGAGTAGGGAGCCTTTGCTCTCTAAAAACTACATTATTTCTTGCAGAATTATGTCATGATTTCTCACCCCCTAGTGTCAGCACTGCTGAGTGAGAGCAGATACACCAGTCCAACTAAACATATACTCAGCAAAATAGTGAACTCATTTTGGGTATTTGGGGGTAAGTAATTCCTCTCTGTTGCACTCACCCTGCCTGGTGGGAGGCAGCTCCTCTGCCTGCAGGCAAAAATGAGCCAGTCAAAGCATAATTAATACAGGCTAAATTTTCACCATTAATGTATCATTGATGTAATTCACTCAATTTGCTTACTCTGTTGTTCTATTTTACTCAGGCCAGACTTTCCTGTTTTTTCAACCTATTTTTAGCACAGCAGAAGTCATATTGGATGCCATGACTATTTCCATAGCAACAGGCTGTTCTAAATCTTGATTAGGATTTCTTGGCAGTGCTGTTCTCTTAATGTCTGCTTTTTGAAGAAGGAAGCTTTAGTCGAGCACAAACCTTTAAAGAAGACATACACCAAGAAAACAACTGTAAGTGGATATAATTATTTGCTGGAAAAGAACACTAGAATTCAGTAGTATGTGTTCTTATAGGATTTTTGAATGCAGAACTGTGAGATAACATATCCTAAATATACCACACAGTATGTGGTTCCAGAAGATGAGTAAAAACATCAGCATCAGGAGAACACTTCTTTCTTCATATTTAAGCCACGTGCTTTTCCCTCAAATGGTGTGTGGCAATGCTTTGTCTCTTTCTGTACAATGGATTTTTCCAATGTTCAGGTTCCTCTTTTGAGTCAGATGTGTTTTCACCAAGTCTGTCTGGCCTTTAACCATGGACCACAGGGAGATCATATGCTTCTGAAGTCACTAAGCAGGCACTCAATTTTGTTTGTTTTCTTTTCCCCTCATCTCTACTTTTCTGAGTCTTTCAGCCTCTATGTGTTTAATTCACTGGAAGTAATGTACTCAAAGGGGCTAGAGGAAGGATATATACTTGTTATGCAGTCAAAAAACTTGTGACTAAAGTTGCTGATGAACTGGCATGATCTCTGTAATACTGTGTAAAGGTTTCAGGAGCTTTCAAATTAATCTGAATTAATCCTAAGAAATAATAGAAGAATAACAAAGCCCCAGTGCACTTTCTACAAACAGTAGCATAAAGGCCAGCAATTATTTAATTTGGTTATTTTATATAAGCAAAAATTTTTCATTTATCCTAGCTGGTAAACTAATATGAGCATGATGGTCCTGCAGATTCCAGTTTTGTGCTGGCAGAGTAGAGCTGCAGAGCTGGGTCAGTTATAAAATACCAGGTTTGACCTCTTTGTCAGGCTGAACACTGCAGGTTAACTTCACAGAAAATCCCTCTTTGGTCAGTCTGATTATTGGACAAAATGTTCAAGCCTACCACAGATGGAAAAAACATACAGAAATGTATCTCCCAGACAGACCCTAGTGGGACAGCAACTACCACAGGATCCACTACTGCATGGTAAGACATTTGCCATTTTACTACTTTTTCAATTCTTTTCTTATATTTGTATTCAAATAATAACTGTAAAATGTGGGAAAGTGTATTTATTGTTCAACACTTCTCTTCCAAGAGTGGTAGTAGTGGCCAGATCACAACCACAGGCAGCCCAGGGCCTTGCCCTGAGCAGTACCCAGCAGCTAGAGAGCTGTAAAAGCACAGGGCAAGCTTGGAATAAGGCCTTCCAGCTCTACCATTCCACCTCTGACACTTTTTGTGAGAGAAATAAATATATATTTCATTTTTGTCAGTAGATTTTTCTTCATGGAATTTGTTTCATTGGTCTGTGGAAATTACACTTAGAAGTCATCATTCTGCAGCAAGGAACAACAGTTTTACTATACATCATGAGAAAAAAATCCCTTATTTGATTTGCTTTAGGCCTATGAATTCTTCATCTGAAGTCCACCTACTCTTTCCTCACTGTTATGTTCACCTTGTCTAGGATACTTGTGCTCTTAGAGTGTAACTCTTTCCTTTATTGTTAAGCAAATGCATTCTAGTGTAATTAATGGAAGTTGCATGATATCCATAACCATCCTGTTTCCCTTCCTCTAAACTTCTTCCAGTTCCATTATGTTCCCTGTGGGCAGAAATCTGTAGACCAAAACTACCTAAACAAGTGAAATTCATCATGCATTGCTACAGAGGCACAACCATGTTTACTGGTTTGTTCTCTGTTCCTTTCTTATAATTCCTCATGTTTGGTGCACTTCTTTGACTGCTGAACTTTGAGCTTGCCATTTTAATATGATACTTATAGCCCAAGGTTTTGCTTGTCAGGTCAAACAAGTTTTCATCGTGCTTTAGATTTATCTGAATTTGACTTAATTTCCTAAATTTTTTTGCCCAGTCCGTCATCACTTTCAGGTTCTTCTACTGCTCTTAACAACCAGCCCTGGGTTTTTTCTTTTTGAATAACTCTGTGTTATTCGCAGACCACATCACCTCACTGCTCATTCGACTTCCAGGTTGTCTGTGATTGTGCTGCACCACTCAGACCCCACTTGTAATCACCTCCACCGTTAAAACTGATCACTTATTCTCTTTTTTGTACCTTGAAACCAATGAGCATACTCAGGCCAGAGCCATCTTTCTTCCTCCCTTGCAGCTGAACTGCTTTGACAAGCTCATTGTCCATTAGCTGTCCAAGAACTTTTGGGTGTCTAAATACATGACACCATATACGTTAATGTCTAGATCTATTGATGTTAGCTGGAATTCTGATCTTATCAAGATGTTTCAGTTTTCTTTGTCCATATTTGCTCCCTAACTTTGCTCACTGGCCCTTCATTATGTTTTTGCACATATATTTGTAACTAAATGTCACTGGTACAGTCCGACCTCTTACAACGAGTAGCTGGAGCACAGGTGGGTTGGGGCACATGCTGTGCAAGAGCACTGAGGGTAAAACAACATGAGCATCACCAGGGCTCTCATTTCAGACCTTTCTCATTTTTGAAAGGGCTTCTAACACTTGTGCTTTCATGAACAATATGGATACAGTTAACACACGCTTGTTCATTGCTGACAACTCGATAAGTTCCTTAATGAACATGGCAACTGTCACGCTGAAAAAAGGAAAAAGGTGTCATGTTTGCAGACACTGCCACAGCCACCATCCCAGGCACCCCTGCAGATACCCTCACAGACAGCCCTGCAGCCCTGTATGCCCCAGCCTCCCCACATCCACACACAGCTGAACAGACAGTGTGCTCCAATATGGGAGGAGGGAAAACACAAACAAGCAAAAAACATTGCCAGTCAAATCACCCTCCAAACTGTTAAGGTTCCCTGAAATGGTGATGCTGTTACACAGCCTAGGGAGATTTTTAAATTGGTGTTCCTCACTATGTCTCTATTCAGGTTGTGGATACCTGCTAGCAGGGAGGGACAGACTGTGCTGATGGCAAAATGTGGGCTGTCCACAGGCAGCTGGGGATAGACATGACACAGAGTTGCAAGTTAAAAAGCACAGTCTTTATTTTCTTCTATTTTTAATGGCCAAACCAATTTGATGTTCTATATAGTAAATGACACTGCAACATTATTTTGGTTTTCTGTCAACACACATTTCCCCCACAACATCTTTATTTTACAAAAACAGGAGGAAAAAAACCCAGCCTTCTGTCACAGTTTTCTAACATTTTGAGGACATTACATGCCAGCCCTTTTTTGAGCAAGGATTTCAATATATCATTGCCAGTGTTTATATTCTTGCATTAGTCTATTTGGGGATAGAAAATCTACACAGGATATATGAAGTAAAAAGATCTGTGGGAAGTAAATGAGTTCCCATTCTTGCTGAATCATGCATAAGATAAGGTCACAACAAGACAAAATAGGGTCACTTTCCGATAAAATATATGTAATAATATCAGCAGAGATTTTCTTTAATTAAAGGTATCTTCTAGAGGAATTAAGTGATGTTATGAAAGTGATTTCCAAATATAGTCACAAGATAACCTTTACTGCACTGCTTTTATGGCTGTCAATTAAAATACACATCCCCATGAAATTTAATATGTCAGTTGTAATAGCTTTGTAAATCTTAATGTTCCTCCCTCTTTAGTTCAAGAGGTAAATTCATGGCAAAAAAGAGGACATGCTCTTTTCTGCAAGGGAGTATCTGGTACTCTACAGGCATGCCAGATGTAAATAAAAATAAGCTTTTACACATACTACATACACATATGCATGCAAACACATGAAAATAAGTTAATCAAAATCTTGTTTTTCTTTTAAATGTGCTGCTTCCATGGTGCTCTTGTTGAATTAGGGGATGAAATCTGTTTTTTGGGGGAATGTGATTTCAACACTGATCACATTTTCCTTTGGCCATTAAGTTCAGCATAAACTAGACAGACATGGATTATTGATATCTAGTCCACTGGAAACAAGAGAGAGAAATTAATAAAGAAATAGATGTCATTATTTGCTTAGGTTTATATTCCAAAGTCAGAGTCCTGAGTAAACCAAGCTATTGTTTCTGGAGGACTGCTCAGCGCCCATTGTGGTTTTGATGGTTTTGGTCCCTCATTTCCTTTTGCCTGCCCTGGGCATTTCAGCCCCTAGGGGTTAAGGGTGGCCTCCTAGCCCCACAGATTTCAGATGGGGCTGGCCTACATCTGCCTTGCCAGAGCTGCTTTGGTTCACTGTGGTCACTGATAGGACAGTCAGGTGACATGATGCTGTGCTCCTGTGCTCCCTTAATAAGTCCCTGTCTCAATTTACCCAAGGAAATCAGCATCAATTTTCCCAAGCTATCAAAAGGTAATCCTAAAAAGGATCTCTGTGGCAAAACTTCAGGAAAATTCAGCATACACCAGAAAACATGCTTTATGAGGCAGACACAATGTAGCAAGTCTAGCTATATTGCTTTGCTCTCTAGTAAACTTTTATTATTGTGTTATGGTAACCTGGTGTGCTGGTTTGGGAAGGGGTGGAGTTAATTTTCTTCACAGCAGCTGGTACATGGCTGTGTTTTATATTTGTGCTGAACACAGAGTTGATAATAGAGAGATGTTTTTGTTATTGCTGAGCAGGGGTTACACAGAGCCAAGGCCTTTTCTGCTTTTCCTATGGGCACACTGGCAAGGAAGTTGGGGGTGAATGGGAAGATGGGAGAAGACACAGCCAGGACAGGTGACCCAAACTGACCAAAGGGATATTCCAAACCATATGACATCACACTCAGTATATAAAGCTGTTGGGAAGAAGGAGGAAGAGGGGGACATTTGAAATAACAGCATTTTTCTTCCCAAGTAACCATTGCACATGATGGAACCCTGCTCTCCTGGAGATGGCTGAACACCTGCCTGCCCATGAGAAGAAGTGAATTATTTCCTTGTTTTCTTTGTTTGTGTGCACAGGTTTTGCTTTCCCTATTGAACTGTCTTTATGCCAACCCCTGAGTTTTGTAGGTTTTACCCTCTCAATTCTCTCCTCGATCACTGGTGGGGGAATGAGCAAGCAGCTGTGTGTGCATGGGTGCTGACTGGGGTTAAACCACAACACCTGCATAGGACAATACAATCCCTTTATGCTCAGTGATCCCGTGCATTTAACTAATTTTGCTTTCAGAATGCTGGTGAGGACATTTGTTCTCCAAGACTTGTGTCATGCACATGCCATAGCCTCAATTAAAGCAATATACAATATTCAAGTGTTATCGAACTTAAGTTTGGTGAGTTGTTGAACATCACAACCATAAATTTTATGGGAACATTTCTCCAGAATAGTGCAGCTATCTCAGGTAAATGCTGCCACTGTTATGACAGAATCTTTTATACTCATAGAGCCTTAGCAGGTTTATTATTAAGTTTTCTTTCCTCAGATCTTCTCAGTTTACTGTATGTGACAAATATAAACCCAGAAGACTGACCCTTCATAAATGCCAAGTGAATATAAAAACATTGCAATGCCATTTGCAAACATATCAGTCTCTCATCTCCCAAGGCTGCAAGTTTTTGATTTAAGTTAATTCAGCCTTTCCTACTGCTTGTTCTCTGTCTCCTTTGCCAGGTTTAGGATTGTGTCAAGCCCCAAGTGAGTGTGTTTTGCTTGTCCTGCTCCTCCAAAAATCATCTGCTTTACTTCAATGGGAACAGACTACTTGGCTTTCGTGCAGTTATCCTGCTTCCTTCAGAAGGTGTCCTGGCATATCACAATATACCTTCATTAGGCAATGGTGAACTAAGAGGATGTGACTTTTTTCATTTTGCATGCCTCAGACCTCAGGTACTTTCTTTGGGTGTATGGTTTTCAGAGTTTCTCTCCAATTGTAAGAAATTACTTTCTACTAAACCAAAATCTCAGCAAATTATGTCCAGCCTTTGGTTTTATAGGATACCTTAATTCAACGAAATGTTCACACCAAATTTACACAACACTCCTAAAGTTGGTCTCCTTCAGTCTGATGGAAATGTAAAGAGCTGATGGCACATATTTTATAATAAAACGTGACACAAATCAATCTGTTCAGTGTCATGTTTGACTTCTGGATTCTGATCTCCCAGATGGCATTGATTACTCTGCATCTAGCAATTTAGTATAAATCTTTCTGACATTCTGGGGTCTCCATAGATAGAGATATCAATGCTCTAATTTATTAGACTGACATTTTCTTCTGCTATGAAACAAAAAGAAAAGGAAGAATTGAATGCCAGTGTTCATCAGAATAGCTATTTCTGATTCAGTCATTCAGCATAAATATAGTTGCCATAGTTGCTTCATGTAGGAGCAAGATGCATTGCTTTTAGCTTTGCATTTAGGGAACAGATCATTCAAATCCCATTGCATTTAATTTTACCATAGGGAAAAACTTAATGTGACCTATGAATAAAATCATTATAATCATGATTATTGAGCAAGATGAGAATAAAGTTTGCCAGGAACTGAGCAATTTCAATTCCTTGGCTTCATATTCTATTTACTGAAAATTAATGTCATTTAGAAAACAAATGAAGACTAAGAATATCCTTGCTAAAGAGAAGACAAGAACTGCTATTTAGCAACATTTTCTCTTTTTTTAGAAATAATATTCCATATGTTTCAGCATTTCTAGTGTTGTAAATATTTTTCTTTTTACATAACTGACTTAAACCATATGTCCTAGAGATTAGCCAGATCCTGCTATCATCTTCAAACTGATTAAGTGGAGGTCCATATCCAAGTGTCACACTACTGGCCATGGGAATCACAAGATGCGATTTTCCCTGCTTCTTGAGGACCCAGTGCTGATTACTATCAGAGTGAAGGCTTCTCCTGGACTGGGGCATTTCTGTGCTCTGCTAGTGGTTGTGGGTCCACATCACCATTGTGGTTTGACCATGAGACTGCAGCTCAAGAAAATCATCACCACCTATCATGCAGGGTAATCTGAGAGCCTGCAAAGTGTCTCCCTTTTGGGTGAAACAGAGCAGAAGCTGGGCTCTGCAGGAACACCTCAGATGCTTTGATCAGCCCTGAGTATTTGGAGACTGCCCAAAGTGGCCACCAGCTGTGGCCAGCATGGAAATCTGGCCCTCAGCACCCACTGCTTCTGTTGTGCCACTCTTCCTGCCAATGAAGAGAGAAGTTATCTACTCATTCTTCATGTCAGGAAAATGGTGTTAGATGAGAAACTGAAGATATTTTGAGATGTAACTGGTAGGAGTCACAGAAATAACAGACCAGTCTATTGTAAGGGCAGAAAGAGACTCTGTACTGGGTGTTTATATTGCAAAGGACAAGGCTCCCTCCCATCATTAATATCTGAACTACCCAGTCATAACTCCTGCAAAAGCTGGAGGAAGCGGGCAAATATTTCAGAAAGAAACCCAAGATTTTACATTTTCAAGTGGTGGCAGCAAGGACACTTCACATATAAAGATTTGTTCCATGGCTTATTACTCTCTCTACTTAAAAAAAGTTTGATTTCTAAACTGCTCAATTTGCTGAGCTTCAGCTGCTCACTTTTGCATCTGTGTAGCAGTCAGCTCATCCTGGATTGCTGCAGGGTCATCTTGTTGAGGCTGCCCCATCCATATCCAAACAATGCCTCATCCAACTCTTCTCCATGGTCCCCAGCCATGTTTGTACATGGGTTGTTGCTGCACTTCTGGCCTTTGCTGTCCCTGCCACATCCAACTCATGAAGTTTTTGAGGAGAAAGTAAGTGGTCTGAGGATTAAGCTCCTTTCCCTGAGCACCACAGCAAGAGCAAAGGCAATGCATTATCTCTGCAGGTGACTAGACAATCCTTGAGGCATTGTTGGTCTAGATATCCAGAGCAAAGCAATGCATGTAGTAAAGAAATTGATTTCCAGGTGCTACCATCAAGTTCTGAGATGTGGGCATAGACTCAGACCCACCTTAGCCTTGGAAGTGAGGATTGCCTCTGTGAGGAGCTGCTGCCTAAAAATGAATAATCCCTCTGGACTTCAGCATCAGCATTCACAGGTATTTGTAATGTAAATTAAAGGCCAGGTCTGTATCTAAGAGATTAAAAAAACCCAAAACATAAGTTAGACAATTGTGTGTAAAAAAAAAAGTGTCTTACTTGACATTTTCTCCCATAAGGTGGCCTTTGAATAAGGAGGAGTGTGTGGAGGCAGGAAAGTGTTGTTCTTAGGCCCTGTCTTTCAGAACTTGTATCCAAATAAGGTTAAATTGCATAATCCCACTCAGGACAATTGCTTGGATTCTAATAAAACAAGTAAATATGGTAAAGATTAAGATCCTCTTGTCAATAAAGAATTTGAATCTTTAAAAGTTCACACTAAACCAGTGGGGATATCTCCTGACAAAGGCATTTCAGTTTGGCAGGATGCCATGACTGTGGCTTTGCAGTGGAAGTCTGGTGAAGAAACAAACTGCTGTTCTGCTGTTCTGTCTGCATCCTCCTGTACACATAATAATGTCAATTAGCTGAAGGGCTTGCAAGGCTTTCACTGCTACTGTGCACTCATTTCAGTTCTGCAGGCACATCTGGCAGGGTCATGCTTCACTGAGTGGTAGCATATAAATAGGTGAGAAACAAATGGAGGAATATTATTAGCCAACATGAAACTGCATCAGTCATGTTAAGACAGCTTTAAATTAATAGCTATTATCATTTTAATTAGAAAAATGCATATCATTATTAGTATCTAGCAAAAAAATGTAAATAGTTCATCACCAGGAATCTGCTATGCCTGCTGATTTTGTATAGTATCAGTGAACTAAGTCATAACTCTGTCTGACCTGCTTTAATAAGAAGTAGCCCAATTTTTGTAATATATTTGTATTTCAAGAGGTGATTTTAATCCTTTTAGTGTGTTTTGGAGAATGTGGGATATCTGACTTTTTTTCTATTCTTCCCTATGTTACAAAAGACCAAATATATATGTCTTTTTGTAAATAGGATTTTATAATGTCCAGCCAATGCTGGACAATGGCTTTGTGAAACCACTTGGTATATGGCAACTATTTTAGCTCTTTTGTGAGAACTTTAAAAATTACAAGGCTCATGGGTCTCTACATCCAGTAGATGCTGCTGAATTTCCACAGACTATGGCTGAGCAATGAGCTCTTCCATGCAAATAAGTTGCTTCCCAAAATCAGTATAACATTAGTGCCACTTAGCTGCTAGCAAGGCTGAAACTCCTCAGTGTCACTGGGATCAGTGAACTGCCTCTTTAGGAATGGTTGTACTTTAGTAAATTATAAAGAAGCAATTTAAGGATAAGTTTGTCAGGGAAATACATCAGAATTTTATTGTGATGATGCCTGGCTTTGGGGGATTCACACAGTTAAATCAGCAAACAGATGAATAAACAAATATCAACGTACTATAAATGCAAAGCAGTGGAGTGCAATTGATAGCAATTAGTCCAGCGGTGCTCTCTCTCTTTTATTTTTTTAGGTTTAACTGAACTGCAGGCATCTCTACTGAAATGAATAACATATGGGTGTATTTATTGCTAGAAACCTATAATTGACACTTTTTATCTTTAAAGTGTTTGCAAAGATTAACTAAGTAATCTTCAGCACTTTCCATCATGCACGGCCAAAGTAATTTAAAGTGATTTCTAGACCCTTCAGACAGAATTTGCATGGTTTTGGAAAAATTTAAGGGTCTGCAAGCAGCTCAGATTGATTTCAGAGAAAACTGTATTAAGTAGGGTGATATCTCCACACACACAAGTTCCAGTTTGATTTTTGTGAACTTTCTGTGTCTTTAGGAGCAACTTTCAGGATCCACAAAGCCAAGGTTGGTGTGAGGCTGTCACCCAGCCGTGGCTCTGCTGCCTGCTGCAACTGCCAAGTCCTACAGCCCTGCAGGGCAACTGCTGTCATTGAGGAAGCAAGATGTAAAGACTGGCAGAGAAGCAGATTCTTTCAAAAGATCTGTGATATATTTTCCCAGACGTACATACTGTCATCTTTCACACAGCAGCAGCAGCAGAGCAGTTGTGCTGAGGACCTTTTGCTATTCCTCTTTCCTAATTCTCAAACCCAGCCTTATCCTCATCTTTGCTCTGTTGCTTCTCCAATACCTTCATAGCCCCTCCCCCTTAAAGGAGGATTGAATAATTGAATTTGCCTGTGCCGAGATTGTCAGCTATGTTCTATTTCATTCTAGATGCACCCTGTGCTTGTGTTAGCAAGACAGAGAAACTGCATTCCACAAATAGATCTTGTTTGGGAAGAAGAAGGACACAGGCAGGGCAGCAGAAGGAACAGAGCTCAGAAAAAGTTCAGAGTAGAAATTGCATTTTGGTGTAGGTTCAGAGCCGCCTGATTGTATACCAGAGTAAAGAGGGCAGTGAGACATGGATCACATGATTGTGTCTTACCTCTTTGGTAGAACTAGACATCACAAAGTGGAGAAAGGAATTTTTGCAAATGATGGGGCCATTAATTTCCCAAAGTGATCCTGAATTATGCAGTTGTATCCCATAGCATCTTCAAGTTTGGAGATATAAGGAGGAAGGCACAGAAGAAATTCCCATCTAAGGAAAGTACCCGCACTGGGCTGGAGCATTCCATTGTCCAAGAAATGGGAAAGGCCAGCCAGGAGGGATGCCAGAGAGGTTGAAACATGAGATAATTCTGGAGTATATCCCCAGAATCTGGTTGAATTTCGAAGCAAGCTGAGGCACTCCCTTGTATACTGGCTGTGATACCTTGGTTGCAAGTGTCTATCACTCCTGCATAGCACAGCTATGGGAGGGATATCTTCAGTCAGGTGTGTGTCTACATAACATCAAAACTGAAGCAGTCAGATTTCTGCAGCGTGAAGCCAAACACACGGAGAAGGGGAGGCCCTGTGCCAGTGCTATTGAACATCAAACAGCCAGTGCCCTGGAGCAGTAAGTCATTGGTCCTGTACCATTGTAATTAGAGAATCCTGAAAGCCTCACACCTGCTTTGCTGCAAGATGTTCCCTTTGGTTCAGAGTGAAACCATCGTGTTTGGGCACATAGAAGGAAAAAGGAGTCTTGTGAGGGAGCAGGAGCACAGAGCAGCTGAGGGAAGAGGTGTGGGTCATGCTTGGGTCATTAGGAGAATGGATATGTGGAAGTGAGCGAGGTTTGCTGCCATCTCTGCATGGATCCAAGACCATAACAACTTTCAGGAGAATACTTTCTAAAGTATTTATCACTAGCAAAGGAGTGATAACAGGAAACCCTGTTATTTTTTTTTCTTAAAAAGCATTTACATTTCCTCCACCCACACAGAAATGAAATGAGAATGATGCTCAGTCCTCTACTGAGCCATATGCCATTTTCAGTAATTTGTTTTTTGTCTAAGTGAATCTTCAAGTATTTTAAAGAGCAAGGAGGACAAAAGCACCTTTCACAAGGATAATTACCTAATGCACCTGCATCAGAAGAGGGCCTCATATTTGATTACTTTAAAGAAGAAAAATAATCCAGTGGCAAACGATGGAATTATAAATCTATTATTTGGGAACATGCTATGACAATAAATCAATGGCTGTATCCCTCTGTTCCATTTTCAGCCTCTGTAAACTTCTCAGTGCCCCTTAATTGGTTGGATTCTCTTATTGATTTTTACAGCTTGCAGGGGTCACTAAGGTTGTAGAGAAGCTGTCTCTCTCCCATGCCCCTCTGTGTTGCCACCCACTGTGTAATAGGCTTCCTGCTACCTTTTAGAATCCTAACTTGCTCTCTTTCCATATTTGAAACAAATTGTCAAAAATTAGCATTAAGTATATGAGGAGTTCATTGTCTGTAAAATGATTTTTAAATAATTTTGAATGTAGTAGAATTGATTTTAAAATTATTTTGAATGTAGTAAAATACTGCAGAATCTTTCTACTGGAATTTTAGGATGACTGAGTTTAGTTACACATTTCAATATTTATATCTGGAAGAGAGAAAAATAAAAGGGGAAAAACAGACAAATAATAAAAAAAAAAGGAGTAATTATTCAGAACTCAGAGGCTGAATTGCTGCTCAGAGTACACGTAGGATGGTGTACCTGCTCTCCATCACTGTTATCACCTGCAAGGGTTGCTAATAGTCATTATAAGGGTCTTTCATCTATAGAAGTGCTAATAGATGCCATTCTAATGCTGTCCATCATAACCAATTATAATAATTTGCAACATGTCCATAGAGTGATGGGAACAATTCAAAAATTAGTAATTGAAATAGTGCAGTGGCAATTAAAACACTTGTGGTTAGCAGCTGCTCCCAAATTACTAGAAAGGGGTATTTACATAAACAAGGGCTTTCCTTTACCAGAAGGGGTTTGTGTGTCAAGTAGGGTTTGCAGTTCCCTGTTTTAGTTTCTGGGCATCCAGCAGCAAATGGAAGAGTTCAGCTGCATGATCATATTTCTACCCTCCCCCTGTCAACAGCTGCTTTGGGGCATTTGTGTGACTGGGTGTCCCCTAGTAACAAAGCAATTAAATTACACTGAATAATAAACTGTGTTCTTAACCTGTAATCCAAATACATTTTTTGAAAAGTCTTCTTTATGTTGAGTCTTCCTAATTCTGAGACTCATTCTGAGACTATCTTCTAAATAAATCTGTTTAGTACTTAGACCTTCAAGGTGATTCCTGTTTGAGGGATAGTATTTGTCTGAACTCCCCCTCTATGGAATTACTTTTAATCCCTGAGGATATGCAGAGGAATAGCCTTGCCAGCAAAGGGCATATCACTGGCAGGTTTTCTTTTCTGATTGCTCTATGTATTTTTCAAATGTAAACACGACAACATTAATAGGAATAAGATATTACTTTAATCCACTTAGTTATGTAAATATGACTAAATTTCTCTTTGGTTCCAGAGCCTGTAGTTTCAAGAGGAATTTCAGTAGCACGGGACCAAGGTGTGAAGGGGCCAGAGTTAGCTGTGGTGCAGGGCAGAGGAAGATGGGGGAGGAAAAGGGAAGGAGAAGGGCTGGCACTGGCTGTGAAGGAAAGGTGTGTTTCAGCACTGAGGTACCAGTGGGACAGGGTGATGGCAGGGCAGGTGTATCTGAAAGGCATGTCACTTGTGCCCTGTGTAAGATAGGGCAACCAGAGAAGGTTGGTACAGGGTAATATAATATAATATAATGTAATGTAATTCTGTGGTTGATGTTTCTAAAGAGTCAGAGAAGATAACCAGTGAGCAAAGATGTTTGCTGACTTGTTTGTTACTATAATGAATGCGACAAGCTGGGGAGACATTTCCAGAAAAAGCAAAAAACCCCGTAGTATTAGAGATCTAGAAATCTGGTTTACTTCACTTCATTAATCTCTTTACGCTCTCTGCATAGAAAGTGTACTCATAACATGCATCCTAGGTAGGAAGGTTTTGCTGGTGCACTGTTACAGACTGAGAGAGAAATGTCACTCAGAAACATGTTGACAAAAGGCAATTTTCACCATATATTGACAAGATGATGCATTAATAAACTATTTTTGGTCTGGTTTTTTCCTTTTTTTTTCTATAAGGAAAGTCTGGGTAGGAGGCCAAGAGAGAACTTATGTAAAAGAAAAAGAAGAAGTAAGAGAGAAAAGCTATTTTATCTCCAGGAACTGAACACTGCCAACTAAGTTATCAGATACAACAACATAGAACAGTAATATTTTAGAAATGTTTTTGTTAGCTTTTATATACCACTGAATATGACTTGCTTGCTGTCAATAAGCATCTGGAGGGAATAAGCACATGTTCATTTTTTTTCAGGAAATAAAATTATTTAGTCAAAATATTGTATTACAGGCAATACAACCTATTAGAGAGAAATTAAAACTGGGCAATGTCAACTTGATAAGAATCATATAATAGTTTGTGTTGGAAAAGACCCTATAGATTATCTAACTCAACTCCCGTGATCAGAGACATTTCCCACTAGACCAACTTGTCAAAGCCTCATCCAACCTGGCCTTGAGCATTTCCAGAGATAGAGCATCCACAGCCTGGTCCAGTGTTTCACCACCATTACAGTACAGAATTTCTTCCTCATGCCTAATCTAAACCTACTGTCCTCCAGTTTAAAGCCAGGCCTGTTGTTTAAAGCTTGTCTTGTTGCTACATGCCCTTGTAAAAGGTCCCTCTCCAGCTTCCTCACAGGCCCCCCATGGTACTTGCAGGCTGCTGTATGACATCCTGGGACCCCTCTCTTCTCCAGGCTCAACACCCCCAGCTCTCTCAGCTGGGAGATGTGCTCCCAGCCTCTGATCAACTTTTTGGCTCTTCTCTGCACTTGTTCCATTAGATCTATGTCCTTCTTATGTTGTATGTGTCCTTCATGGTATGTGCCAGTTAATAATTCAAGTTAATGGAAAAGAAAGATAGTGGTTTCTCAATTATTTGAAATCTTAAGACTACTGTTTTTTCTAGAGAAGTTCTCTTGAATGAAAGTCTGCAGCTACATTATGCAAGAAGTCATAACCAAAGGAAGATGGCAGTGTCTTTCTACCTTAAAAACACACAGTTTTATTTGAAATCTGCCATCTGGGCAGAAATACCAATCCATTGGAAACTTCTTCACTGATGTAAGAGGATTCTAACACATACTTTTTGTTCATTCTATTTCTCTTGCACAACTTTTCAAAGCCTTGACTAATATTTTGTCTTGAAACACCAATCTTTTGAGCCACGCATAATTTCAGTTTCATCTCTAGGCTGGCAACAATTATCCTATGGAAACTACAGAACAACACTTACTCTTATGGATTTCTATATCTCTGTCTTGGCTATTTCATCACTGAAGAAACCTGTACATGCTGAGAGCTTTCCACTGTTACCCACTCAGTCACCAGTAACAGCCCCATTTTCTGTTGTAGGAATAGTTATTTCACTCCTCACAGTTTATGACAGAAGGAGTCAACTGTGCTAATATGAACCTTTGTTCTTTCCTTTTTTTCTTTTTTGCTTACTCTGAAATAATATACCAGTCTTATGTGATAAAGTGTCAAAGTCATTATTCTGTGCTTTTTCATTTGTCTTATATCCTTCCACTCCTTATCATTGATTAATGAATCTCATAAACTTTTACCTTTGACTTCTTTTTTCACCATTTTTCATATTTTATGATATACAGATGTGTGTGATAAAGACTTATCAATGTCAGCATCCTTCTACATCTGCTTCTTTCAAAAAAACCACTCTATTTGGCTGGATCTCTGCCTACCCTTTTCAGAGAAGAGATTTTCAGACCATCTCTCTCTGATGACCTGCTTTATGTTGGCTGCAATTAGCACAGCCAAAAACAATTGAAGATCTAATATTTAGAGTTAGGGATTTTGGAGAATTTTTTGCTTTCTTGGTAGGATATGTCTCAATCTGAAGGTGATATCTCATTGCAGCTGACACAGCGTTAAGGTTTTGAAAATTTCAAAGGAAAAATGTTCTTAATAACTACTTTTTTTTAAATTACAGAGTGTACAAATCCTGCTGATCTACTGGTCTTTATGGGTTCCTCAGACAGTGCCAGAGAGGCTGACTGGACATCTCAAAGCTCATGGCTGACTGGTGCCTGTACATCAGTCACTGGTTACTGATGGCAGCTGCTTTTTAAACTCACTTTATGTGCTGCAGCTTTCAACCCCACAGTTTTCTTTGCCCATTTCCTTCCTTTTCTGGATGGCAGCTAAAGTTTTTTTCTTCTCAATGATGGTCTCCTCTGTTGTGTCACTGGGCCTCTTTCATATCTTCACAACAATATCAGTTTTTTCTGTGCCTGCTGTGCTGGGGTTACCTGGCACATGGCAAGACATGCATCATGACCACATGACACAAAGTTATTGAAAGAAACAGCCACACCAGGGCACAGGCTTCCACCTCTCAGTCTCAGCATCTGGACAGATGTATTGCCTGGCTTTGTTCCCCAAAACTACTGAAGAAAGGATTGGAGTGAAGACCCTCTAACAGATTGAAAGCTGAACAAGGAAGCACTTTCAAGAAGCAAATGCTAGTGTTTAACAATTCCTTTTTAAGATGAGGAGAAGTGTGGACCAGTCCTGGGACTAGTTTTGTTCAATGTCTTCATCAATCTCAGTGAAAATGCTAGCTTTACAAGTGGACAAGGATCCAACCTAATTCTTACTAAGCAACTTCTGTATCTCTCCACTCTACATCCCCAAACCTCAAGTTGCTGATTAATAATTCATATAATGAAGAGTTAGCAGTAAAAAAAAACTTCCTACGAGGCTGATGTTCCTGTGAGCCTAAGATGTTTTTTATGCCCACCATTGATATGTGACTGATTCTGTTAAAAAAGAGAAACAAAAATAGTGAAGGATTTTGTACAGTTTTATCACTTTAAAGGAGCAAGAACATTAAAGACTAGGAAAGTAAATCCCAAGGTCAAAAGCACTGTTGTCATCATACAGTCAATGCTATTTTCATCCACAATATTTCTGTTAAAAATGTACTTCATGTGATGCTGCAGGAATGATGTAGATGTTCTTCATACCCTTGAAAATTCTCCTCTGCACTGCTTGAAAGAGGATCAGGTACCTTACTGGATGGATGGAATCAGGAACCACATCAGAGTCAGGATGTATTTCAGGAAGCAGACAGATTTTATCTAGCAGCAACGTGCCAAAGTCCTTCAGAGGCCACACTGGAAGAGTGATAAAAGATTTCTTCCTCTTTTTCAATAGTCTAGGGAAAGTATTATGAACCCAGATGTCTAAAGGGAAAAAAAAATTAACTTCTTTAACAAAACTCATGGGTTTAGTGTTCAAAAGGTGGTGGCTTCAGTAAGGAAGATCTCAATTCTGATTTAACTCACAGATGTTCCCGATTTTCTCTTACATCTCAAAACCTACACTTAAAAACCTGCCACCAAAACTTTATGTTATAACATGGAGTGAGAATTTAAAAGCCCAAATGTGAGATGGACATATCTGACCTGTGTCTGCCACCTCTGTGCAGGAGGAGGCAGAGCACAACATCTAATCAGAGGACAGACACCTTGAATCTTGGATGCAATGTCCAAGGGATCAGCTGTGATCCTTGGAAATACCTGTTCATCATGCCACAATAGATAGCTGTGACATATAGCTGTCACTGCTGCTCTTCCCAAACGCCAATCAAACAAAGCATGCGATTCATAGGAATCTGGAGAATAACTGCATCTGTCTGTGAGACAGACTGGACTGACTCAACTTGTTTTCTTCCCTGTATTTGTCATTGCAACTGAATATCAGTAGGGAGATCCAAAATTCAAGATTGAGCAGTGTCCTAAAAATTAAGAAAGAAAAAAAAAAAAAAACAAAAGAAAAAAAAGAAAAAAAAGAAAAAAAAA
>VWYP01001845.1:198679-224234 GCA_013400435.1 Pycnonotus jocosus | reverse complement strand
GGAAAAAAAAAAAGAAAAGCCACACACAAAAAATGCAAAATCATTGCCTGAGCTTCTGCTTAAAGCCAGGCAGGCTGCCAGTTCCTACAGAAAAGGAGATTAAGAGATGAGAGAATTACCAAGTTCAAAGGTAGAATGCAACTGCAAAACACTGAGCCTGATTCACTGCCTGTGGGTAAGCCCTGTGTGAAAACCTGGGAGTCAACCAGCTTCTAGTAGAGACTTTAAGTATTTGACTGTATAAAACTAACAGAGGTTTCTGCCTAAATGTTTTCGTGCTTGTTCCAGTGTACTGCAATAACCGTTCTCAGGCTTAGTGGCAGTATGAAATACTCACTGTTTCCTTCCAGTGAAAGAAAATGTTCCTAACAAGAGTGACATCATCACCTGATTCAAAGCATTGGAACCTCTTACTCTGCACAAAGTTGCACAAAGCTGCTTCCCAGATTATTTTTTTTAATTAATATTTCTAATTTTTTTTCTGGATCAGCCATCACATTTCCATACTCCATGGGAAAGTCTGTGTTTTCACTCATGCCATTTCACTTTTTTGTCCCTCCTTTCCCTCTAGAGTGGTCCAAACTCACCATTCCTTTCCTTTGCATTGTCCTTTCTGAGCAATCAATCTCATCAGGTTTGGATATCTCCTTCTTGACTCTGGGTATCTCCCTGGTGCTGTACAGACCACCTGAACTGTGTCATGAGCCTGTTGCCCACCTGGTTACTGCCCTGAGGGCAGAGCTAGCCCATGTGGAGGAGGTGTTCACACTGCCCATTGGACGTGTCCACAGCTGAACTGGGGTGAGGGATCTGATCTGCTGGGATTTTGAGGAGATGTACACCTACCAGAGCAGGTCATACTTGGAAATTAAAGTTTAATGATCAGCATCAGTAAGAACTCCAATGGACATGACATAAAGAGGTGCAAAGCTTTGAAATGGACCACAGGATGACCAGAGAGGAGGATGAAAATGCTGGGACTGACATGTTCTGCCCTAGACACAAGGGACTGAATTCCCCTGAGCTGAATTCCCTGGAGGAACTTTTGTTAATGTTTCTTTGTTTGAAGGCAATTTGATGGTTCAGAGGAAGAAGACAAAATAGAGGGTAATGACCAAAGTTTGTGGAAGGAGAGGACACTGAAGAGCGTACAGAGAAAAGCTCCCAGAAGCCAGGATGTCTTTAAATTGCAAATGCCATGAGCAGATATTCTCAGTAGCAGATTGCTACTGTAGTCCATACATTATCTTTGTTCTTTGATCAGCCACATTTTACACACTTTGTCAACACTATGGGGTATTGCTGCAGGCCATATTTGCTGTGGGACCTGTCTGTCCAGGATATACAGAGTGGCAAATTGAGAAATCAAAGGCAGGCATAAATGCAGATCCAATCTTTCTTTTTCTTCTAAAGTGTATTTTGTACAATAACATGAAGCAGTTCAGGGCCAACTCCTCAGCCTCAGGTGTCCATCCATGTGTATTAAAGCAGCTGACCTGCACTGGCACAGCCTCAGACACAGCACATCCACCAGACCTCTCTACTGCACAAGACGATGGCAAGGAGTTTCTTCTGGCCTGGCATGACAAAAACCACTGTCATGTGCTCCACTGTGATTAATATCAAGAGGCTGGGAACACATCAGAAAAAAAGAGCATTATGAGTACATTGGCTGGGGAATGGGCAATTCCACATGAGAAGGAGGCAGGCAGGTGCCAATCTTCAATTCTGTGGATATATAATGGCTGGCTGCAACCCAGTGTATTTGTACAAACTTTTAAAGAAAAAATTAGCCTGAAAGAACCCCAACAGATTGACTAAAATTTGTGGGAGTTTTATTTATGTCTTCATTTATGCATTGGTATCAGAACAAAATAAATTTATTTACACGATTACAATTTTAATATCTGATTTTTAAATGCAACAGTAGAAATCCTTCATATCTACAGTTCTCTGTGAACCTTCTTATCATCACACTTTCAATAATCTCTCTTTTTCTGGTCTGTTCCGGTCTGTTCTTTCCATCCCTTTTCTTCAAATGAGAAAATGACAGTATTTTCCTTCCTTGTTCTTTCAGTAGAGAATGATAAAAAACTGCCAAAATGTTAGTACAAATTTCCATGCCTATATATGAGGCCAAAATATTTTCTTGCTGAGTTCAAAGTTCTCAGCAAAAGTCACTGCACTCAGCAAAATGGCATACACAGGGCCTAACTAAAATGGTTTGGAAGGCCATGCTTGTATTATATTCATATTTCAAAATGATGCAGTCATTTCACTGTATCATTGACAGCATTAGACTTTTCTTTGTGTTTCCTGATGACACGCTGTGACATGGAGCAAAAATATTTGTTTAATTGCTTGAAAAAATGTTTTGAAGAAGTTTTCAAATAAAACATGTAGTACAGGAGTTCATAAAACCAAGCTTCCTTTGTGATCAATGTATTAGTGATATTATTGATTTCTGTAGAAATTATTTCTAGTAGAAATTTTATACTCATCTTTCTTGTTCTACTAATTAATTCAATAGTCAGCTGATATCAAATTGGTTCTCTAGTGATTATTTCCTTCTCTATAGAGTTTATGAGATGAGCTTGATGATTTGATACAATTTTCTAACACACATTAGGCAGACTATGAAATGAAGGAGTACTGCTGAATGAACCAGCCAAGTTTTAAACAATTTTTAAATCTCATTAACATTTGAATTGGCTGTGCATTGATGAGCACAGATAAGACATAGTGCATCACAATGCTTAGGGAAATGGTATGGAATACATATATATTATATATATACACACATATACACACATATATATAAATTTTATATATGTATTATTTATTTATACATAGATCTAGAATAGAGATAAACATTTTTAGGAGGGTTGGGGTAAATCATTACTTGAAGACTTGCATTTTAGTAGATTTTCTCCAAAGATCTCCAAAGATGGGGTGAAGAGGTGAGTTCAGCAATTGTATTGTTTTGTTGAGGGCTTTTGTGGATCTTATCTCATGACTAACAGTCAGAGATAAAATACCAGAAGATGTACCTCAAAGGCCATTGAGGAATATTCCCTCCTGAACCCATTGGTAGTGTGGGATAAATGACAGCCTGTATGAAAATCACAAGACATCCCAGGCAATTTCTTCCTCCTCACATGGAACAAGAGGTGGCTCTAGAGGACACCCCTCTCCAAATGCTACAGATCTCCACTTAATGGTGCTTCCTGGAATTATCTCTGCCCTTTCCAGCTTGCTTTCCTGCAGCAGTTTTTAAGGAGGAGTGCACAAGTCTGTGCTGCTGTTAATCACCTTTGGCTGGCCAAGGGACTGAAGACCTCACAGCATTCATCCATGACTGTCTCTGCCAGGTTTGTCTACTGTAGTGAAACTTTTAGGTCATTTGCTGAGCAGTGCTGCTGATGGAGGGAACGTCGAAAGCCTTCTTGCAACATTACGTCAAATAGGTATGTGGGTTTTTTTGTGATCTCATGTGTATGTTTATACTGCTAAGAACAATGAAGTTCCCTTCTATATAGAAAAGTGGTATAGTGACTCTTGGTATTGCATGATTTCTGTGTTATCTCTGGCTTTCAGTGCTAATCAACTGCCCAGGATTAGCAAAAAATTGTCTACAAACAAATACCTATGTAGATGAGCAGGGGTTTGCACACAGTGCATCAAATTACAGGCAAAAAGGCCTATGACTAGCTAAAATGCTTTACAGTAAAAATATTTGCTGATGCCATTGCGTGGGAAAGTAAACTCAGTGTACTTGGAGGCTTAGGAGTGAGTCACTTCATTTATTAGCAGAAATAAGCACTCAGAAACTGTCTAACTACTAAGCTGCTCTGATTTTCTTTTACTTGCAAATATTCTTCCAGGCAAGCCTAGAAAAGTTTTGACATTGTGCAAGTGAGGTGTACAAAAAAAGAGAGGCATAAACAAGGTGTACAGTTCTTTCCGGATCTTTCCATATACCTATGTCAGCAGAGATTGGCTGCTTTTCAGAATTCTTCTCTCCAGCAGGGCTTGATCCAATCAAATCTTTGAAAGGGGCAGAGTTCCTGAGGTCACAAGCTGGCCCAAAATTGGCAGAAATTGTGCCATTTTCTCACATTCCATTCTCCCAGCTCCCACCTCACACTCACTCACAGGCTGAGTGGCAGGGGTCATGGGAGGCACAGGCAGCTGGGAAGCTGTGGCTCTATTACTTTTTCAGCCTTTCACTTTTGCAGGGAAATTAAACCCCAGCAACAGCACTGATTCCTGTTTTCTGGGATTGCCCTCTGCTGGGCCAGGACAAACTGGGCTCCCTGCACTGTGGTGCAGGCACTAAGGAGCCAGGAACCTCACTGCTCCCTGCTCACCACTGGCCATCAACTCCCTTGACATCTTGATGGTCCCTGTCTGAAAAATGATTCCTAATGGCACCAGGGATTGCTAAAGCAGGGCTGCCTTTCATTGTAGGAAAGGCTCCTTAGTTCTTGACTCTTCTTTCTTCCACTCACTGGAATAAAAACAGAGAGGTTTTGATAGGGAAAGCCCTTCACTTCACAGCCTGCCATGCCTCCTGAGAATAATAAAATCATTAAATTGGAAAAGATCTTCAGGATCATCAAGTTCAACCTTGACCAAATACCACCATGTCAACTAAACCAAAGCACCAAGAGCCACATCCAGTTGTTTCTTGAACATTTCCAGGGATGGTGATTCCCTCACCTCCCTGAAGGTCCCATTCCAATGCTTAACCACCCTTTCAGGGAAAAAAATTTTTCCTGATTTTCCAACATGAACCTCCCCTGGCACAGGTTGAGGCCATGTCCTCTTGTCCTATCACTGGCTGCCTGGGAGAAGAGATTGACCCCACTTGGCTGCACCCTCCTTTCAGGTGGTTGTAGAGAGCAATAAGATTCCTTGAGCCTCCCTTTCTCCAGGCTAAACATCCTCAGCTCCCTCAGGTTCTCTTCATATCACTCACTCTCTAGAGCCCCTACCAGCTTCACTGCCCATCTCTGGACATGCTCCAGCAGTTCAATGTCTTTATTGTGATTAAGGGCCCAGAACTGGATGCAGGAGTTGAGCTGCAGCTGTAGCAGTGCTGAGTGCAGAGGGAAAAACATTTCCCTGGTCCTGCTGGCCACACTATTTTTTATATAGTCTGGGATGCCACTGGCCCTCTTGGCCCCTTGGGCAGACAAACAGTTTTATGTTTATGATCTGTGGCATTATTTCTAGCTGCCCTGGCTGGTTCTCCAGACTTTCCTGCATAGGTTGTGACTGTATCAATTCTAATATATATATGGCCAGCCTGGGTTAGTGACTGAGTGAAGGAGACCTGGATCCTTCAAAAAGCATCAGGTAGCATTCTTCCTTCTCTGTCTCTCTGATGTGGCACCTCAGAACGGTTTAGGAACATCATGTTACTGTCCCCTAGAATTACAAAACAAGGAGAGGTACTTCAGGCACTGAAGAAATTTGGGGCTGTCTGTCTGTGATTTCTCACCACATATACCTTTGGCATATGAAAGGATCACTAGGCTCAACTTCCCATTTTGTCTCTGCATGATTGTGTCCTACTGTAGTGAAATGCCTCCTGCCATTTCACGTGGTCATGGTAATTCACTGTGTATTTGAGTATCAACTGCAATCAGCCTCCAGAAGTCACACTAGCAAACATTATTTCAGATGTGGTAAAGAGATTTTTCTTGCCCATATGTGCATTGCAACTTGCCATTAGCCTTGCCTCATCTGGAATATTTAGACTGTTAAAATATTTCGCTCAGACCTATTGAACTATGGGCTCATTTAGTACTTCACTTAAAACAATATTGTGGCTGGACAGAAGTAATCCCTTGAAATACAAGACACATGCTACTCTAAGTTCATTACAGTTTCCAGCCTGTTTCACATCATTTGCCAGGTGTTAGCTGTAACCTGCCCCTAATGCAGAGCATTTTACTGCACAGAGCAACACAATTAAGTCCCTTACAATACTCTTTGTAAATATTGGTGCTGATAGAGCTGATAGAGCTGATCAGAGCATTTGCAGTTCTGCTTTACTGTACCATTGACTGAAATTTCAAGGTGAACCTTAATAGGAGAAAATTAATCACTCTGAACAAGTGTGTACTCTGTCCCAGGCATGAACAACAAGACTCCAAGTAGTCAAGCAATGTCCAAACCAACACAGTGGCTGTTCTGAAGGACAACCTGCCTGTATATCTGTGGCGCTTTGACCCTAATTGAAGGCCAGGGCCTCACCAAAGCCACTCTATCACTCCCCTCCACAACTGAACAGGGGAGAGAAAATATAACAAAAGGCTTATAAGTTGAGATAAGAACAGGAAGAGATCACCCACCAGTGGCAATCATAGACAAAACAGACTTGGGAAAGTTAGTTGAATTCATTGCTAATCAAAATCAGAGCAAGATAATGAAGTAAAACAGATCCTTCTCCCCCACCTCTCTCCTTCCTGGGCTTAACTTTTATTCCTGATTCTCTACCTCTTCCCTTCAGCAGTGCATCAGTCCATCACATTGTTTTTGTCTCTACTTCCTCCACTGGGAGAGCAGTTCTTCCCCTCCTCCAGTCTGGGGAGGGGGGTGCTTACACAGGACAGTCCTCCATGAAATTCTCCAACATGAGTCCTTCCCACATGCACCAGTTCTTGACCTGCTCCAGTGTGGGCCCATTCCACAGGCTCCAGTCCTTCAGGAACAGGCTGCTCTAGCATGGGTCCCTCACGGGGCCACAAGTCCTGCCAGCAAACCTGCTCCAGCTTGGGCTTCCCACAGGGGCACAGCCCTTTGGGCATCCACCTGCTCCAGTGTGGGGCTCTTCCATGGGCTGCAGAGACACAGCTGCCTCACCATGTCCTTCATCACCAGTCATAGTGGAAGCTCAGCTCTGGTGCCTGAAGCACTTCCTTCCCCTCCTTCTCCACTGACCTTGGTGTCTGCAGAATCAATTGTGTCCCATATTCTCACTCCTCTCTTCTCTTGCTACAATTTCTTCTGTGCAAAACATTTTTTTCCTTCTTAAATACGTTATTGAAGAGGAGCTGCCACCATGGCTGGTGGGCTCAGCCTTGACCAGCGTTGGGTCTGTCCTGGAGCCAGCTGGAATTGGCTCTGTCAGATGTGGAGGAAGCTTTTAGCAGACTCTCAAAGAAACCACCCCTGTAGTCTGCCCCCCTCTCCCCCCACTGCTACCAAAACCTGGCCACACAAATCCAACACAGTATCAGAAAACATCTATATATACATATGCAGATATAATTTGGAAAACTCCTGCTCACAGGAAAATTAATATTTTCTTTACAAGCAGTAGTTACAGTTTTGATGAACTTACAAAGTTGCTTAAAGCCATAGAGTTTTGATTCCAGAAAGGGGTTTGAGCAGATTGAAGAAAAAGTTTATGTGAGCCCTTAGAGAAAAAGCAGAGCTAACAGACCACCTGGGCTTCTTCATATGCTAACACTTCAGCAAGTAATTACAAGCCAAGTATGAGGGGAATCAAGAGACATATTGGTCCCCTGAATGTGATCTTTCATTCTTATACCAAATGATAGCTTTTCATATAACCTCTCTTCATTAATTACTTTCTGTAAGACTTGCAGGACAAGGTCCATTGGAATTTAATGGGGAGGAATTATGCTCCAGTGACAGAGGTGCTGTGTCTGCTGAATGCAGACTTCTTACTGATGTACTTAGCTTGATTTTTCAAGCCTGAAAACCTGAATAAGTGCTTGAAGAGTGGGTTAACAACTCTCATTTATCTTGGTTCATAAAAATGCATCCAGAACTAATACAGAAAACCCCTTTCTTTAAAGGAAGAGAGACATTTACAGAAGGTTTAGATTAGTTCAGCAGATATTTAATGTAGGCAGAAAAGACGAGTCAGTGCTCATGGAGTGAGATAAAAGCTGCTGAGGTTTCTCTTCCATACAAAGACACGTTAGCAGTGGTCAGACCTTTGACAACACATTAATTCATTGATGAAAAGCTGATGCTTGGCTTTTCTGTCCTTTGGTATTCTAGAGAGACTTGTTCAAAGCAGTCTGTGGTACTCTATTGCTTTTGAATATTTCTTCCTATGGTTCACTATGTATGATTTTTTTCCTGGACAGAAGGTACAGGTTAATGCCATCCTGAGTTACAAACCACCTCCTATCCACCCACAGTACATATACACATCCATACATCTAAATACAATGTTTGGTTTAAAAACCCTCATTTGTTATGCTTGGGATGTTGAAATAAATAATACTTGACTCCTTCCTGTAGAGAAAGCACAATGTACACAGTAGTGCTGATAAACCCCTAAGTGTTGTTTGCCAGCTGGTTAACTGTGGGGATGTGGGAATGGACATCACAGGTAGATGGTTTTATCCTTTGTAGATGAGAGACTGCCCTATATTTTTATTGAATGTTCATTGGTAGCCTGGCAACCCATTGACTTGGGACTCTTTAACATAGCAATTAATTTTTTTTTTAAATTTGGTAAAAGTCATTTGCCTGAAATCAATTATTTAGCTGTCCAAGAATCCAACAACATGGAGTAATGTGCAGAGCTACTGTGAAAAGGGGGACACTGAGCTTATTAGGTACTAACATTGGGTGTCATGATCAATTTGAAATGCTCATTTTTATTCACAAAACAGAAAGACCAAAAAGTTCATTTTGTCCCACAGAGCCTGTTACTCCGGTGGCTATTTCACAGTCCTAGCCCGGCTGGGTGAGCCTGCACTTCTCCTGTAAAAATGGAAGCACTGCAAGATAGAAATCAAAAAGATGCTTTCTGTTATTCCTGCAGGCTCAGCACTCTCTCCTGTTTGTAGAATTGGTGCAGTTCTCTATCTTGTCTCCACAGCCCAATTTTCCTTCTTGGTGGCCGCAGGATGTCTGTTAGGCAGTCTCATAGCAGTTTCTGCTGTCTTAGTTTCCTGACATATCATGGCTTTTTTAACAATTCCAGTGCTTATTGTCTCTCACCCAACGAGCGTGTGAGAGTTTGGCCCTTTGCCTCTGGTGATTTCTATCAAAAGTCGTCATGCATATTTCTCACATTGTTCAATACATGGATCTCATATGTGTTAAGCTGCCTTGGTTATCAAATACACTTTACTGCTTTGGTCTGGACTTCCTGCCATCCAGTGTGACTGCACATGGGCTGGTGTAGATATATGCTGTCAGCTGATGCAGCAAAGGAAACTGCAGTAATGATAGGAGCCATGGTCATGGCTGTTCTGCGTTTTTCAGTGATCTGGAAAGTCATGCTGAGTGAGCCCACTGCAGCTCAAGCTCCATCACAGCACTGCTGATCTGTGGTGCGTGACTGTCTAAACCCATGTGATTAGTTAGTATCCACCTCAAGAGAAGTTTCAGGTAATACAAACAGAAATGTGCATATGCTTGGACAATCCTTATACACTTTGCCCTATATATTTCCTCTGGATTTCATTCATGGATATCTCAATCTCTGGCAGCTGATGACATTACTTGCTTGATGATAAACACATATCATGAATGCTTCAGACTCGTTCCCTAGGCCAGGTCTCTGGCTGTAAAACCGCGCTGTCTTGGGACTCCTACGCACAGCATTTTTCACCTAGAATATCACCATTTCCATCATTTGTGTTTTGGTATTTTTAAGGGGATGAATTGCTATTTCCCTTTAATCCAATGTTGAGTAGAGAAACTCACAGGACTTTGTCAAAGATGATTATGGCCATGGGCCCTGTCAAGAGCTTCAGGTAAGTGTATCCTCCAATGCTTTGCTGTTTCTTAACTTACCTGGCTTACTTCACACTCAAGACAGAGTGCCAAAACTGAGGGAAGCAGAAAAAATTGGGAGGTTGGCCTCAAATGCAAATATAAGCCCATGGTTGGTGTGACAAAATAGATCTGAGATGATTATAAAGTCCTCTTCCCATTTCTGCAGTTTGAAACAAATTATCTTAGCAACTTATAGTGACAGAGTGCAGCTGCAAGGCAGAAGTGAGAAAGTGAAGATTCTAGACCTTCTATAGGACATAGATTAAAGGTGAAGAAAATAAATTACTGAACTACCAGCCGGAGTGACAGATGAAACACCTTGCAGCACCCTCCTCCCTCCCTCCTAAAGTGACGGCCCTAATCGTGCCAGCAGTCTGAGATGCTGGTGAGGAGATCAAAGCCACAGAGAAAGCCCCCCACAGCAGCCTCCAGCTAGTTACAAATGCCTGTCTCTTCTGTACACATGAGATTAGCTGGGATCTTTATGAGGAGAGTTAGTCAGGCTAACAAGAATGCTACAGCTAACTTGCATATTGAATCCATGTGCATGACCACTCATTTTTTTAATAGTAAAAAAAACTGTCTGTGGGGCATCAGATCACATCCAGAAAGAGAGGTGGCAGCTTACAGGAAAATTTATGTAGCCAAAATCTAGAAACTCCATTTCGGATGTTTTAAACCAAGAAGGTAGTCTGTGAATTTAGCCCCAGAACTGCCCTGCTCTTGGTTCTACAACGGACAAGAACAAGTTTTGTGGTTTACCATAACCACAAGTTTTGTCATGGTAAACCACAAAACGCCCAGAGTCCTGAGATTTTACTTTGCCAGAAAGATTCAGGTCTAGCCAAAGAACTGCATGATGGATGCTGCTTGAATTGCAGGCCAGAAGACAAATTAGGGGAGCCATACAAAAAGTTCAGTATAAATCACTAGAAAAATATATTTTACAGATTTGAAAACTATAGTAAATGGAAGTGATGTAGATGAAAGATGAACTTTCATGTTGAAACTACTTTTTGGAAAGAGTTCACAAGTGTTCGTACTTCCTCTAGTGGGGCCAGACTAGAGTTTTTGGTAAATGAAGAAACTTCTGTGCCCCATGCCCCCCCATCCCCCACTACCAAGAACCATGCCATGCAAAACCAACGCAGGTTTGTACGTTAAAATATATGAACAGAACTAAATTTCACACAGCTGTAGCAGTGTCAAGAAATGTATGACAGTTACCTTATTTTAGTGCCTGAAGAACTTCTTGAAGTGTGGTTGGCCAGCTCTTCCCTTATGAGTTAAGAGAATCTCTCCTTTCATTCCCTCAAGAAAGGCCTCATTTTTCTTGTCTGGGATCCTCATCTTCTTGGAAGACCTCCAAGGCATCCACAGGCTGCATACGGTAGGTCTTCAAACATTGAGGAGACACTCTGAGCTTTACCCCCATGGGCAATGTTCTCAGTTCAGACAGCAGGACAGAGCTCTTCAGATTTGCCTCTTGACTCAACACCAGCCAGCATCAAAGCAGACCACCAAGTAACCCATCCCCTTGTACAGAGATGACTTTTATTTCAGTGCACCAGAGGAGATCTGTCTTAGCTAGTGTCTTTCATAGTGTCCTTTTGATTGGCTTTGAATTAGGCTACAGCAGTAAGTTATATTTTATACATTTAGCAAACGCTGCTGCAATCAGCACTATATTTGGCATTCAAATGTATGCAGAAAAACTGGCTGAGTTGGTTAGCTCCCCATTCCCAGTGAGAAGTGCTGCCAGTGTGTCAGCCAGGCAAGGCTGCATGTCCTCTGGAAGGAAGGGCCCTTGAAGGGCTTTCCCAAGTCCTCCTGTTCAGTCTCTAGGATGCCTCTGGTATGTTTTATAAATGCTCCCACCGCAATGGGAGGGAGAAACCTGAGGAGCAGCTGGTCCTGGCAGTGCCCCCCGCCAGTCTGACTCCCCTGTGAGCCTGTTCAACTCCATGTCTCACCCATAAACAGCAAGGCATTTCTGGGGACACTCCTGGCAAGACATCCTAGTCCCCTTTGCGGGGCAGATCTATCCAGGAGAGGATGGCATTCTGAAACCTCAGTGTGCCTCTGAGAGGTTCGTGTTGGCTCACAACATGCACCAGACACATTCTCATCATATGGCAGTTTACTCATAAATATACAAGTGACTGAATAGGACAAAAAATATTTGTCTCTTATAGGCACACATAAAACATTTAAACATCCATGACCCAGAATTTCATCTATCCTTGCAGCATTTTCAGATATCTCCCAACACTTGATTTTACTCTACTTTTTTCTGGTTTAGATACCTACATGTCCTCTACTAATCAGTTAGTAGATATGAATCTTCCTCACAGTAGTCCCTATAATGTTCCCTTTTAGAGTTACCATTTTTAAACAGTGGAGCTAGAAATTTTAAAGATGCACTGGTTCCAAGATAAAAGTAAAGATGCAGGAATTCAGAAGAATCTTTGCTTTACTTGGATTATGGTTGAGCTCCCGTAAACAAATAATATTTATTGTGAAGCAGGTATGAAATCAGGCTATAAAACCAGAAAATAGCTGAAGAGTAACTTGCTTACTACAGATAAGGAAACCTGAATATATGATGGAAATACCAGCTTAAACAAGTGAATGCAAAATTTATTTGTTTTACCATAGCAAAGATAATCAAGACCTATTTTTTTAACTTAGTTCATTTTTTTTTCATTGTCTTCTCTTCAGTTCTGCCTCTACAAAAGGCTAAATATTTATGTTATGCATTCCCAGGTTTTCTTAGAAGCTGGAATAATGCTGTTGCAATTTAACAATATAACAGAACAAAAAAAATCCCAGCAGAGGTGGAAGAGTGGAGGGACACACTGCATTATCTTTGTACCTGTACTGATTTGTACTGTACTGCATGGTAATAACTAGCCAAAAGCATTGCTCTGTTGCTTGTTGCTGTTGTTAAATGGTTCAGATTTCTATAAGTTCCTCAAAAACTAACAGTATTTTTGTTCTGCAACTGAATGGATTTGTTCTCTCCTCTGCACATGAGAGATTAATATGTCACATTCCTAATAGCATTATTAGGAGCTGCTTGCAAAAATCTTTTGATGACGCTGAGCCAGGTCATTCAGTAGCAATGCAGACCTAATTCTGCACTGGATGCTGTCTACAGTTCTGTGTGAAATGAATAAAAATGGTGTTGCAGACTCAGTGTGCTGTGCTGGATTCTTTGCAAGTCATCCTGTTTAAGAACTGAGAGTAAAGCTGTATTGGCAATGAGGAGCATTCTCTAAAATAACAAGCCTTGAAGTTTTTCCTCCACATTTTTGTCTTTTTCTCTTTTGGAAAAACAACAAAACAAGCAACACCTCAACCCAGAGATCCAGAGATATGGAGAAATAGCAAATACAGAGAATAGTACATAGTAAACATGGAAAAAACAGCAAACATGAAGAAAATAGTAAATAAAAACATTTCATTACCCCTTTTGCCTTTGAGAAAGATTTCATGAAATATAAAAAGACAGAAAAATAATAATAAAAAAATCAGTGTCATGTATAACTGGAAAAGATTTCTGCTGTGTATATAATGTAACTTTCTTGTTTCTCTACTTCAATAGGAATCTGATCAAGCTAAATTTTACAGGCAAAGTTATAAGTACTAATTAAAGTTACTGATCATCTCACTTTATCTAGTTAGATTTAGAAACTGCAGAATGTATGATATATGAGAAGAAAAATTATTTAAAGCTCTCTAGAGAACAAAAGCAGAGGCCCTTATATAACAGAACGTCTTTGAGATGCTGGCAGGGAAATCCAAGACAATCAACCTGGATGACAACAAACCCTGACCTAGGGTGACCAACCTAATGGAGACTCAAAGAAGCCTGAAAGAAGCTGAAATTAAAAAATTTTGAGCAGCTCCAGTCAGAATCATAAGAAAGTCACTGCCAGTGAGGTTTTCCTGGAAGCCACATTAACCACCTTGGCTTCTCAGAAGCTCTTTGAAAGCTGGAGGTTGGGCATAAACCTCCCTTGTCTTTGACTGTAAGCACTTCATTCTGGGCTGGGAACTTCACCACCAGGTGCTTCAGTGCAGATGGTTTTTACAGATTCTGACCTCAGCTACTTTGCAAAATAAACAGGTTTTGTTTAGTTCTCAGTTTTCTGTAAGATGAATCTCATGTGTGACACATCTCACATCTTAGCAGATACAGCCTTCTGTCCATGGAAGAAAGCATAACTATTTCAACTAAAAAGCAGATACGTCTGCAATTTGGTTTGAAGCTTTCAGTCATGAATCTCATAATAAAACTGAGACTGAACCTCATTACATTGTGAAACAAAGTTTACAGACTGAGGATATGTCCTCAAAACTACTGAAGACAGAGATGCCTATTTTGAAAAGAGAAAAAAAGAGATAATGCATCTACTAAGAGGAGGCAAGACAGTGGTTCACTGGTCTATCTGATCATAACTCTATTAGTACCTTGATAAATAAATCATATCATAACTGTGCAAAAAGACTACAAATCAGGAGATGCATAACCATCTGATATTTGGTACAGGCCATCCAGAAGAAGCTCAATAAACGTGGTACAAACTAGAACTTGTTAACCCAAATTCTTTGAAAAATATTAACTCAACATTGATTTTTTTAATGACCTTTTGCAGAAAAATGTTATCACTTCTAGAGCAGCTGGTGACCTCAATAAGCCCTCTGTCCCCAAGTGAGAAACAAAAAAGCCCTATGTTTTAGTTAAACTGCACTTGGCATCAGAGCAAGCATTGTAAGATGGTACTGCCATCTTCATGAATAAGAAACATTTGATTTATTTATTAGTTTGAAAGTGAGAAGATTCTGGGAATTTGTTGTCAAGCCAGAAGAGTTTCTATTTTATTACCTGTTCTTCCAATTTGTATAATGAAGCTGCAGAGAATAAGAAACTAGCAACTGAATTAGTCTTTTATGAGTTATTTTCAGCTATTTCCTAAGTAAAGACATAGAGTCCTCCTGTATTCATGTTCCCTCAGTCATCATTTAGTACCTGAGAGACTTGAGCTTGTCACCTAGGTCCTAGGATGCAATCCTATGTAACAAATTAAATCAGGAAATTAAAATGTCCTATCATCTACATGTCTGAAAAAAAGTGGAAGATGAAAAGGCATTTCCTACCTTGTTTTCTCATGGCTGGTCAAGAAATAATGGTAAGAAAATGAGGAAATGCTCACCCATGTACCTTGTTGTTTATTCGCCCATCGGAGAGTACAATTTGAAGGTAAGGTAGAACATTTATTTAAATAGTCCAACAGAAATGCTCTTCATACAAAGTCTCCATCAGTTAATCATAGTTTGCCATTTAGAGAGCTGGTATTTTTCTATTATATCAGAAACTGTGGATCTCCTGCAGGTGTATGAAATACTTTTTATTAGTCCCAAGGGCTTAGCTGTTCAATAAATTAAGAGCAGGAAATCCAAGACATGTTATCTCTTCTACCTGAATTAATTGGCAAATTGTTCTCTGTTGCATAACAGGTGCAAAACACATCATATCCTGCGCCTTGCTCCTTCTGAGACAGCCATCCGAGATGCTCTGATGCTTTCTGTGCAGTGGGTGTTCTGTGTCAGGTTTCAGAAGCGAAATCTTGCCTGCTCTCTGTGAGCATGGAGATCTCTACTGCCTACTGCAACACTTCCTGCAATGGGCTGATTATGTACATGTGGACTGCAGTATATTCATAAACCCTAGGAATAAACAGTGCCAGAAAGTGTAAAGTATTGCTCCTTATTGTTGTCTTATATCTAAAAAGGTAATAAGAGAAAGAACTAATTTTCTTTTTAAAGTATTGCTTGCCAAGGGTCAGTTCCCAGCCCATTCCAAACCAACACAAGTTTTACTGTTACCTTGAATGACATTGAGGTTAGGAATGTTAATCTTAATAGGTGCATCTGACAATCAGAAACACACATATGCTTCCTCAATCAGAAAACAGTGCCATAGTGAACTCTCTCATACAACCATAATAATTAGCTGTTCCATACTTGCACACAGTAGCATTCTGAACACTAAAACAGAGGACTCAGCTTTCACATAACAAATTTGGGAGTTTCTTCTCAAGTCAGACAGGCCCAGGGAGCATAGAATCAGGCTCACTGTCCTTCCAGCACTCCCAAACAGAGCGGGCAGGAGGTTTGCATTGCATGGGAAATGCGTGGAAAGCTCTCCTAGGTGAGATTTCGAATGTTTCCCAAGACGAAGTCCATTTTTAACAAAAGAAATCCAAACCAAACCAAAACAACAACAACAAAAAAAATTGCTTGTATTTGCGGAAAGTTTGTATGCAATTTTCTGCTACATACGGCTCGTTTCTTTGGATTCAAGCAGTCCTGAAGGTAGAAATGCGAGCGCAATTGTCAGACGGCAGCAGGGGAGCGGTGGGTGGCTCTGCTCTCCGCTGGCCTCCCCGCTGCTCCGATTCGCTTTCCCTCCGCGTCCCGCCGTGCCCGCTAAGTAAGGCAGCTGCCACAATCAAAGTCAGAACCTCAGGACACAAAACCATCCACGAGAAAAACCTTTCTGCACTATACAGGCTGATTGAGGATGGCAGAGCACACAGGATAGCAGCAGCAGCCCCGACCTCTGCATGGCTTATCAAAAGTCAAAAATCACATTGTTGTCTCAATTGTGTGTGAAAACAATGACTGACTCTTAGGTTTTAGCTAAAAGGGATAAAACAGATAGCCTTGGCTTGTGCTGAGGATGCTCTCCACAGGAGACTGTGTAAGGCAACAACAGCTTAGGAAAACACCCTAATCCTGAGGCCAGGAACATCAAATTTTCACAGCTGTGAACCAAACCCAGTCTAGGGTCGGGCCTCCAACAGTGAACAATTTCAGCTCCATCAAAGAAAGGTGCATGAAACACTGTAACAGGCAGAGATGGGATAAGACAACTTCATATGAAATGCCTTATCCTAATACTTCATTTGGGACTGGCTTGACATCTGGAATAAGAATTTATGGTTTTATGGTCTTTCCAAATAGTGTGTTTGTGGATTCACAGTTGTGTAAGGGCAGGTAAGGAAAGTGAAAAGATGATTAATTATTATAAATTTGTATTGTATCAATGTTGTATCTATATTGCATCTATTTATTATATATTCTATTCTATTATATATTGAGCTTAGATAAAGAGAATGTCACTATGGCCACAGAGTCAAGAACAGGCTGTGCTTCAGGCTGCCTGTGAGTGAGGTCAAATCATATCTTAAAACCAGCTCTTCTTCTCATTGTCACCTTTGTGATGGGAGGTGAAACAGCCCTACCTCTGCTTCCAGCAACACACTTTCAGCCCCACTCTCTCATTCCTTAAGACTGTGCTCTGGTGTGAAAACAAGTCCAAAGTCCAATTCACACAGGGCTCTACTCATCACCTACACAATGCTCATAATTTAGAGTGGATTAAAATTAAATTTCACTTTGCATGATCCATTCTTCTGGGACTTTTTAGCACTAGCAGCTGCAAAAGCTGCTGAGTTTGAACAGAGTTTATGCCACTCAACCTGTGCCTTACAGCACTTTCATAAAGACCATTTTCAAGTTCAGGACTGAAAACTTCCACAGGGTTAGATCCATTATAGCTCCTTTGCAGGTTTTCTTAACAATCCTTTTTAAAAAGACATTTTAAAAGGCAAACTGAAGATCTAACTCTGGCACTGGAAGGCAGCTAGACGCAGAAACTGCTGGACCATTACACTAATTGCAACTTAAATGTTTTAAAGAACAGCCAGATAAGTTTACCTCAGCTTTGCAAAGGTGTATTATTTAGCAACACATAGAGTACAGTCTTCTTTCCTATCTAGAAAATGTGAAGGAGAAAACTTTTTACCTGACTTTTTTTGACCATTGGCTTTGGGGTTTTGAATTCTGGCTTTTTCATTTAGTTTAGATTTTGTTTATTGAAACCTTCAGAGCTAATCTAGGCAATTTACACTGACATGTCCTTGTGACTTACAATTCATATTGAATCATGTCAGATACCATCTCAGGCATAAGTGTACAGCAGCAAAATCAATACTACCTAATGTAGACATTATACATAAACTTAGAAAATGCATTCAGTGACTTTTTTATTATTTTAATGCAAATCATAACATAGTACAGATAAAGTACATTTGAAAACTAGCCCTCTAGTCAGAAAAACACGAGAAGTTATTAAGTTTATCTTGATTATCTTTTGAGTGTTTTTGATGGAATATGTTATCAGGTATTTTCTTAAATGTGAACCCTTGCTACCTATAACAACTTACATGAAATACCACAGCCAGTCACTCTAGATATCTTCTATTAGTCCTCAGAATCTATAAAGTCAGTCCATCACCATTTGATAGACTTGAATCTGGCTACATATAGTTTTCAAAATCTTAGGAGATTAAAAAATATTCAAAACCAGGCATGTTTTTAATGGAAGTCTGTATCAAACTGTCTTTCTCCTAAAGAATTTTATTCCTGACAACAGCTGGGAAGCAAAATTATTTTCTGATACAGTTCACAGCTAATGGCAGAAATTGAGGGAGTTACAAGTAATGGAGAGAGAGACGATCAATTGGGACCATTTAGCACACCAGCTGCCATAATCAATATGCAATTATTACTTCCAGGAACACAGAATTACTGATGCTTTAACAGATTTTCATTGTTTTCAATTCTTTGCTTTGATGTGAAGGTAATCTGAAATGGACAATATACTGGTACTTTGTGTAGGCATGCACCCCCCCACAGTGGGGCTTTTCCAAATAAGGAAAAGGATTCAGCTTAAGTTAGCCAGAACCTTCGGTCTCCTGTTTGAAACTATTGGCTCAGTGCCAAGGAACCGGTACCAATTGGACCCTGTCCCTGTCTGTCAAAACCTATATGTGTTTCTATTGGCAGCTTGCCAGTAAAGCCCACCTGAAATATAAGGTACTTAAGACAAGATAAAAGGCTCCAACGACATTTTCAGGCTGTTTTAGCAGGCAAATGAGCTTGTCTCTCTGCTGTGCTCGGCTTAACTCTTTTATTTGTATTATTCTCAGTTTATTTTGTTATTAAACATTTTGTTTTACAAGACATGCCTGATCATGCTGTTGCGCTATTTTTAAATCCACAACCCCTGCCGGCCAGGGAACCCTGGAAAAGTGTGGCAGAGGACCCCCCCTGCCGCAACCTTCTGTATTTTATTTCAGTTTTTTTAAGTTACCCTCAGTGTTTAAAAATCCATGTTTTTATTTCAAAATAGCACTTGTTACCTACAAAATCCTAATAACTATTTGCTTCTAAAAAGCCATCACCACAGAAATGTTGGAAGTGTGAGTAGACAATGTTTGGTTCTGCTCCTGCAACCAGGGGAGATTACAAGGCTTTCACATCATTCAGGGGAACAGAGTGTTGGAAATGCACATCCAGTTAACAGTAGAGCACTGTGATAGAAGTGTGATAACAAAGACAGATAAGTTTAAAATCAGGATGGCACACAGCTTCCCTCCTCCCCCTTTATTTCTTTTCTTTTTAATCTGATTTTTTTTTTCAAAATAAATATGTTTTTTTCAAATGTGTTTACAATCGACCAGAAAAGAAGAGGAGAAGCAGCTGGGAAGCCAGCAAACTACAGAGCAGGAAAACAGAGTCCAGCGTGGCTGTGGCTGTGTGCCACTCACATAACCAGGCACAGAACCCTTCCAAATGTAATCCTGTTTGTGTCACTGTTTGCTATACTCCCTAACTGGATTAAAAAGAAAAAGAAGACAAATCCAAATCCTCCAAGGGCTATCTTTGGAACATCCTCAGAGATTAATGACAGGCTCACAAACAGGAAACTGTTTATAAAACTCATTTGTGGCATGCCTCTGGATTAGGAGGCTGAGGAATTCAAAATAGTATGGCTAGAATAATGGAGAAAAACTCCAGAACAAACCATCCAGATTATTCTCAGATTATGTTGTCATTCTCTTTTTGTGTCTGTCTCTTCTTTCACTTAAAAATAATTTTCTAGGTTTTATTTCTTTTTTTGCAACTGTTTAGGATTAATGAAGTGTGTATTTGTAAAGTGTGTGAAGTCTGGCAATGTGATTGTTACCTCTGGCTCCAAGGGAAGGAATAGACTGACAGCAAGCTCCTGGTATGTCTGAAACAGGGGAAAAAATGTGTAAAACAAAGAATGTTGGACACATTCTGCTTATCCATTGGAAGTATTCTGGATATTATGTGATATTCCAAATTCAAACTGTCCAAGAATAGTATTTTGAGCCTCAGATTTCCAAACCTCACAAGTTCCATTCAGAATCAAGGTAGTTGCTTTTTAAAAAGTTATTTTAAAAAAGTTATAGCCAAATAAAGCTCATGAAATTTCTTAGGTTACCATTCTTTTCCATCTTGTTGCTGAATACTTAAATTACATTTTACAGTTCCTTACATATTATGAGCATTAGTAGTATAATTTTTCCAAACGGTAACCTCAACATCCAGTTAATCCACAGATTAAGGATCTGGTGCCTTCTGACTCTTGCCAGGACTACTGCAACTGATAGAGTCTTGAGAGAAGTTGGTCTTAGATAAGCCATAATGGTTTTAGTACCTGTAGAGAAAAGTGTGTGCTCTGGCTACTGAACAAGCAAAATTGTCTCTCCATCTCATTTGTGCAAAATGACATCTATTATTGCTGGCTGACGCTTCCATTTGTGCACTGTGACCCCTTCAGAGGCAGAAGAAAAAATACATTTGTTCAACACTGAGTCTTCTTTTATCACCTGATATGAAAAGACTTCTATTTGCCCCATTAAAAAATGGTTAAATAGCAGGAGCTGGAATGTAATGAATTGGAGAGACTGAATGCTAATTAGATACACATATCAAAAATCAATTTAACTTCTTCAGTTATCAATATCCTGATGCTGCTTATACTTCATTACTTCACAGTTCTATTTATATACCAAAGTACACTTGTGTTTAGTAGTGTCAGTAGTGGTATTTGTTTAATAGGTATTTTACTTAATGTCAGACTGCTGATCACATAAACCTGCAAGGGCTGGGAAGAACAACAAGTGTAAAGAAATACACTCAACACCTCATAAGACAGGCACTGCTATTCCAGGATACAAGTGAGACCCTCCGTACAACTGATTCAAAAAGATGTTGCAAAAAGCTATAAAGTACCAAATCTGAAATCTCTGAGCAGTTAGTTTGGGAACTGCTGTATTAACAAGATGACTCACAAGATGACCCACGTGACCAATATTACCATGTGATTGGTGCTATTTCTTTGTTTAGATTTTTAATCCCACAGTTTTTAAGACAGCTTCATGACTGAGGGATATGTTGTGCACACTTGGAAATGGCAGTACCACAACCCCACATCTTTACCTGCACATTTTCAAGACTGGCACTTTCTCTTACCCCTAGTATGCAGAAAGCAGCAATCCTCAGATGTCCCAACACCTTCTTACTGGCTGACATCACTGCACGTAAGCAAAATCCTTTAATGTTATTTTAGTGATCAGTGTGTTCCAAGAAAAGGATAAGGGTACTCTCTGAGTAAGTGCTGACACCAGGCCAGGACACATTTTGCAGCAGAGGTCTCTGCAGCTATCACTTGATCCCTGAGCTTCTCTACTGCAATTTTTTAGAACTGTAGAAGGTTTTATATCCCAAATTTTCCAAAGCATCTTTCCCCTAATATTTTGTTTAAAAAAATTAGGAGCACTTTTTAAAAACTGAATTTGAGACATGAGTTCAAACTGTGTCTAACTTAGGACTTTCTTAGATGGAAAACAACACCTAAAACCTCCTAAAACCTTGCTACCTCAAACCCAGTGAAATAGAAACAGCTGTGAAATTTCAATACAATGCCTTGCACATTTTACTTGTAACATTTTTTACCTATTAAATATGAATCAATAAGCATGAGTTAGGTTATCACCATTCAAAGGTAATACTTCTGTGCTAGATGTGCAGCTCCTGGGTCTAATGACAGGGATCTACAGAGGCATATTTTAGTGAAGAACTGTCAGCTTCCTAAACCACTCTTATTTTCTGGCAATTTCTGTGCTTATGGGCTTGTTGCTCATGAGACTGTGGAGACAGTTTCAGAGTGGGAAATTTCAAAATTCTTTTGATTGCAGAGTTAATTGGATTCATTAGTTACCACTGAGCTTTTAAATTATTTTCCTGTTTGTCAAGTGTTCTGTATTACATGTGCAGTTAAAAAAAAAAAAAAAAGTCTGAAAAGCACATTCTGTAAATTTGAAGGAATACAAACATTTCTCCTTTAGGAACTAAGTTAGGTTATGGGACATGAAAAAGTTGAATAGTCTTAGCTTTTCATCTGCGATGATCTGAGTTGGATGCTAAAGGTTTTGTATCCTATTAACAATCTCCTGAGCTAACCAGCCCCTTAAATGTGATTACAAGGATCACGCATCTAAGACCTTCAAAAGGGGTTACGGAGCTCTTTTGATCAACTAAAGAAAATATCTGGCAAAGCTCAGGATTGCTTTAGAGAAAACTATGCATTCAATAAATAAATTATGCTTTTGGACATCCTTGATAATTCATTATGGTAGATGGTATTTATGATCAAAAGAATACTGAGCTAGACATAGACACTCAGTGGTGGTTTTCCTAGAGGATATTTACTCAGGTGTTGCAGGAAGTACTGCTTCTCTGTAATAAACACCAAAGGGGAGGAGTTCCTTATATTTGCTACAGGCTGTGCTCAGTCAAGCAGCCAGAGAGGTCAAAAAGCACTTCCCCAGAGAGGTAAGTTCTTTGACTCTTATAGTGCTGGTCTTCTGATAATTAAGCATGCTTGTTTATTTTCTTAAGTTATCATTTATATATATCTCTTGATCTTTTTGTGTGTTGCTTGTTATTTGCATATGTACCTCACTAGTCATCAAAACAACTCCTATTGAGTAGTATACTATTAAAAGATCCGTTATAAAGAGAAAAATAGATAAAAACCAGAACCATATGCCTTAGGTCCCACAAACTTTCTATGGTTGAGGTTTGCCCAGGATTTGGAGCCTAGGAGCCAAGGACCTCTTTTTGTAGGGAGGGTCTGCCATGTCCTGCCTATCTGCATCCTGACTTTATTTGGATGTAGTATGTTCTTTCACAATATAGAAAATATTATTTTAAGTAAATTATAGCCTTAATTTGGTGCCTTAATCACAAGGGCATCTTTCCCACCCTCCCTACCCCACACCCCCACTCCTGTTTGTTATTAGAAGCTTCTAAGAATATAGAAGTCTGAATGTATCAGTTCTGGAGTAAAACAGCTCTATTCTACTTATGTATGTTTCGGGTCCATCACATTTTAATAATGAAGAGTAAGACATTCTAAAAGCAACTACCTAATGTGATCCAATGTTGAAGATGCTTTGAAAGGGTGTCTGTTCATACTGCTTTCATATTTGTCACATAGTAATTTAAAAATAGTTTTCAGACTTGCACCCCAAATGTTTCTAACATAGGCAAGAACTGTGTTGAAAGGCAAGGAGAAAGTCTGAAACTAATCTAATCACAATCTATTAAAAAGATAGTGTAGTATAGATGCTGTCTTGTGGCATTAAGCACAACTTAATACCAGGTACAGCTGGAGATGATCACACTTCATTTATCTTTTAATATATATATCTGGATATTGTCAATACATAGTATTTATCCTTAATATTTTCAAATTTATTTTGGGGCAGAGAAAGCATATAGCCATATTTACTCTAGAACTTTCAAATCTCATCTGAAAAGTTTTCTAGATAAGAGCAAAGCAGTAATTTTTTGGGAAAATGATGGACGGCAGCCAAGGTAGGTTGAGATGGAAAAAGAACATGAAGGAGTGGAAATAAAGGCAAAGGAGAAATGTGGCTAGGCTGCATGACACTGAATGTCACGTAATCATTTCATGACTAAATTTTCCAGCACAGTCAGTGTCCATTTGACACACAGAATGTCATTCCCTAAGGGCATAAATTCCCTGTTTGTTTGAACAGTGCCTACCTCAATAGGCCTTGGACACTGGTTATGACTTTAACCAGTCTGCACCAACAGGCTGCCACTACTTATATATTGTTCACTATTACCTAAATGAAATAGATACAAGTTTTTTGGAGTTTCACAGAGCAGTTCACCTGAAAAATTAATTCATGCAGAAGACATAAGTGTGTTCAATACTCCAAGTGGTTTATCTGAGCCCTGTCACAGGGTTTTGCCTTTGAGGTCCCTTTGACAGAGGTAGCGCTCATAGAGAATTTTAGTCTTCAGAGCTAAGGGATGGTAACATCAGCACACAGTGAGAGTTAGAAGAGGTGGGCAGCAGTGGTTTTACAACAGCACTGCTGGAAGTGGGAAGGATCATATCAGCCAATCACCGATGTTACTCTCTTTTCTGGTTCCCATGATTGTGTCTAAACACTTCTCAGTGCCTTGCTCCAGGTCTCAGATGCACGCAAGCTCTTCTGGGAGAAGAGCTATGAGTACTCATCACTTCTTTTGCACCTGAATTTCCACTGAGAGGCTTCTAGCCTTTTTCTGATGGTGCCCTCTGGCCAAGCTTCTGCATGATCAGAGGATTAGGCTGTCATGCTTCTGCGTGTGACTCGCCATCCGCTAGACAAACAGCTGAAAGGCAGTGGGGTGCCAGGCACGTCCAAGCAGAACCAAAAGCAATGAGAGCTTTGCTCAGGGAGGGGGAAGCTTTCATTGAGTGTTGCTCCTGTAGTGTTTGAGCCTAAAAGATATGGATATTTTTACAACTGAGGCCCTATCATGCTAGTGCTTCCAACTGTAATTAGTAAAATGGGATCATAAAACTAGGAAGATCATTTTGTATTTTTATAGGGTCTCAGCCAGGTAAAGAAGGACTGTTATGAAGGGACAGAGCAGCCAGCAACAAAAGGAGTTAATAAAGTCTGTATGGGATGTTAAACTATCACTCATAAATTTCTACATGCATAATGCAGTGCACAGTCTAAAATTGTCAACAACTTTTATACAATAAAGTAGCAGTACTTGGATGAAGGAAATCCAAGAGGCCTCTTGTCTGTGTGGCTATTTTGATGTCTGGGATGGGGCAAGCAACCATACCTGCTACAGATAGATTCATATAGAGAGGCCATCCATGAACTACCTGGTGTCTACTCTGCTTTTGAGAAAGATGTAGAACATAGATATATTGTGTCAGACCTGTCTGAAAACAAAATCCAGGTTCAAATATTATTAGAAAAATGAAAGGAGCAAACCTTGGTGATGTTTGGCTGCTTCTTTGCAGTGAATTTGTCGGGGATCTTGCAAAGAAAACCTAACCAGCATAATGAAAGCCTGATTCATGTACCACATAGGAGCTGTACTTATAAAATTCATCCATTTCCAACTTTTGAGTACTTTGTCTTGCAACTTCACCCTGCTATTACGTTATTACACTTATCTTGTGCTGCTGTGGTGTAGTCACCTCTGCAACAAGTACTAATGTGAGCTCGGGGCGTGCACCAGATGTGAACTATTTTTAGAGGGCCAGGTAGGTCCATTAGGTTTTCTCAGGGCAGCGCAGCCATGGGCAGCCCCAAGGCCACGAGCCGCAGCTCTCCCATGCCAGGCCGGCAGCCTCGCTGTGTGCCCGACGCCGTGTAATCCCCGCGGGGCGGATCAGGGTGCGGGGGCTGTGACCCGGCTCTGGAGGCGGCCGGCCCGGGCTCCCCAGTGGCCGTGGCGGGCCCGGCTGCGCGCTCAGCTGCCGCCGCTGTCCCGCCGGGAGGGA
>VWYP01001845.1:83390-198305 GCA_013400435.1 Pycnonotus jocosus | reverse complement strand
TTTTCCTTTTCCCCTTGTGAGTGAGTTTCTGGATAAGAAACGCGTGCAGAGTAGTCGGGAGCCATGCGTGTCCCTTGTCGTGCCCGCGGTGAGGCAGCCGGGCGCTCCCGGCCGGGCAAAGCGCTGCCCGCCCGCGGGACACGCGGGGCTGTGGTGTGACCCTGGCCTGGGCAGGGCACGGTGCGATCTTACCGTGCCCACTGGACACTCGCACCCCGTAACTGCTTGTCGACTCATGCTAAGTGCTAGCAAGTTTGCTTGTTGTCTGCAATGCCTTCCTTATCTTGCTATCAAGTTACTGTATCGCCTTAATTTCAAGCCCTGACAAAGCTCATTGGTACAGCAGCTAAATTAATTTTGAGTTACCACTTTTCTGTTGTTGGAAGTTCTAGTAAATAAGGAGTGAGTGGCGTCACACCATATCGATTTTTATGGCTTTATAAAGTTTTACTGTGTTAAAATTGGAAAATTGAGTGATGCTTTAGCTTTGAAAACCAAGTTATTTGCTAATATATTGATCTAGTGTTTAGTCATTGAAAAATTATTCTCATCACTTGCAGCGCCTTTCTTCTGGGAGCCACAAAATTAGCTGGATATAATTCAATTCATGGATTGCTAATGTCAGTTCATTACTTCTGGTGGCACAAAGTCCTAATACAATTTGATAATGAATCATTCCCCTTTCCATTATTAATCTTGTTTCATGATTGTAATGCCCTTGCATAAATATTGTCTGTCGGATGACAATTGCCACAAAAATCTTTAGCAGTCATTTGTTTTCAAAACATCAGAGCTTTTAAAATCGACAACAGTAATTAAATTTAGCATTTTGTTTCCTTTTTCTTTTCATAACCTCTTTCTTTAACTAAAGATTGGCTTTAAAAAAGGTTTGGGTTCTGTACTGGTATCATGTTAAAACTCTGAAGGACTGCAATCTAGTGGGTAGCCCCTGTGTATGAGAATAGATTGAATGCTTACAGCCCTCGCTTATTATTTAACCTGTTGTTTATAAAATCCCCTCCTCTGATGGAGTTACCTTAGAACTGTAAACCTCATCAGGCAGTCTGACTTTGACTGTTGTGGGGCATGGCAGGGACATGGATGGAAACCAAGGTGGAACCTAGCACTGAAGTAGATCCCTTGCATCTGTGCCCTCTGAGAACATTCAGAGAGTGAAGAGCTGGAGCCTCCCATCAGCAGGGCTGGCCCATGCAGTCTGCAGCAAGTTAAAATGTCAAGATCAGCTGCATAATAATCCGCAGATGAAATGTCAGTGTGGACACCCAAGATGCATTTATCAATAGGAGGAGATCAGGCACTGATACCACACAGTCCTGCTTCTCTACTGCGTGTAGAAGTTTTACAAAGGTCAAGGAGTCCAGAGGCATCAAATGTCTCTGAAAGCTGTCTTGCTTTGTTGGGAAACTTGTCACTGGATAAATGACTGAAGAAAAGAAGTGTTTTTAGAAAGAGAAGAAACAGTTGCCCAGCCTTTCAGATAGTAAACATTAAAAAGTGGCCTCAAAATCAGATCAGTTTTTTTCTGTGAACAATCCCAAGATTGATGTATGTACTTTGAATTGTGCCCAGGAGATATGTTGTCTGATACTTGCCTAAATTGATCACCACTCCTTGCCTCCAAATGCTTTACATTTACCTACATTTACATTAATTTAGGGTTTGGTTGCTGGATTCAAAGTTTGCTTGGCAATGTCATTGCATGGTGCTTGCCTTCTTTGTGCATCATCAGACAATGTCCAAGTTGCCTGACAGCTTTCAGGTGATGAGATGTGGCTGTCTTGCAGTTTTCCTGGCTGTAGTATGGAGCTGATACTCATTTTTTCAGTTGTCAAGCTAGAACTCTTTATTTCCAGCATTTAAGTAGATAGAATTAATTTACCTTAGCATGTCTGCATCTGAAGCAGTGTAACTGGGCTCCTGTTGTAGGCAATGGAAACTTAGCCAGTAGAATCAACAATGTCTGGAGACTAAGCTGTCTTATGCTAAGATAAATGCTAACCAGGTGAAGTGAATCAATTTTTTTTATTGCTTTGACTGAAATGGAATTATAGCATCTAATTTAGGTTCCAGTAGGTGTATTCTACACATCAGCTTAGGTGAAGCCTACCTAAATTGAGGTCTTGTGTCTTTCTTACTCATGTAAACACATAACAGTGAAAGACATGGACTGACTGTTAGAGGTTGTTGATTTTTATTCTTTATCTACAATAGCTGGGACTAAAGAGATCTTTTTTCCCTCTGGAAGGGTTCTTGCAGACAGGAAGGACAGTTGAAAGCAGTGGGGAATATATGGAATAGAAAGTAGTAAGCAAATTGATGTGCAGTTGAAGAGGATAATTTGTCTAGACATATGGAGAGTGCAAAAATTATGTAATTATGCAAATTTGCTGTTGTTTTAGAGTGAAATTATAATGCTAAGTGCATTTAGCTTTTGACAAGTGAAGTAAAAAAAAAAAAAAAAACCAGCCTGCAAACCTATGAACACTTGTCTTTAACTAATGGTCAAACTGGATAATCTGCTCACACCGAGCTTAGGTTTGAGTATGGTTCCCATTCAGATATAGGTTGCATCACCATCAAAATCAGAGGCCAGATATTCCCCCAGAATTGAACAGGGGTGATATTTGAATTTCCAGAGCAAAGCTTACTCTTTGAATGATGGCCAAGATAATATAATGCATAAATGAGTCATTATAGCTCTAGCTGTGAATCTGAGCTGCAGTCCATGATCTTAGTTGAATAATCAAATTATTTGGACATTTATCCAGAAATTGCTAGGTGCTAGTATGATGAAGGGCATATTGTAGCCTCATGCTTTTTGGCTTGTTTTGAGAATCCCATGTGGCAGCCTTTAACTTTCTTATTAAGGACTTGTCAGTGTGGCATAACTCATGAAATAAGAAGAAATGTGGTTTGGGATTTGATTGTGCCATTGCATTAAGTATTTGAAGGCCCCACTTGTGCCCTGTGACCAGTGCCAGACCAAAGAACATCTCAATTAGATATTGAATAAAAGAATAAAGGGGGTAAAAATGTGAGGTGAGATGGAGTTTTTTATTTGATATAACAAGCTGTCTATTTTTGTTTGTTTTGTTCGGGTGATTGCTTTTTCTGGCTTCTATTAGGCAAGGGGTTTAATTTTCACAGTCTGAAGGAATGCATTGTGTCACCTTCAGAGAGTAACAGACTTGATATGCCATGTGTGCCAGTGTTCTTGGCGCCTGACATCTGCCAGTCATGGCGTACAGGAAGATGTCTGGCACATTTCAGGGTAGCATGTGTGTCTGGTTAAACTTGAGCAATGTTTGCAATGTGAAGGAGAGAGTGATGTGGACAAACAAAACAGAAGACAACCTCAGTAGGTGTGTTTTGAACTGAACCCATGAGGTCCTGGTTCCAGTTTTCAAGACCAGAAAGTTGTGGTAGCCAGGAGACCAGATGCTGATGGGAACCTAAAGGCTGCATTCGTTGTAGTTAAATGTGAATAGATATCTGCTTTGCTAATCCTGTAGGCTCCCTGTGTGGAGGAAGATGAATGACATGAGGCAAGGGGCTCTCATTTTATTAGCTCTTTATGGAGGAAATGGGTATGTTTTCACTCAAGTGAGATGAACGTCCATTCAGAAACTATAGGGGGGGAAGGTTTATAAGAAAGTTGCACAATTAGGTGGTATGAAACAGTGGTGAAAATATTAGATTAACATATAATATTCTATGTGAAATTCAGGCTCCATTGTGCTTTCAACCCAGCTGGCAGAGGCAAAACCAATTGCTTATTCCCATGTAACTGTGTTTTCTCTGATGCTCTGTGGCTTTCACTAAAAGCCCTCCACAGGGCACTTGGTTTGTGTCTGAAGCTTTGGGTGTGATAAATGCGCTTCACTGAGTTGCCTTGGCAGCAGTAAGATAGTCCAGAGGACATACACTTTGTTCTTCAGCAGGCTTCCCCTTCCCTCTCCAAACTGACTAGATACTGAAAATTATGGAGAATGCAGTGGTCTGCCAGCACAGCTGCTGAACAGGGCATCTCTGGGTATCTCTAATATTTGGCCCGAAGTCTGCTGTGTAGGGTGCAAATGTTGGATGTGAAGCAAAAAGTCACATAGGAATGGCTCATAAGAATTATTACTGAGTTTGTTCTCATAACTAGTACCAAATCCTCCTCTCAGATAAAAAAACCCCACCAACCAACGAACAAACAAAAAAACCCCCAAACCTTGTTTTCTTGGAACTCCAAATCTATTTTTTCCTTGCCTTGAATATCCTGAATTTAATTGCTATGTCAGTCTGTTTGGCTCTTTCAAACTTACAGGACAATGTACTCTGTGATTTAAACTTTGTTTCATGAGCTCATTAAGAACTGTAACAAACATGACAAAGAGGTGCTCAATCCCCTTTTGCCTGGGTAAGTCTGTCATGTGAACTCATTTATTCACCATTCAAGCCATAAGGTTTCATAATTTATAACTTATAACTCTTAATTTGTACACCTCCCAGCAAACCAAGAAAATAAAACCTACCTGGGGATGAGAGACTGCTTGTCCCTTCTCCTCTGTCACAGTACAAGTGTTCCTTTTATCACACTAAGCAGCAGGAAGGCCTCAGCAGTCAGCTCCTGCCAGATTTGCTTCTAAAGCTTTTTGGGTAAGCTGATATTTTATACCTTCCAGCTTGGAGGTTTGGCCTATACCATTTTTTGTAAGTGAGCAGATTCTGAGGAAACTGCAGCAGGAAAGATGTCAGGAGACAGAGATGTGCTGGTGATAACGGTGCATAATGCTCGTAATGGCTCTTGAGCTCTTTCAGGCCCACTTGGTGCTCTTGCTTTGACTTACTGGCACTGTGCCCAGCATCCATCAGGCCTCACCAGCAGGTTAGCCAAAATCTGAGCAGCAGCTGAGTGAACTGTCACACTGAACACACCAGAAGTATTTTGAAAAGTTCTTTTTTCCCTAGCGGTTCAAAGGTACATTCCCAGCTTAGAGGTTTGGATCAAGTTACAAATTGTGATGGCTTTTAAGTAATTTTTTAATGGTGAAGGATATGATAAATTATCCAGTTGGTTGGGCATCCAGACATATTCCAGGAGCAGTGCAATTTATTGCTGACATATGAGGTTAAATCATTATCAGTTTTCACAACTTCACTGATATGTAATAAAACATTATCCATCATCCAGATTAGAACATTTGAAATCATTCTATTTAATATATTTTTAATAATAGAAGTGGAAACTAAATAATTTATCTGAAGGGACTTGTTCTTAAACTTGGTGAAATGAATATGGTATTCAGTGTAATTTATTCAAGTTATGATTTTGAAGCTGTAAATCAAAAGATCTAGGGCGAATATTTTTTTCTGGAATAACACTCTTAAATTATTGAACTAAGTATGACAGCTATTGAATGCATATTTTTTAACGTGGTGACTTCTCTTAAGACTAGATGATGTGCAGCTGGTGTGATTTTCAAAAGAAAACAAAAGCACATGGCAATTTCTCTAACACTTTTCCTCTGGTAGCCAAATAGCGCCTGCAGGATCATGTTTCTTTAGCCCTTTAACAGTTCTCATTGTACCAGTCTCTGCAGACAAATAAGCAATTGATACTGGGAGTCAACAAATTTCAGCTTCATTCTGTCAATGTCCAGGGAGTTAATGAAGCCTGGGAGTTTGTCTGAAGCACCAGTTTAGAATGTGACTGCTTTGAGTCTTCTGCTTCATTTAAAACATCCCTGCAGCAGGGTGGACCTTTGCTTATTCAAAGATTCAAGGTATCAGAGTTCCCTGCTTGGCTCTGGCACAGTCTAAATATGTAAAGCTGTTCTTTGAGTTCCTGTGTCAGAAGTGCTCATCTTGGAAAGGGAGGAATTAAATCTTCCTTTCTTCAGCACTGCATATCTCCTACTGCCTGGTCAGAAGCACCTGTGTTTCCTTGTAATGTGAGACATAGCAGGCTCTAGATTTCAATGGACAATTACATATTCTGTAGAAAATAGTTTGTATGTAGACAAGCTTCAATGTGGTTTGGGTGCCTCAGTTCTTATGAAGGCAACCACTCATACCTTTTTTATTTTTTTTCCTCTTCTTTTAAAAAAATAACCAGTTACAGGTTTAGTATCCAGTAAGATCTTAAATAGCCTCAATTTAAAAAACTAAAGCTTAGATCAAAAAATTTTGAAATTCAATCATTATTGAAACCCTCAAAGCAAGGGTTTGAGATTATGAATCCTCATCCCTTTATCATCTCAAATTTAGCTATTGTTTCATGTAGTCCCCTAATTACAGTAAAGTCCAGAAGCTAATTACAAAACATTTATATATTAAGTGATTTTAAAACCACCAGCAGAATTATTGTATTTGAGCACTACTTTAAAGGCAAAGAAAACAAAAGTTGTGACTCTTTTTTGTTCTTTTTTGGGGGAAGAAATGGCTTTGCCTGAATGTGGTGAAGTTCCTAAGGCATAGATAAAGACCAGGCATAAGGTGATGCCTTAGGAAGAGACTACAGTCAGTGTCCAGACTGAGTGGAGTCTTTGTGGATCCCGTGGGACAGAAGAAAAAAGCCAATTTTAAATCTGGAATGGAAAACTGAGGATACACTTATTATAACTGTATGTCTCTGGATCTTGGTCTTTACTTTGACTTTAACCTGGAATAGTGCTAAGGGAGGTTTCATTGTATCAGGTAAATTTGAGTCATTTCGTTCCCACAGTATTTGGAATCAAGGAGTTGGGCTGGTACGGCTGCAGTACCAAGCACACAACAGACTGCTGCAGATTTCCTGGTGAATTGTATCCATCATGGACCAGTCTGTTGGTGTCGACTGGTCCGTGATGGATACAATTCAGTCATTGTAAAAGCTGTTTCCTTTACAGGATGTAAACCAGTTGTTAAAGGATGTGCATTGGTAAGCATGTTTTCCATGACTGAGAGTGCTTGACTGTCAGAAGACCATTTCAGCATTGCGAAAACATCTGTCATTTTGATCTGCTTGGCCTTTTGGGATCTATGTCATAATTCAAATCCTAAGAGTAGGCTTGTAAAAATTATTGTTTGCTCCAAGAGTTTGAATGAACCTAATGCTACTATATAAAAAGTTTTGTGTGGGCTTCTTTCCACTTCTTGACTGATTCTTGGTAATGGACCTAAATTCTTTGGAGTTTTGTGAACTTGACACTCATTCCGCTGTCCCTCCAAAGATCCCAGAGTGACAATATATATTCATTGAAGTGCATGGGAAAGCTTCCACTGGCTTTGCTCAAATTTGAACTTGGCTCAAATTATCGTTTGAATTTCGCTTCATTTGATCCTGTGTTGACTGCACATACCTTCATTTTATATGGTGCAGTATACACAATATAAAATGAGGGGAAATTCAAGTGCAGCAGTTCTTGTTGGTTATGCTACATGTGCATGCACACTATACGCAAAAACATTTCTAGTGTTTGAGGCTGGAATGTGTATTTCTCTTCCCATTTCTAGGAAGCAAATTGCCATTAATGATTTGTTGAGTGAACACTGACATCTCTTTTTCCTAGGAGCCGTCATTTGAGATGCTTCCGTTGACTGGGAAAACAATAATATTTGATAGCTTTCCCGATCCTTCAGATACCTGGGAAATAATTGAGACTATCGGCAAAGGAACTTATGGAAAAGTTTTCAAGGTGTTAAATAAGAAAAATGGCAGCAAAGCAGCAGTCAAAATTTTGGATCCTGTTCATGTAAGTTACTTAAATTACTTGGTTAATTGAGATTTTTCTCTTAATCTTTGTAGATAATTTGTATTAGATGTGACCGTGAAATAAACTATTTCAGCTTGCTACGGATCAGGCCAGCTATCAATGCATTTTTCTTAACATAAGTGATCTTGGAAGTGGTTGCTTATGGTAAAAGTCAGAAATATACCTAAACTTTGTTACTTTTACTTTGTTACCCCTTTTCTTTTGTTTTCAGAAGCAGAGCTGATTGTTTTCCTTTTCAGTACTAGGAGTCCTAGCTTATTCTACTTTTACTGTTGTTCCCTTTCCTTTTTTCAAGTTTTTGACATACTGACCAGTATGGAAGTTATGTAATTCTAGGTACTTAAGCTGTACCTTCAAGCTTGTACATGCTTGTAGCTGAGTTACATGCCATGAGTGATACTTCAAAAATAAAATAGCATATTTTATTGTCATTGTTCATTCTGTGTCTTCAGAATGTGCCAAAATATGTAGAGGAATTCATCTTTTCAAATGGAAAGTGCAAAGGGATTAGCTCTACACAAAAAGCATCAAGCTTCTGGGAGGTGGAATAAGGAAGTAGTAGAGTATGGTTTTGTTCTCAGTAACTCACATTTGTTGGGTAGCAGATTAATGCTCAAAGAGTAAGGAAGAACACATCATCACTAGATGAATACTAGTCTAGTTTGTAAAGGCACACCCCACCGACCTCAGTGGTGCTGCACGTGGTTTGGGACTTTTCTTGAGAACAAAGCATGGGAAAGCAGCTGTTCCTATTTTGGGGACCTTTTTAAGTTCATCTTCTGCACCCCCTGTGTACATTTGTGAGGTGTGTGCTTCCATGGTATGACCTTTGGGCAGGAATGGGCAAGCATGCCATCCTGTGTGGACCCTACAGCTCTGGAACTGTACACCCACACAGGGCTCTTCTACCTCTGCACAACAAACAGTGTCAGATTATGATCACATAGACACAAAAGTCTATGAAATATGTTGGTAAAATCATAGCGTCTTCCATTATCTTTGCTGTGTTTCTTGCTCATCTGCTTTTTATTTCAGCATGCTTTCAAAGAAACAAAAGGGTGCTCATCTCAATTCAATACCACAACCTCTTCCAAAGTAAACATAACTTGCCAAGTGATAAGCGTCTTGATGAGTTAAAATATATTGGAGACTAATTTTGACTCTGTTGCTTTCTGTAAACAAGGTTCTTGTGCTTGCAATAAATAGGCATGACTTCCTTGCCATTAGTCTAAATACCTGTTTGGCAGGAAGTGCTTTTGCTTTCCTATGCTTCAGAAGTGTTCAGGAGTGATTCTTAAGTGGCAGCTGGCTATGGCATGAATTCCTGAAGGAATCAGTGAAACTCTCAATGTTCTGTATGCTTTGGAGGTTGCAGAAAAAGATTAAAGGATGATGATAGGAAGAAAAAAGAAATAGCAAAGCTGTTGCTGGAGGAAAGAGAAATAAATTAAGTAGGAGAAAGGAATAGAATGTAAAGGAGATGGAAGAAATAGAATAGATAAAGATACAATATAAGAAACTGAAGATGGGCAAATGTATAACTGGTGAAAACAGATTCCTTATTTTAACAAAAAAAATGGCAGTAGTGCAGTCAACATCCTTCTTCCAGGAGTTGATTCTTAACTAAATGTTTAAGCCTTTTTATTCTAAGAACACTGTTCTTCTTTGCCCTCTTCTATTTGAAGGGTGTCTGGAGTAGCTGCTATACCTCCATGTTACTGCTAAAATGACAATCCAGTATTGGAAATAAAGTGAAAGCAATAAATGGATTCTTTTTGTTTAAACTGAAAGTATTATTAATGGCTGCAGAGGGAGCCATTGCAATGAAGAAAAAGACACTTTTTATATTTTCTTCCTTAGATTTTACAATTCTTTTTCTTTGGAGATTGTTTCAGAATTATGCCTCTTGAGAGGCAGACTGGAAACAAAGCAGAAGAAATGTGGTTTGGTTTAACTGATATTTCAAAATTAAACTGGGAACCTACATTTTCATGGGTGATATAAGATTGAAATAAGCATTTAATGTTTAATCCTTTAGAGCAGAGGCTCTTTTTGCTGGATAACAGCTTAGCTTTTTGAAACTGAAACAGGAAAGCAAAGGTGTTGAAATTCAAATATATATGAAGATGGAACTGAGAAGGCTTAGTCTTGTCCTCAGGACTATAAATAAATACCACTGTACTTTAGAACTCTTAGCCAAATTATCCTATGTATAGGATGAAAATTTTCTGTCTGCCATTTCTAATGCAGTTCTTTTCTGAAGGTAAATATGCTAAATTCAACCAAATATTTCAAGTTTTTTTCCTTCATAAAATACCAAGGAATATTTTTCTTTTTAGTAGGCACAGAATGAATATTCTATTTATTTAATTTCTCCTTATAATTGTAAAAATCTTATAAAATCTGAGTACCCCTCAGGAGACAGAAACCTCTATTAATTCACAGGACAGTGGGCTAATTCTCTTCCAATTTCCCAAGGCAGTCAAAACTATTGTGTGCTTGTTTTCAGTTCCTTGGCTTTTGACTATTTTTTTTTCTATCTTTTATTTTTGCCAGATGCGTTTTCTGTCTTCATCCCTGCTTCCACTCTTTTTCTTTCTGTTCTCTGCCACCTTAAATATTTTGGCTCTTTCTTCCTTCTTTGTATTTTTTTTCCTGTATTCTGTGTTGTGCTCATGGGAAAATTACCTTAAAGTGAGTTCCTCCTTTTTTAGAAAGAGGAAAAATCATGCTGGTTTTCAGTTGTGCCATAACAAGATCTCTAAAATCCTTCCTTGTGAAAAGACTTATCCTGATAATCTTAATATGAAAGTTTAATGGCCTGATTCATGAAGATACTGGTGACAGAGAAAGTTCTTGGAGACCAGTCAAGCTGGTCTCAAGACAAAAGGCTTGTGTGAGGAACTTGAATAGGATATTGGAGAGACCTGTATAAGAAACAAGTGAGAAAAGTGCTCTTGGGGCAGGTGTGTTGAACAGAATGAGAAGGAGCATCATTCATTGGGAATACAAAACATCTCCTTTCTCTGCCACGGTCACTTCTATTTGGCTTTGCTAAGACAGGTTTTTGGCATTGAGTAGATGTTTTTCACTGATATGAAATCTATTCATATGAATAATGCAGTTCATAAGGGAACCTTCTTCTAGAATGAATTTTTCACTTCTTTTGTGTAGTTGTAAATAGCAAATTGTATTAAAAAATGTTTTAAATCTGAAACGAGTATGTTAACCTTTTTTTTGAGGTCTAAACAGTGAGGGGAAATGGCTGCAGATATATTGCCTTTATCTGTTGTCAGAAGGGATTGAACATTTTGTCAGAATGACTCAAATGCAGTGTAATCATCATCCCTCAATGAGCAATTCCAGTGCACAGGTGGGAAAGGTTTGCCTGAGTCATCCAATGCCTGCTAAAGCCTGCCAATGCCTGTGTCCATTTTTGGTCTGAAGGGATGTGCCCAGCTCCCAGTGCATCTGCTGACAAAACTGCTCCTCATATCTCACCTCCAAAAGGGTTTCCCTCAATGTCTAAGAAACCCAAGGTCTGTAATGGGAGTGTGACAAAAAGCCACAGTTATTATAGTTCAGTAGCAGAACCCAGACAGACCACAAATGTCACCAGCTTCTATGACAGTAGAAAATGAGAAGAATTCCCAGATAATTCTGGAAAGCAGGATGGCAAATGGATAAGATGTGGCTGCAGTCATACTTGTTCATGCTTAGAGAGATCCAACTGCACCATTTCTAGCTGGGGTTACTATTAAGACCAAGGCTTTAACATGTAATTTCCCAAGGCATCTGCATACCTACCTACTTGTGGATTGCACTGGCTTTGCCTTAACAACACAGAATAGTTAAGGTTGGAAGGGACCAGTGGTCGGGTCATATAATCTAACCTCCCTGCTCGAGTAGGGTCTTTCTAGAGCATGTGGCACAGGATTATATCTGGAGAGTTCTTCAATCTTTCCAGAGCGGGACCCTCAACAACCTCTGGGCAGCCTGTTCCGGTGTTCTGTCACCTGCACAGCAAAGAATTTTTTCCTCATATTCAGGTAGAACTTCCTGTGCATTGGTTTCTGCTTGTTGCCTCTCATCCTGTTGCTTGGCAGTACTGAGAAGTGCTTGAATCCATCTTCTTGACACCCTCCTTTAGACACTTGTAGGTATTGTTGAGGTCCCCTCTCAGTTTTCTCTTCTCAAAGCTGAAAAGGCCCAATTTCCTCAGCTTTTTTTCGTGAGGCAGATGATCCAATCCTTTAATCATCTTCATAGCTCTACTCTGGACCCACTCCATGAGCTTCTTGTACTCTTTCTTGTACTGAGGAGCCCAGAACTGGACACAGCACTCCTGATGTGGCCTCACCAGGGCAGAGTAGAGGGGCAGGATCACCTCCCTCAACCTGTTGGCAATGCTTTTCCTAATACAGCCAGTGATCCCATTGGCCTTCTTGGACCCCAGGGCACAGTGCTGGCTCATGGACTGCTTGTTGTCCTCCAGGACCCTTGCGCCTTCCCCAGTGTCCTGAGGGCTGCTCTGTCATACCCCATGTGTTCATTAGTTGAAATTGCTAAAGACAAAATAATTTTTTTAAAAAATAATTGTTTTGTATTCACTAAACATAACCAGGTTTTGTAGTTCTCTAAATGGTATATTTGTGTTCTATTTTTTTTCTTTGTATTGTTGCAAACTACATTTGAATTGACAGAACATACTCTGTGGTTTGGGTTTTGTTTTTTGTTTTTTTTTTTTAATGGTTATCATTATTTATTTGTTAACTGCTATGTATTTCTCATTTTTGACACTAGGATATTGATGAAGAAATTGAAGCTGAGTACAACATTTTGAAAGCTCTCTCTGATCATCCCAATGTAGTCAAATTCTATGGCATGTACTATAAGAAAGATGTGAAAAATGGAGACCAGCTTTGGCTAGTTCTTGAGGTAAATAATGCAGAAAAGTAGGAGGTTTATTCCAGTGGGTGTTCCATTGTTGGGCATAAACTCAATGAATGAGATGCAAGTAATTTGTGTAATGATTTTTTTTTAAGAGTGGTTGCATGCAAATTGATAAACGCTGTTGTTTAGTCTTTTTACTGTTCTGATTAAATTGTTCAGTGTTCTTATCTTGATATTACACTGATAGTCCTGTGCCTTCAGAAGTAGAATATAAATTCTAATAAATTCATAGGATTTGCAACCTAAAATCTTTGATGAAAGGCTTGCCATGGGAATCTTCTTGTAGTAGCATTTCTTTAAATAGCACTAACATGTGACGGAGTAGTTAAAGAACACACTATGGTGATATTTTTCCAAATGAAATTATAGAAATTATTTAACTGAATTCCTTTTTTTTTTCTGTGGGAGATAAATGCACAAATAGATAGATAAGCCAATAAAAGCAGCTACTGCCCAAATGCTGTTGACAGCAGCAGGATTTCCTCGAGTTAAGATCAGAGCAAGGTGTGTTTGTCTTTAGTTTTAAATAATTTGTGAGCAAAGAGCTTGATCATTACAGTTTCTCTAGATTCACAGCCTGTTCTGTAAAAACTTCCTCTTGTATCCAGCAGAAAATGAAGAATATCTCTGGCAGGAATAGTGTGCTTTTCCTAAGAATCAAGATTGTGCTGTCATTTGATCAGGGTTTGATAAGGTCAAGATTGAAGAATTGGTTGTATTTTATGATTTGTCAGCTAAGTAAATACAAATCTCCACCACATATCTCAGTGATAAAATGGTATCAAATTCTAGAAACAAGCTATCAGTAATGTGTAAGATCAAAAAAAAAAAAATCTATTCCTGGTGTTCCATTGTGTGGGTCTGATATTTCTAGGTCTAAGAGATTTTAGCCTGCTGGCAGCTGCAGAACCTTTCCTAAGGGAAAAGTTCTCAAGAAAGCTTCTCAAAAAAATCTTGGCAAAACAACTATCCTTTCTCAAAATATGTAGTAGTAAAATTCAGTAGTAAAACTCACCACTGTGACGTGAGTTCGATTCCCAGTCAAGAAACCAGCAAAACACCACCTGAAGAAGAATTGTTTTGAGAAAGGATAGTTGTTTTGCCAAGATTTTTTGAGAAGAAGCTTTCTTGAGAACTTTTTCCCTTTGGAAAGGTTCTGCAGCTGCCAGGAGGCTAAAATCTCAGACTTAGAAATATCAAGCCCACACCATTGGAAGATGTTTTTAAGAATGGTTTGCATTGCAAATCATAACAAATTATTAGGTTAGACTGATATCAAAAGGTATCAGGTCTTTGTGAAGTGAGCATCTTGGAAAATCTGGCTTCTGTTGTGAATGCTGGGCACTGGAAACTCCCATCTGTGAAACTTCTGGCCTGTAAAAGATGGATGTCAGGCTGAAACAGACTGGGAGGAAATAGTCAAGTGTTTATTTTTTAACTTTTATATTTCACATGGAATGGTGTTCTTTATGTGAAAAACACAAGCCTACATGTGGAGTGTGTTTTATATTTACTCTTTTTATGCCAAGCTGTACATGTGCAAGTATGGAGTGTGTGGAACAGTCTTGGATGCTTTCTGTCATTGCACATGTAGATCTATGAATGCAATGGATTTCAGCTGGTATGTGTAGATATGCATTAGTAGGAAAATAAATTTCAGTATTGACTTTGATGAAGCTTTCCTATTAATAATAGTGTATGTGAAAGAAAACTGTCATAAAACAGATTTCTCTGTTCAAGTGGCACCTTCTTATCAGCTTATGTGCAGCTTTACAGGGCCGCTGCAGTTTGCTTTTCACAGCAGCTATTAAGGTGTCCTGCAGTTTAAAAGGATGAATATCTTTTCATCATCTCCATTTTGTGTTCTTTGATGGAATCCATGGGCAGGACAATTTGGACTGAAAGTTTCTCAAATTCCACTAGGAATGGATTGTGATAGTTGGTAAAGCTCAGCATTTAGTAATGCATTTAGAATCACCACTGCAGGTTGCCAATGAAGTTATTCACTGGAGTGTTTGAATCCATATGTTTAGGTGTTTGGATTTGGGGTTTTTCCTAGAGTGAGCTGTGTCCCACACAATGTATTTTTAAGAAAACTACATATGGGAATGAAAGTGAAACAAGAAAACATCTGTACAGAATGACAGTAGTCTTGACTCTCTGTTCAGAAATGCCTTTCTCTCTGTAGGCTGCACTCAGATAAGCTGAACATCTGCTTCTCCTTGAGTGTTGTTGTAATCATGTTTATAATTCAGAATGTTGCAGGAGGGAGGATTCCTGCCAGATGCATTGAACTTTGCCATGTGTGTCCAGAGACACAGGCAGGAGAAACTGTCCTACTGAGCCTGTGTCGGAGAGAAATCCCAACTTGGGAATCCCAAAGCTTAGCAGTTTGATGTCAGCAGACAGCAGCGTGATGACATAGCTGAGGCAGAGTGTGCTGTAGCCCATTTCTTTCTGCTCTGGATGTTAGTTCAGAAGGGAAGATATCTGATATAGTTGGAAATCATCTATGGAAGATGTAGCAAAGAGGAATCATATCAGGCCCCTACAGGTGAGCATGTAGGTCTGAGCAGGTGGGGAGAACAAGTGACACAGGCATTTGGTGCAAAGAACAACCTAGGCAAGAAAGAGTGAAGGCTGAAAAGCCACAGCAAGATAAATGGTAGGTATTACAGAGCTTTTACTTGCTGCTGTAAACCAGAATTATAATACAACATATTTCCATAGTTTGCTTCTTACAGAGATCAGGTAGAACTTTAAGAAGCATCTCAGTCCATTTTCAAAAGATATAACATTATGCATACCCTATTTGAGATGAATTTGACTTTGAGAGTCTCTTAAGTACATTAGTGTATTTTATAGTCATGGATGTATTTTTACTGGAAATAGAGGGAACATGCATTATTTTTACAGTAAAAAACCCAACTTATTTAATGAGTTAAGACTTATCTTAGTAGGGGAAAAATTTTGGAAGGACTTTACACCCAAAAATACAGTTTTGTAATATCAAAGTATATTGTAGAAACCTCTCATTTCTGGAGAGATAGAGGGAATTGCCAAGAAGTGTTACAGAAATATATCCCTTTCACTCTGCTGAATGCCAAGAAGACCAACAAAAAAATCTTTTTAGGTGGTTTTTTTTTCCGTGAAGTGTGTATGTGAACATTTCAAGAAAATTTACAGTGTCCTGCTGAGTTAGGCCAATGGTAGCGCAACTTTCTGTGTGCTGTGGTGGCTCTGGAAGATGCTATTCAGGAAGAGTCAGTTGTCCAGTTTTTGCAGTCCATTTCCCTCGTGCTTTCCAGCAACCATGATTGCTGGATTACAGATGTCCCAGACTATTCCATTTGGTATCTATTTATGGACACACTAATCCTGATGGTAATACAGGCATGCTCTACAGTCTCCCCTTACCAACATACAAGTTGAATTTTTGCATCACTATTATATGCTGATTTCTATTTGCATAATATTCCTTATAGTAGAATATAATGTTTTCAACATTGCAAAAGTGTTTCTAAATCTAATTCTATTTCAGTGTGAAGAAATTTAGACTCCTGCTCATTTGAGAAGGAGGAATATGTTATAGTTTCTAGTGGATTGCAGGCTCTATTTTCTAACCAGCTCTGTTGCTAAAAAGTACTTGCAGAGTATTTGATGCAATTTGTACAGATGCTGGTTATGCACAGTCCAGACTGAGTGAACCTGATTAATTTTTGTTCTCATGTAGAACCTTTTCTTGACCTGGTATAATCTACACCAGAGAAATCATGTGGGAGTGTAGAGTAGCTCATGCTTGGAATCTGCTTCTCTGAAAAGGTGTCATTTTAGACTTTCCATTTCCTTCAACCCTTTAATGTGGGAAAAATCATCAAATAAATTGATAATTTGTGTAATTCTGGATTTTTGCAGGCAAAGTATACTTTGAGTTTCATCTTCTAAATGTTTTTCGTGATGTTAATTGAACCTGCTAACCAGACACTGATGACTCAAAAGAATTACATAAATACAGTCATGATGGATTATTGGGATCCAGTTGGCAGCTATGTTTGCTGATTTAAAATTTGCCTGAAGTGATTCAAATTTTTTACTTACCTTTGATCATTTAAAGTTAACATTAAGAAGAAAAGAAGTGGAATGTACAAATGTCTAAATTCTCTTTTTAAGTCCTTGGGATGCTTTTACTTGTGATGGGATTTTTTTCAGAAAGAAGAAAAAAATCTTAAACTCAGTAAGTAGAAGTTCTCAGGAGTTTGAATTAAACTAGAATACAGAAAACGAGTGCATCAGTTCACCTGCCACTCTTTCTGCAAACATAGACAAAGTGAAAGCCCATGGTTAATCAGAGTACAGACATTGTAACAATTGTAAAGGTATCACCATATGGAAAAAAAGGATTAAAATGCCAGTATATCAAACTGCCAGCCTGCTATACCAGGGTTGTGTCAGTCCATTACTACTAGTTTACTTCCAGTGGCTTGCCAAAATGCTTGTAACAGGGTGAGAGCTGGGAGGGCACCTGTCAACAGACTGTTGCTGTGTTATGGGGAGAGAGTAGCCTACCACTGCAGTTCCTGCCCAGCTACCATTCACAAGGGCTGTTACCTTTGGTGAGGTGTTCAAATTAAATGAGAATGTAACAACCTGAGATCCCTGATAGCGCTCCTTTCTGGTTTTACGGAGATCTTTTAGAAGAGTTACCATTCTTGAGTTTGCCTAGAGATGGAGAACCCAGCACAATGTGTAGAATATCAATTATTTACTCCTTTCCTGTCAGAGAAGTGACTTGTCGTAGCAGAGAGCTTTCTTTGAAGGTTTAAGCCAATACAACAAAAGGCTTTGGAATAGAAGAACTGAATGTATAACAGAAGTCAGTTGTGAACCCAATCAGCACTAAGCATTTGTCAGCACTGTAGTACAGGAGAGTTATTAAGGAGGATTTGAAGGAGAATGGTGCTATGGTTTTCTGGTTTGTTTTATCTGCTCCTTGAAAGCAGAACGGAAACCATGCTATCACTGCAGATACCCAGTAATGGATGCCAGCACTGTGAGCTGATCCAGGATAGAAGTAGATCTCTTGTTGCATAAGAAATGGTATTAGAAATGCTGTGGGCTTTGACAGTAAAAGCATCCAGCTCATGTTTGATGTGATTGAGAAAGGGCAGCCAGTGTGAGGGTTCAAAGGAATAATGGCATGGCTGGAGATGGCTGGTTAAGGGTAAGTACTCACTAAAGCCAAGAGAAGAAGGTGTTGCAACATAGTATTAAGAATGCTGAACAATACATGTACACTGCTGCATCTGGCCTGGAGTGAACCTGCTGTGCTGTTGCACTGCGATATCTGCTCTTTGGAGAAAGAAATTTAGCAAATCAGATGCTTCCAGATGTTTGCAAATCTAACTGTGGTCACAAAGAGAGCCTTAAGAGTTCATGAAATATTTATAAACTTTCCTCACAGATTCATAAATGAACAATGACAGCACAATTTACATGTGTCTCAGAGAAAAATTAGTATAATTAATGCCCACATTTTGTATGGTTAATAGTCTTGGATCCTTCGCTGACCTACTATATGTGAAAGAGTTTCTGTTCATGTTGCCTTTTAAACATTGCTTGTAATTCTAATAGATGGGGAAACTCACAAAAGTGCACCCTTCTTATTTAACAACAACATCAACAACCCTCTGTTTTGTTATATAATGTCCTATCTATGAAGTCTCAGCAAGTTCAGTTGTTGAGGGCTTTTTTTCTTTTTCTTCTTCTTTTTCTTTTTTTTTTTTTCCCCACTTTGGAGCTGAGATGTTAATAGTGCAATTTTAGGTTGCAGTGTGGTTTCTACAAAAGAGGAGCAACTGTCCAAAGATCCAGTTATTGGTATTTTTATTAAAAAAAAAAAAAGGCTAAAATATTTCACTGCTGTTGTGTACCTTAGTTTGAATGAGGCTTCAGCTGTTTGAGAGCTGGAAGTCTGGGTGATGTAAAATATAAAGAAAGATAAGAAACTGTAAAAAACCAAATACCACCCTGCTCCCCACCCTCCACAAAAAAACACAATGAACTAAAACAAACCCAAACCAACCATGACAAACTCTTCAACTTTTACAATCATCTCAATTTTTGCAGTAGATGACAATATATTTACTTACTTAATTTTGACACATCAATTTTGACTTTCTAAGCTATATAGGGAGACTAATAACTTCTATGTGCTAGGTAAATAGATCAATACTTTTTAAAACCTGTTTGTCTAGATAATCTTCCTTCACCAACCCTGTGATGCTTTCACCTCATTCCCATATCCCAGTCTAAAAGGGCAAAGAGTCCTGTAACATGTATGGAGTAGTGGCTTGTGAAGGGTCTTGTTGTGTTGGTCCTGTGGGGGTGACAGCACACTTTCCCTGCCAGAACCATATCCATCCCTTGCTTCTTTTCCAGGCACAGGTTACCTCTTCAGGGGGCTGTTTATCCCCAAGCAGGCTGGGCACAGAAAAGCAAAGCTCAGAGCAGGAAGGCCCTGCCCTTCTCTCTTGCTGAGATTTCCAGTGTTGTGTAAGAGTCCTGATGGCTGGCAGTATTTTCTCTCCATTAGCTTGACCTTTTTCCTTTCTTATCTAATGGTGGTGTCACTCTTCATGGCACCTCTCTGTGCATGGAAGAGGAAGAGAGGAGTGGCTGTCAGTGCTGTAAAGCAACTAATTATTGTTCTAGATGTGCAAAGATATTTCCCTGAAACATCTACAGCCTCAGGTTTTGCAGACTGCAAGGAAAGCACAGAGCCTGGGAAGTTGTTGATCATGCAAAAGTTCAGCAAATTGGTGTCATTGAAGCTGTTGGGACTTCAAGTGTTGAATTCCATTTCACTGGAGATTTTGTCTTTAAAAAATCATATCATTATGATGATTTAAGAAGCATTTGGTCAACACTCTCAGACACATGGTGTGAGTCTTGGGGTTGTCCTGTACAGGGCCAGGAGTTGTCTCAATGATCCTAGTGGGTCTCTTCCAACTCAGAATATTCTATAATTCTATAAGGAATGGGTAAAAGTATGGAAACTGGAGTTGTTTTTATTGCTGTGACAGTTTTAGCAAGAGTGGGAAAATCCAAACTGAGTCACATGATTCTTTTTGTGAGGCCTCTCTGAGTAATGAGCAGTGGCCGGAGTGAGCCCACAGGAATGTGTGGGAGTGCCTTGAAGCAAGACCCAACAGTCTCACTTTGGCTTTTAAAAAGATGAGCCTACCTGAGATAAACTAGAGACATCACTGTATCAGTTACTCCTCTTTTGCATGAAATAGAGAACCCTGTGGTATGGACATTTTAATAATTTATTTAGGATTTTCCTTTGGCATGTTTACAGTATGCATTTGTTAGATACAGGAGTTACTGTATGTAAATGTGTTTCCATCTATGGGAATAAAGGCAAGTTTATGGAGTTCAGAAAAAGCTTTAAATGGAAATCATGTTGTTTAATGGAATATATAATAAGAGTTATAACAAGAAAGCAGATATACAGCTTTTTCTGGTATGTGATATTTGCCGTAAAACAGTAATGTTTCAGGAAATTAGTACAGTGGAAAATAACAAGTCCATTTAGGTTTCATAAAAGGCTGAGTGAGGGGCAGGAAGCTGTCATTTGCCTAAATATTATTAGCTATTTTCAAATGGCATATATAGCAGAAAAATTAAACAATTGAAAATTGCTTTTCATATTTCTTAACACAGGTCATTTTTCAGAAATGTCTTTGGTTATAATTGCTCCATTCAGAATAACACTGAATGTTTTGATCCATTACATATCTGAATTGGGCTTGATTTCTCCATTTCTAATGCACCCCTCTTTGCTTCCCAATTATAGCAATTTTTCATTCTTGAATCATATCCTATTTTCTCAAGACCAAAGATGTGTGGCTACAACTATCATTTGATGCTTCAAACTTTTACTAAATACTTATAATATCTCTACATAATGGCTATTTCATATTACATTGTGGTTTGCACAGTTTGCATCTTTTAAACAACTGGTTATGGTCTACCTTGCTGGAGAATACTCACGTGCACAAACCTGGTTCTCAGTAACCTCTAACAATTTTTGCCACCATGCAGTAAAGCAGAAGCCCAGGAAATAGTTTTACTATACCACTATTAAATTTAGTAGCATATGAATAATGTGCCTCTCACTTTCTAATGTTTAACATCACTTTGCTTTCTGTGCATTTTATTTTTGATCACAATTTTGCCAAGGATGTAAGGTAATGTAAAAACAAAATAAAACAAAACACCAAACCCCACATTTGTGTAGTTTTTTATTAGATCTGAGATAACCAGACCTCCTTTAGCTGTGATGGGGAATAGCATCATTCATCAAAAGAATGCTTGGACTAAGACTTGTTTGCTCTTTGCTGGAGGATTTGCTCTCTGACACCTGAGGGTTAAGTGCTTAAATTCAAGTGTGATAGACAGTACAATTTTGGTGCTTTTGTGCTCAGTTTACATGCTGGGTCTCTTTATAAAGGGAGTGACTGAAGGCACTCCAGTGGTAAGAGAGGCGTCTCCTCCTCATTCTTTGTCAGGAAGAGGTGGCTGAAAGCTTCTGACTAAAGGAGAAAAGTATTGTAGCAAGAAACAAGGAGCAGGGAGGTACAGAAACCAGACAGGTGTCAGTGGTGATGAAAGGTTTCCTGGCCTCCAGAAGTAATGCCAGCATTTGTTGCCAATCAGGAAGCTGCTGACTTTGCTGGAATCAAACCCTGGAAGCATGGAACTGCCTTACAGGCACACAGTGAGAAGGGAGAGACTGGTTTACAAAACACTTTAATTTCAATTCTGTCCAATCTAGTCTGTCTCAGTTAATCATTCCAGTAGTTCATTAACATAAGAAAACAAGGAGAAGAAAAATATAGCTTTTGAGTTTAGCATAATTTTGTTCTTATAAAATTATCTTTAAGAAAGTCCTTCAGAATGTTCTTGCTGAGTAGGGTCCTGTGATAGTTACAGAGTCCTGTAGCTCCTTTCGTGTCCCCACACACTCCCATGAGGAGACAAATTGCCTTAGGGATGAGTGGGTTTCAGCTTCACTCCTTTTGTAAAAGCAGCCTTTAGACAAGCCCCATTGTTTGGATCTGTGCTTCCCAAGCCACGATTTCAAACTCAATAGGAAAGATTTCTATTGCAGTAATTTAAATTACAGCGAATTAGACTAAATTACTGTCTTCATGTAGAAACACACACATAAAGTGGATTATGAGTAGTGTGGACATGGCAGTACTTGGAACTATTGTCTGAAGCCTGAATAATATAAAAATGATGCTACAGAAAAGGAAGGTGCTTTGAAATGTTTCTTTACTGGTGAAGAGTGAACAAAAGTAATGCAGTTCTGAGCAGAAAATAAAAGCTGTGAAGTGCCTGCTGTTACCACAGGCTGCCCTATTTGCTTAGGTGGTTCTGTGTGTTTTCTAGAGCCTGAGCTAAGGTTTGCAGCAGTCAGTAGAAATACTTCTGTCATTTTGGATCCCAAAGTTAGTCCCTGTTTTTTCTCCCTAGCCAAGGGAATGGTTTTGCCCTCTAAATGTTATTTTTACTACTGCTCCTTGTATATGATAAAATTATGAATTGCGCAAAGTTTGCTCTATCAAAACCTTCTTTCTTGGTAAGCTGCCTCTTGTATTTGCTCAGAGAGTCCTGTCTCTTTACTGGCCAGTGCCTCTCAGTTTTGTATTTAGGTTAGCTCTTATTCTTCAAAATGACCCTTCCATTTATTTGATTATTAAAAAATTACAGCTGTGCTGTGATGTTCCCAGGCCATGAAGGTATAATTGAAGCTCCTTTAGAATTTCTGGTTTAAATATATTTTGCTCACATTTGCTTTACAGAGAATTATTTGAAATAATAACTGGGTACCACTTCAGCTGTATAATCTTTTGAGAAGATGTGGACAGATAATACATTGATCTGTTCACTAGCAACTTGATGGGGATTTAAATGTATTATAACATAAAGATTGTGAAATATGGGATAGTACAATGTAAAGTTTGCATTGGAATGAGGTAGAAGGGGAATTGAGCAGGGCTCTGTCCATTAAACCTTTGTAACAGCACTGTCACCTTCTTGCTTTTTTCTCCACAATATTACAAATGTTTTAGAACAGAAAAATCCTTCTTTTGGGCATTAGGGGTTTGGTTTTTTTCTTGTTTTTGCAAAGTCTGCTTGGCTTCATTCAATTATGCTGAGTTTGAAAGAAGAAATTTAGGCAATAATAGGCATAGTTGTGGCTTTTCCATTTTGGCCATGATGTGAAGATGTCTATTATCTGGCTGAGAAATATAAGAGTTTGTGAAGGCCAGCGTTGCAGAAGATGAAACAGGCAAACTTTTCCTCTGGCTGGCTGTCTTGTCAGTGCATGTGCATGGCAAAGAAAATGAGAAGTTAAAACCAAACTGAAAGGAAAGAAATCAGAAGCAACAAACACCCGTGAGGCCGTGACTAACACAGCCCTAGAGGTGCTAGATGATATAAGATAGCAAAATCATAAATACCCCATGGTTTTTGATTACTGAAGCAAAATAATTCAGGAAAGATGCCTGTTTCAATGATACACTTTGTTCATGCTAAATTGAAAGCAATCAACTTTATCTAAAAGCATAGAGAAACCATTGCTGTGGTTTCTTTTGGTTATATGTTGTCTTGTCCAGTTATTAGGAAAAAGAGGAGCTACAGTGCACATCTTTCTTCACATTTCATTTAAGATTAAATTAAAACTGTTCTGCACAGACAGGAGCTGTGTACTGAACCACTTGGCCCATTGAAGAAACTGATTTGGCTGCCTGTGAGTTTTCACAAGAACCTTCAAGTATGGGTGGTAGGTGTTAAGTGCTGTCAGTGCAATGTGCTCTTTGGCAGTAATAATTATGAAAATGTGTCAGGCTGTAGGCAGAGAATAAGAGTTATCTGGTCACAGCTGAACTGTGAGATGGACAGTCCATGGAGTTCTTGTTTGGAGAGAGAAGGCAAAGAAATGGCTTTATCAGGTAGGTTCTGTCCTGTTCTAATAGAGAAGGTCTCTTTTGAAAAGAGATGGAAGGAAATTTGAATGAAAAAGACCCCAAAATAGTTGCTTTCACTCACCTAAAAAGGAAAAGATGGTAAAGATGGCAGCAGGGTAAAGATAATGGGCTTAGGGAGAGTATGCTTTAGCTGGCTTCAGAACTGGTAGGTACCTGTACTTAGGAAAAACATTGTAAAAATACAGGAAAGTACCAGGGTACCTGGCAGTTCTTTAAACACATTAAAAACACAATAATAAAGTAGCTGGTGCAGAGAAAAATAGAACAACAGTAAGAGACTAGTAAGAATGCAATTTCAGAATGCCTTCAACTAGGAGAAACAAAAATGCTCAGCTAAAGTTAAAGGCAAGTTCAGAGGGTCTAATGTGGTGAATGGTAAAGACAGGGTTACTAGAGAAATGAGATACAGGAATACTTAGTATATGTCTCTACAAAGTGAGGAAAAATAATGTCCTGGGGCAGTCTTTAACTTTAATTCCCACAAAGGTTTCAGAACAAATGAATGGAAACCACTGTAGAACATGCAGAACCCAGTAATATTATAACTGGTCAACTTGGACTGGACCAGAACAAGTTATATTAATACAATGTCATCTTTTAACAGGCTAATATGTTATTTTGTAAGGATTTTACATAGCCCCATGTGACATGCTTCTGAGGAAAATGTGGAAATACAGAAATTTCACAAAATAAAACAAATTACCTCTTTTTCACAAAACTGGACTTACTTCACTTTTAGGCTGGGAGAATCTCAAGTGAGCATCTGCTTTTGGTCTGTTTCTGTTCAGTGATGAAAAAAAGTCCACATAAAAAGTTAAAGTAGATACTTAGTTAAATTACACGTACACTGGGGAATAGCATCAGATTCACAGTTGTGAATAGCAGAGAATTTTTTTGAATCACAGAAGAGAGATTCCTGCAAAGTACTGCTATCAACAGGAAGGAGAAATGGGACATACCTGACCAGGCTGTGTTTCTGCAAAAAAGCATTCTCTGTAAAGTGGAGATGATTATGTTCTGTTCAGCTTTTCTCAGCTAAGACAAGACTTCCAAAGGAATTCTGTATGCAGTTTGGGGCAAAATGTGAGACAAACATCAGTGGCAAATTGAAGGCAGTCCAGGTTGAGAAAATGTGGAGAGTTTCAAAAGGTTACAACAATTAATGTTGTACACCCTAAACAAAAAGAAAAAAATGCCATATCATGACAGTAGTCTGACAGAGATGGAAATAGAAAATAATGATAATTTATTATCAGATACTGCTGAAAGGAAGGGCAAAAGTAACGCAGTTTTGTTGGAAACAAAAAGGATTCAGGTTGGATAGCAGGGAAAGTGCTCTATCCGGCTAGAGGAACACAGAAACAGGCTACTTAGACTGAAATCTTCCTCAACGGGAGATTTTTAGGAGCAAGTTAGACATATATCTGTTATAATCTGAAAGTACCAGATCTACACACAGTACATGTATGGTGGACTAAGTGATTTCTTGAGATCCCTTTTACTCTTCTGCTTTTACTCTTCTGTAATTTTATGATTACAAACCAGCAGTAACTAAGAATCTTCTGTTCTTACAACAGTCAGTCTTGAAAGGAAGGTGCAGTCAGCTCAGAGACTGGCAGTGCTGCTTAGGAGAGCAGGTCAGATTATTGATCTATTCTAAGAACAGGGAAAATAATAGAGATCAGTGCCTGTGATGCTTTTAGCATTCCTGTGTGTGATAACATTAAAGCAAGGTTGGACTTTTTCATAACTATAATTCATGCATGACATAAATTGTGCATTTGTGATGTGCTGCCCAGTCATTTATGTCTGAGCAGCCTGTAAAGATGGGGAAGGAAGCAACTGTAGTTGTCCCATTGTTTGCATCCAAGCTACTGAGGTAAGATGAAAGCACCTTGACAACTGCAGGATGCAAGCAAACGGTACCTGACAGCTTAGTACAGATCCATAAGTCAGGAGCAGTTGGATGATTAAAGGCTCTAATGGCCCTAGCAAAAGTAAAACTGGTAGTTTTCTTAAAAGAGGAGCTGGTACTGAATCTTCAATGAGCATCAGAATCAAGAAGAGCTGAAGAGGAGAAATGTCTAACTGGGTCAGGTGGAGAGTGACTAAGACCTAAAAAGAACATCTGCATGACTGTGGTGTGATGGCAATTTTAAGTGACATTTCATGTGTTAGGATCATGGTTTTCTATATTATTTTTGCTTAGATAAGATAGCTTAGCATACTAATAGCTCAATTACGGTAGCACATGGTTGTGGCAGATGGGTGGGTGGAGAACTGCGTCATCCCAGTATGAGTCTTTGCCTTTTGGACTGCCAGAAAATCATAAGGGAGGAGCCCTTTTCTACCACTGTAGAAGATTTCTAAGCATCTCTTTTGATACAACTATGCATGGCCATCAGAGCTACAGCACTTTAAGGCAGATTTTTATATGAATCAAGCTTCCTATTAAATTTTTCTTTCCATGGTTTAGATATGCAAGATTTCCTTTGTTTTTTTTCCCCCCACTCTTTCTGCTGTCTGAAAATCCAGAGTAGGACCTGAATATTGTAAAATTCATATATTCTGAATCATATAAAAGTACAGCATGGAGGGGACCTTTGGAAGTTATTTGGTCCAGCCCCTTGCCCAAAGACTATTAACAAAAATGTTACAGATTTGTCTTTTCAATTCAAGTTTGAATATCTCCAAGGATGGATGTAACACAGGCTCACCGTGTAATCTCTCCCAGTGATTAACTGAGTGGGAAAATTTTTCATTTATTTCCAGTAGGAATCTCCATCTTTCAGTGGGGGGGAGTTGCCTCTCATCCTGTGCTGTATCACACTAGGAAGATTCTGTCTCTGTCTTCTCCACCCCATTTTAGGTAGCCTTAAGGCTTCAATTTAACTTCCTTTTAGTTGCTTGTTTTTGTAGATAATATTTGCATTCTATCAATGCAGACACTGAAAAAGCTGCTCTAAATCACAAGGGGACAATAGAAGAAGTGACTAATATTAATTTGATGCAAATTGTCCCTATGCAAAATTCTGACATTTCTAAATCACTTCTCTGTGGGATGATCATGAATATCTTCCCTTCCTGTGTCTCCCTGGCTGGACATTCCAAAAGTCTGTCCCTTTAAGCTGAGTGTATTCAAAGCTAAATGAGGGCTTCCATCTGATACAAATCACAAAAAATGCTTCTGTGTATGCAAGGGAATGTGTGTGGGTATGTGGGGGGTTTGGAGTTATGATCCTCTCCTCCCAGAAGAGGTCATGTCTCATGACAGGTGGAAGGTCATTTGGTTGCTTTGACCTTCAGGGTAGGGAGCAGCCCTGGGGCAGAGCTCAGACAGACACACAGCTCCTGCTGTACAGCTGTCCCAGGTTCTCTGTGCATTTGTTGTTCTCTGCTTATAGTGCCCATCATCAAGGTGTTCTGAGGAGATTTTACCGAATGTTGTAGAGAAATGACACAGACTGATCGGCTATTTGGTCATGTGAGTTCACAGTGTTTGCAACGAAGTGATAGCTACCAGCACCTCCCTTCTCTACATGCTTCACTGGAAACTAGAAAGATATTTTTCTAAAAATTTCTCAGTTGCCTTCATGATTTCTTGTCATCCAAGCATTTCAGTTGGCTTAACTTGAGCTGAGCAGCTTTGCTAAGAGGCTACACAGTGTTTTTACTGTGGACAGCATGCTACTAAGAAGCAGCAGATACCATAATTATAAGCTGCAATATTTAACAACACACCAGGAAACTTTCTGTCTAGCAGTGCTGCTAAATAACATTTATCCCATAATCTCTCATTAAAGGATTGTATAAATCAACATTATGTGATTTTTTTTAAACGATTTAGGGTTTTTTACTCCTATAAGTTTCTATGGACTAGATCTTGATCAACATCCCCAAGAATAGTTTATTTCCTTTCTACTCAAACAAGCATGGTCCAGCACTGTCTTGGGCAGGAGTATTGTAACTCTGTCTAGTTTCTTGTTTTGAGATGGAAGAGAAGAGCCTGACTCATTAGGAGAGAGACTTTTTGAGGTGTGTATGATACCTCTGGATTGGGAACACACTCAGCTTGATAACATGAGCCAGGAGGAAGAATCACCATTTCAGCTTTAGTTATGTGCAGATTTTAGGGACGTGTGGCAGCTTCACCTCCAAAAAATGCACAGTAGAGACAGGAAAATAGAGCAGATACAACATTTTACCCATGATGGTAAAAATAGAACAAGGTTAATACTGACCTGTGTCATTGTTGTCGTCATCATTCCCCCTCCTGCCCACACAGCATAGAGCACACACATGCAGTGTCTGCCATAATCTCCTTTTCTAATTGTGGTTGTATTCCAATAATCCCTTTTCCTCCTTATAGCTGCTTGCATTCTAATACCCAGCCTTTTTTCCCCTCTTCCTCCTATTCTGGTGGTCTCAGAAAAATATCTATTGTTTAATGTCAGTAAAAGTACAGCTCTTTGACACAGAAGTAGCAAAAAAATGTTGTCTTATGTGTGTGCAAGGACCTGTGTCTGTAACATCCTCAGCTGAACTCTGTCTAAGCAGCCACCCTGCCTTGGGAGTTGGTGGAGGGTTTCCATGGTGGTAGGGCTGATTTCTGGGTTCTTTATTTCAAGATCTCTTTGGCTGACCTTTTACATACCCAGGTTCAGTTTTAGTTTGGCCAGAAATAATCACAGTGTTAGTATCTTACATTACCTGATATTTTAAGTAAGTTTTATCTTGCAGTGCAGATATTTATCTCATAATAATGATTTATATCTTATGAGAGTTAGAGCAACATGTTAAAGAAAGTGAAAATTAACATTAATGACCCAGGCAAATAAATCCAGTATTGGCTTTACTGCCAATAAAGAGGGTGATTTCTGAGGTGCAGTTTCTCCATTCTCCTGCCTACAAAATAATATATTCCTTTCTGTATTGGTTTTCTTTACATTGAACGGATATACAGCTCTGTAAAGAAATCAGAGCCATCTGTAAGAAGCAAAATATAATAGGAGATAATGAATAAAAATAGTTTGAAAAACATAAGAATATCATATGTGTATAATGTATTTCACAATTGGTTTTTTACTCGTCAGAGAGTTTCAGTGCCCTGATTCAAGAGCATTGGATTAACCAGAATTGTAATAGTCCATTTTGTTTGATTAAATATGTCAGTGATGTGCCAAAGTTAAAATGATAGAAACCCTGAAAAGAAAATGTCATTGGAAAAAAAAAAAAAAAGGCAAATTAGAAGAAGTCAGTGTAGAAGGCAGACCAGCATGGCTAATGACAGTAAATGAAATCCTGCTTGATAATCTGATCCTTATCCAGCAAAGCATTTAATCCCATCATTTAAGCATATGAGTTCTTCCCTCTCGAAGCATGCATATTGTCCCACTTAGGTAAGGGTGAGGTTAAGTGAGTTCCAAGACTGTTGCCATAGAGCTCAGCCCCTGTCAGAGCAGAGCCCTTGCTGACCTGATGGGGACACATCTTGCAACAAGAGTTAGATGTTGAATGGCATTTCTGTAGGCATTCATCTGGTGCAAGTTCAGTGCAGCCTAGGGCTTTCAGAGGTGGTCAGAGACTTATTGTCATCTTTGGGATAGAAAAGGGATAGAAAATGCTTTTTACTGTAAAGTGCAAGTCTTTTTTTAAATTGCAACACAGAAAAAAAAAAAAAGTAGGGGTATAGAAGAACAGATGAAAAATAAACATATACAAAAGAATCTGATGTCTAGAATTCTGCAGTTGGAAGGTTTTACTGTAAATGATGCCCTTGCATTGAATATACTTCAAATGTAGTGAAAAGGAATAACTGTTTTGTGCTGTAATGTTAAAGTGTCTTACATGGATGTTTAGTTTCATGTGTAAAGCTACTGGATGATGATACTGTATAAGAATTAAAGTTTATTTTACTGTTTCATTGGAAGCAGCTACTCTTTTACAGAGGCAAATGGCTCTTCAATTAATGAGTATTGTCAGGCCCAGTATGGATAGTTTAAGGGCTTAAGTGCCAATTTCATCTTTGCACACAAGTAACTCCTACAGTAGTAGGTACTCATTAAAGTTACATTGTTGAGTCTTCCTGCAGGAAAATTGTAGCTCTGCATCTGGAACAAGGAGCTGACAGGGTTGATGCAACAAGGGCTATAATTAGTCTTACACCCACAGCACACCTTGTTTCAGTGGGAGACCTTTCTTCCTACAGTGCTTTCATCACATTCCACAATGCCCATGCCTTGTGTAGCACATCTTCCTATGCTGGGAATTAAGTGCTGCTTGGCAAAAAGGGCAGCTTTACCATTGGTAGTCTTCAATTTGGGGGAAATTCTCTGCTGCCTGTCTTCTGATGCCTTAAATCCATTTCTTACTGTACATAGCATTTGTACCTGAGAATTGATGTTATAATAATCTGCACTGGGGGTGAGTTCTACATGATGAATATAAGAAGCAATTAGTATGCCCCACAAAACATGCCTTCACAGCTAATTTATTGCACTGTAATCTACTTCTGTTTCAGTGAAAAGCAATCATGGATATAGGAAAACAAAGGGATACACTACTATACTTGTGTTTGGACAAGAATTTAATGCAGAAAGTAGTGAAAAACAATTGGCAAAAATTGCTGTGTGTGTTGTTTGTATAAATGGTAGACTTAAGGACAAATTTGTGGTTTGTCAGTTTAGTAGAATCTCTTTTGGCTACAGATACAAAAAAAATACTGAAAATGAAAACCAGATGGCTACTGCAACACTCCTTAATTCCTTTTTACATTCCCCTTATGTTTTGTAGCTGTGCAATGGTGGATCTGTGACTGATCTTGTGAAAGGATTTCTGAAGAGAGGCGAAAGGATGAATGAACTGATAATTGCTTACATTTTACGTGAAGCTCTGATGGTAAGATAAGATTTCAATGAAAGGACAGGCAGTATTGTGCTCATTTTTTTTTCTTTAAATAAATGAAGATCATGTCCCCAGTAACACAGCTCAGTATCTTGTATTATAGCAGTGTTTAATGAAATTAAGGCAATGTGTAATTAGGATGGTTCTTTTTAAGCAAGCTAAGTAAATACCAGTTAATCTGGTAATTTCACTATTAAGAGAATGAAAATTGATTTCTGACCATTGATCAATTTTCTTATTAACTACAATTCACCCTTTTCTTTTAGCAAAAATATCATTAAGATACTGTTCAGCTTCCTATGTCTGGATCCAAATTATTTTTATAGTAAAATAATCCACATATCTGGCAAATTCAAACCCTGATACAAGAATTTGGGTTTGCTCATTAGGATCAAGTGTCTTTATTTATCATTTTCTTATAACTGAAATTTTACTTTCTCTAGTAGAATTTAGGTCTTAGTAGTTTTCTTTGAGTTTACACTCTAAAGGTATTATATGTAGGTTTATAGTGATATTTTTCTGCTAAGCATATTTTTTCCTTGTTATGTGGCAAGTGGTTTTGCAGTAAGAATGACATCCCTGTGGTTTTAGATTAAAAAAAGTTTTGTGTATTTTTCAGACTTTTCCACTACCTTGTTCTTTCTGCAAATGTAATACAGATGACAGAGCTGTTGTTAAAAGTTCATGTTTAAATCTTGCCTTCCAGGGACTTCAGCATTTGCATGAAAACAAAACTATCCACCGTGATATTAAGGGAAATAATATCCTTTTAACCACTGAAGGAGGAGTCAAGCTTGTGGATTTTGGTATGCTATGTTTACTTATATATACAATGTTTTACACCTGAAGTATGGAAAATAGAATAGAGTAAATAAACCAGAAAATATTAAGTGTGTTAAGTTTTTGTTAAGTTTTTGGGTTCTTCATTAAAAAATCACACAAATTCCCTGCAGCTGTTAGGGTTAGTAATTCTTCTGAAATGTCATGTATTTCTTGTATATTCTTTAGATAAAATCTTCCATTGAAAAATCTTCATATTTCCTAAATCATCTGCAATATACTGACTAATATTTTCGATAGTCTGGAAGTTTATTGTGAAGTGAAAAACAGTATTTTTGCCCACAGGCTTTTAATTTGTTGTGGAGAAAAATTTTAAGGTGCCATCATATAGAGGATCAATGCTTCTGAAAACTAAATCACTTATGCAGATAGCAAAACTTACAAGCTGTAGGGATGAAGACCTGAATTCTTTATTCCCCAGTTACTGCAGTATACTGATAGGCTGTAATTGAAAAATAATCTTAAATTCTTGTGGGAAAATTGTGATGCAAAAATACAGGTTAGAACATGTGCAAGAAACAAATATACACACACATTTTTGCGGGCTCAAAAGGGGCCTGTAATAGCTGCAGTCTGTCCTCTCAAAGGAATATACAAATGGCACTTTAACTTAGGAATAGATTGATATTTTCCCTGGCTTCCCCCACCTCCCCAGGAAGGAAAACAATCTGAAGCCAATAATGAATAGTTTCAGATGGAATAAGTTGATAGTCTTCATAAAATCACCATGGAAGACGTACCATTCACCATTCAGGCTGCTGCTTAAGATATTCAGCTGGGATCTGTGGGATTTGTGTCTTCTACTTAAGGGGATTTAATCCCACATTAATCAGATTCCAAGATCATTTTTTAGCCAGGAATGTGAGTTTATGAAAATCTCTCATGTTGGCGTTGCTACAGACTGTTGTACATAAACATTTATTGGATCAGGGACTTAAACTCAGCCATCTTTTATTATACAAGCCTCTAAAATTGACAGGCTACAGAGTAAGATAGACAGGGAGGTACAGTGTCCTTTTCACCCAGTAAATACTCAGAGGAAGCAAAATTTTTGGTTTAGGCTGAACCAATTATTACATGGGGCCAAACAAACACAAAAAATCCCAGCCCAAATAATCACATCACCCTTTCTAGCAGCACACAGCTTTTCTGTGTGTGGAGAGGGGAACAGAGGCAGGGAACCAAAGACTCCTTCAACCACCAAACACACATGACCAAGGAAGTGAGCCCTTCCCAAGATAACTTTATCTGCACCATCCTCTTGCATGCTGGATGCTGATGAGATGTTCCTGAAGAAGCCTTTGCTGTCCTCCCCCAATACTATTTGTGATGGTTTTCTTCTAAACATAAACCCTGTGTCTGAATGATGGGCTTGTGAAGTGCCTTATGGAACACAAAACTGGAAAAATACCTCGTCTCAGTCTATTGTGCAGTCATTTAACTTGTGCTTTTTTTGTCCTTTAAGTAAAGGAACATTTTAATAGTCAAGAGTTAAAAAACAGTTAACTTCTAGTGAATTAAATCACATTTGAAAATGGCTTTTTTTTTTCCCTACATTGGTTTTGTAGTCTTTGAACTTGGTGTATGGTGGTCTGCCATGGTGAGTCCTTCCTTGCACAGTGGTACAAACTTTTCAGAAGCTTCATTTTGTGACACAATTTATACACATTTCTTTGTGATCATTGTATCATAGGTATTTATGTATGTTGGGACCATAGTTTCTGAACACTGCACAGTCTGTAATGGATAACCTTCACAAGCCCTTATGGAGAAGTAAATTACTTTAATTCCCAGTTAACAGCTGGGTATCTGAAACTTTGAGAGAGTGAGTTGTTTGAGGTGCCACAGAAAACGCAGGGAAAAGCTCTTCCAAAATCCAGGCTAACTCTCTGAACTGTTTGCCTTTTTAGAGGTACTGACAGTTAAAGAGATAGACTTTGAAAGAATACCACAGCCATGCCTCACTCAGGTTGCTTTGAAGAGTGAAATTTTTGCTTTCCCTTAAAATTCTGCTGTAATATCACTTCATTACCCCAGTAATATTCTTGTATCTAAGAAACACTCAATCCCAATATGGATTTATGATTAAATCAAGTCAAATACCTTAAGGAAGCCTAGAAGAAAGTTGAAGATAAACTATTTACAAGAGCAGGTAGGGACAGGACAAAGGGGAATGGCTTCAAACTGAAAAAGAGTAAGTTTAGATTAGATATTAGACAAAAAAAAAATCTTTGCAGTGAGGGTGGTGAGGTACTAGAGGAGTTTACCTGGAGAGGCTGTGGATGGTGCATCCCTGGAAGTGTCCAGGGCCAGGTTGATGGGTCTCTGAGAAACCTGGTGTAGTGACCAGTGTCCCTGCCCATGGCAGATGAGCTTGAACTAAATGATCTTTGAGGTCCCTTGCAACTCAGGCCATTCTATGATTCCATAATATCCCACAACAGTGTTTCTGGAGCTCAATTGCTTATCAAGAAGCTGTCAGATAAAGTTTTAGTTTAAACTGTCCAAGCCACAAAAGTTTTGAAGCACTTTTACCAGGGATGCATCATCTGACCTTGCATACATCCAGTATGGTAATTTGGATCAGCAGAAATAAACAAAATTATTTTTATTTTCTACAGATAATGAGCAACAGCCAAGGGGATCTACTCTTAGAATGTCCAGTTATCACAGATTCAGTCTATAAATTCGTTAAACTTTTAAATACATTAATAGTCCGTATTTTCTTTGTAAGAGAAGAAGGCTGACTGAAGGCAGTTTCACTACCTGAACATTTGTGGGAATTAGCTGCTAAGCTGTTCTAATAGAAAAGCTTTGGGGCAGGACCTTCTGCCTAGAATTGCAGCAATTAGGCTCCAAGCAAGGAACATCTTCTACCACATCATATAGTTGCATTATATTCACATATAGCTGCTATGTTTTCAGTATAAAATACGGATTTGATAGAAAAATATACATTTACAGTAAATTCCCTGTGGCACTTTAAAGAGTGACTGCTATGTAATCTGTTATATAAAAAAAACTGGAGGCAAGTAAGGTGTGAATTAATTCCTTTTTGATAAATATTCCTAATTATATTCACAGTTTCTTACTACTGATCTATGGAGAAAGTCTTTTACATCTGTTTCAGAACTCTGGTTGCACATAGTGGATTGATGTTAAAAAGATTTCAAATGAAATTTTAGTCTCTAAAGGTGCACGAAATTAATGTAATGAAATTTAAAGAAATTAATTTAATGCCAGATACCTTTTGAAAGTCTTGTGACAAATTTATCTGCAGCCTTTGCTGCCTAAATATCTTTCAGTGTCTGATCTTTTTTCATCAGTTAAAAAACTTGCCTGAAGTCACTTGAACACATAGCACACCTCATCTGTAGTAAAAATTCATAAATTCATCTGCATCTTATTATGCGCAACCAATTTCATGGGATAGTGAGGGTGTAACATCTGCTTCTGCTGACAAATACTTGCTTCTTTGAATAGTCCCTCAATTCAGTTTCTTTTCCTGGAATCAGGATGCTGCACAGGGCCTTTCATGTATTAATGTCAATCTAAGGCACAGTTCTATAATGTGCTGTTTCAAAATGGGAGAAAAGAATTTTAGCTATATTTTTATGATTGTTGTTATTACTTTAACTTTGGTCTGAAAAAGTCTGAGTGGCATTTCATTTTGGAAGATTTGAAATTATTTCTGAAATCCCCTGCCATTTAAGTGCTTCCAGGAGCTCAAAAGCTTATATTTTTTTTTATCGAAGAGGATCCTAGAGGACACATCTCCTCAGCAAACTAGACATGTTGCTGCTGTCTCAGAAACCATGAGGAAAGAACCATTTTTCCACTAAAAGCTTTGAAACAGCTATGGTCACATGGCAAAGTGATTCTTTTAGCTAAAAAGAGGAGACTGTAATGCTGATGGAAATTTTTTCTTTGGCTGTATTTCTGAGTGTTGACCTTTAGGCTGATAGTCTTAACCAAGAGCACAGTTAGCTCATACTTCTTCAGGACTACTGAAGCCTGCTCCCCAGACTAGAAATATCACAGGATAAGCAGCTGTTGCCTTGGAAATGTCCAGAAAAAAATATAAATTATACTCCCCCACTTAAGAAATGCCTATTTTTCCAGCAGCACTGTTTCTTTCTGAAAGCCAAAGCCTGTCCATGCATCAAACATACTTTCATACCACATGTAATTAGGCTTTTGCTGTTATTACCAGGAAAGGTCATTGGGAAAAAAAGTCAGACATCTAGATGGATATTAGAAATATTCAAGTACTCATAAGGAAAATAAAATGTTGGTGGACTCATTAAGTCTTTAGAATTCAAGCTTACCTCTAGCTACAAGAGATCCCATAATTCCTCATCGTTTGCCCAGTAATGTAACTGTGGGGAAGGGGGTATTGAAAGGGGTTGGCACTGTCCATTTTCAGTTGCTTCTTTGGCATTTTGCTGATAGTACCTAAAACTCTCCATCAGTAGAAGCTCTGGATAAGCAATACATAGGAAAGATCTGTGTTTTTTAATACCTAAACCAGGTTCCAGTGGAAAACATGGAAAAAAGGTAATGCAATCTCACTGCTGCTGGCAGATGGTGGAAAAATACAAGCTGTGTCGTTGCAGTTAATAGAATAATGTCTTCAAGTGTTCCTTTCACACCGTGGATAAATAGGTTGCATAATTAAAAGATGTATTGTAATATTAATGGAATATATGGTGAAGGTAGGGTGATTTTTGTACTTTAGACATGCTTAGTTTGCATTTTTCTGCTTTTGTGTCAGTGTTGGATGTAAGAGTTGTGTGTGAGTATTTTCTTGGCATTCCAAATGCAGTTTCAGATATCCCACTTTGCATATAGCTAGTGGGATACAGTTTTATCATGGACAGTAGCCAGGGTCAGCTAGAGATTTAACTTGAGTACAACTCAGTGGGGAAAAAATGGGTTGGGGAAGGGAATATGTATTACTCTATTTAGACATACAGATGTTGCTTTGTTTGGAACTTGAACTATTGTTTCTCTGTAGTTTGGAAACTGCAGGTAGACAGAGGTCAGCTTTTGTGTTTGGAATGTCATTGGGTTATTATTTTGCTATGAAGAGAATGATCATTCTTCCTTTAAAACTATTTGAAGTCTTTCAAAGTTAAGAAGAAAAGAAATCTTAATATTGGCATCCCTAGATGGTCTTATTATTCAAAATTGCAATTTGGTGAAACTAGTCAATGGCAAGACACTATTTTCATAGTGTATTTTTAAATCCATTTTATGTTTACTTTAAAATGTATACATAGTTTCATTTGGACATCATTAAATGCAAGTATTAATTTCATAATTCAATTGAGTCATTAAAATAAATTTATTGGGTTTTTTTTCCCTAGAAAGAGAATTCTGCCAACATTCTGTCTTGTGTCTCAGTAGTGATGTACCACTCTTCCTTACAAATTATGGATTATTAGTAGTGCTTTGCCACTACTAGTGATCAATAACAATTGATCAACCTGAGTTAGAATGCACAGGTGTTTCTGTCAAATATTGTTCCATGATATTTATGCCCATTCTGATACGGAAATACAGGCCAAAATGTTTCAAATTCTGTGAATGTGCTAAAAAGATTGGGTTTTTGAAGTGTATCTGACCCAGCAGCTGCTATAAAGACAAAGCAAGAAAAATCAAGTCAGTTACACTGTACAGCGTGTCCAAAACAATGGGGACAGTCTCCATGGAATAATGAGCCCATGGTACAACTGCATCTTGATAATTCCATCTCTTTGATTGTTCAGCTCTCCTGGTTTTCTGGTGCATGAGGGAGCTTTCTGCTGGTCTTGCAGGGAAAAAAGCGTCTGAAATCTCTGGTGAGAGGTTGGGCATGGTGCTAGGTGACATCCTTCACCGGCTCTCGTGTTGTCTTGCTGTGACAGAGTGCTTTGGCCATTCCTGACATGACCTAAATGACCACAAATAGCCTTGCTAGATGCAGTTTGTTGGCTGATCACAGCTCAGCCTGGCAGGAGTCTGGGCCATGTGGCATTGCAGAGGCCAAGAAGGCTCCCAAGGACTGTGCTCAGACTGCACGTGGCACAGGTCGGGCTGCAACAGAGGGAGTCTAGAGCCACCTTGTGCTCAGAGGAGAGGTTGAGAAGTCAGTTGTGAGTGATCCAAGCTTGAATGTTGGGTCATTTCAGTCTCTGTCCCTTTTAATGTATATCATCATTCCCAGCTTTGCATGTCCTGCTGACATTGAAGAGGAGCTCAGCATGACCTTGAGTAGTGTTCCAAACTTTTGTAGCTAACTTATTCTGGAGTAGTCAGACTATCCTAGTGTGTCCTTTTGTGCTTGCCCTGCATTAGCTATCAGTGCTGTCTGAATCATTCTGCAAAAATGAAACAATTAATTTTAATAATTTAATTTGAAAGTATTCAAAAATAAAATAATTTTCTTTCTGCCCTTAGCTTACTTTAAGCAATGAGTCATAGCAAGACTTGTATTTGTCTTAGTCATTCTAGCATGCAATCATAATAAAGCTGTCTGCTTCACTGGTTCAGATCAAAACCAGGCTGTTATTGTGTTGTCATTTCTGCATACCATCTAGCATGACATTCACATGTTGCTGCTAAAATGCATCCACTGGGAGACATGGCAGAAGCCAATAAAAGTAAAAGACTTTGCAGAAAGCTTTCTTCATGAGCCACTTGTCAAACTGCTTTGAATCCAATCAAAGTAATAATTCCAAATTTTTCAACCCAGAGTTAGCAGGGATAAGATGGATTGCATTGACTTGAGCTGTGGAGCTTTTTTATTGTTGAATATTTAATTCTTTGTTGAAGGCTTAGTTCTGAAAATTTTTTTGGAGGGGCCATGTCTGAATGAAAACCTTTGTGCTGTCCTGTAACAAAAAACAGAAATCATGTGGCCAAATGCTATATCCAGGATAAGCTGTTCACTTGGTCTTTCAAATATTTTCTTCTATTAATTCACATAAGGATGTCACTGGTGGCTTAAGCATTAAAGAAGCTTGATACTGAAAGCTGGTGTCAGATGCCAGACACATGAAGTGAGAAAATAGCCCTTTCTGGCCAGCAAAGACTTCCACTTGGTTTTGTCATGGGTCACAAAACAGTCATCTCTTGAGGTTATTAGAAACTCTCTGGTCTCATCTGTGTATACTAAACCCCATTCATTTTTTACCTGAAAATTGAACCCAGTGACTTATTTGTACTGGAGTATTCCAGTCCTGAGGTGTTTTAAATAATCTGTTCCATTAGCATAGGTGTTGCCAGTATTATCATAACAGACTATCATAACAGGAAATCCATGTCATAGAACAATGAGAAAAATCTCCAGAGTTTTGCCAGTCATACAGGAGGGAAACCATCCTTTTTGGGTGTCAAAGCAGCAGTCAGTTTGAAATCCAACATACAAGGAAGGCAGCATCTGAGGAGGAATTTCCTCACCATCATACTGCACCAGATTGTGTGTAGCTGTACAAGTCCCCGAGGCCCTAGAGAAGAGTAGCTCTCCTATCCAAGTACATCTGGCCAATTGTGCAACAGGACAACAAATGTTCTTGTGCATCCCTTTCAGGGAAGCAGCTGAAGCCCCGAAGCATGAGATTTGATTAGAATCATTGGTGGTGTGAAGCACTGAACCAGCAGGAGCATGTGAAGGGGAGTCTGTGGTCACCTGCTCTACTGGAGGCCCAGTCTGTAAAATGAAAGATCTTGGATTTTTTAAAGAAAGGAGTTCTATTAAACCCTTTTGTTTAAAAAAGATTACATGCCCCACAAAGTGAGGATTCTGCCCTTTTTTTAGGGCACTGTTTGTCATTTTGTTATCAGTATGTACCTTTTAATGATTCTGTATCAGATTTAGGATTTAAATTTTTTCCTTGCTTGCTTAAAAATATATTTTCTTTGTCTTGAAGCCTCATGATGAGTTTACCATGAAAGCCACTGTACTTTCATTTCTGTAACATATATTTATATATTTATATTTATATTTATATTTAATACATCCTGTATTTGATAGTACAGATGAGCTTTTTATCCCCTTTTACTCCAGTCTCTTGGTTTTGTAGTAAATGATTTTTCATCTCTCAGGCAGTTTATGTATATGGTGTTCTTGGATATTAAGCTTTTGATCTTTCTGAGCCTTTTGGTTATCTTTTGGATATGTCTATTTCAGTTAAAAATTTGCATCTAAAGTGTGTGTTTTCCTTAGGATTTAGGAAACACTATTTTTTAACATTAAAACACTGTGTACATCAATGTAATACAGAAAGATGGAGAATGTGGATAAAGGACATAGAAAGGTAGAGGCACTGAATGTCTTCTTTGCCACTTTGTCTTAACTTGTAATCCCTGAGACCAGTGGGGAAGTCTGGAGCGAGGCAAATGTACCTTTAGTAAAAGGGGATCAGGTTAGAGAGCGTTTAGAAGAATTGGATGGACACGAGTCCATGGGCCCTGTTGGGATGCACCCAAGGGTGCTGAGGGAACTGGCTGATGTCATTGCAAGATCACGGCCAATAATCTTTGAAACATCTTGGAGATTGGAGGAGATTCCTGAAGCAATGAAGAAAATTATTTTCACTCCAGTCTTCAAGAAAGGCAAGAAGGAGGTTTCAGTCTGGTCAGACCCACATATGATCTCCATCACAGCAGATGATGGAGCCAATAATCCTGGAAATAATTTCTAAACATATGACAGACAAGAAGGTCATTGGGAGGAGGTAGCATGGATTTATAAAAAGAAGTCATGCTTCCTCATAACATAATACCTTTCAACACAAAATGCTGCTGAAAATTCTAATAGTTTTGACTCATCATTTCAACTTTGTTTCCTATTTCTTTATTTCCATCTTATAGGTCAGAATCTGAGTTTTAGTTCTAGATTTAATTTGAGCATTTATCACTGAGCAGAAGTTGTAAGCATGCTTTTCTCACAACAACTCATGAAAGAGTTGTATACAAGAAAACTGTATAGTCTCGGTGCTCTTTTCATTTAAAAGTTTACTTTTGGGGTCAGTTTATAATCCATGAGGAATTTTGAATATTGACATTGTTTTGAAAAGTTCTGAAACATCTCTTGTAAAGTCATCAAACCAACCAACAGACTTATGGTCTGTTAGTAACATTTTCTATTAAATGTCTTTATGTTTTCTATTAATGATAAATAATGAAACTTAAATTAAAATTAATTAAATTAAAATTAAATTAAGTGGGGATGCCACTATACGTGGTTACATGTAGTTACATACCTGGCGTGTTGTGATGTTTGCCATTTGAACTACCAGAATTGCCTTGGTTTAATACTGTTCTTTCAGTGTTGTCTTTTGTCATTTTGTCATATGAAGGAGTTGCATGATTGAGGTTTTTCTTAGCATTCTGTATGCATTTTAGCTGATCTGTGTGAAATATTCAGAATGGATATGTATCATTACACCAATACAACCTGAAATAAGCAAAGAAAGAAATCAGTATCACGGGTATCAGTAATTACAGAGGAATTGATTTATAACTCCACCACTGTTGTAAGGGAAGTAGCAACTTCCCTGTCTGCATCCTGACAGGAATAGTGGCTTCTTCTCAAAGTGAAGCTTAAGGTGCCAAAGGAAAACTTGGGACCATTAGGACCTGTTGCCTCCAGCTCTACTAAAAAGGTGGAATTGGGTGATTTATAAAAGTCTGACTTCATACCTTTGGGCAAAGAGATGAGGAAGGATAGGCCACATTTTGCATCAAACAACACAGAACAGGAATGGCAAAACATACCTGCCAGAGAGCTCAAGGGGAATGCAGTATGAAGCATGATTGCTGTTTTACGTCTGTTTCCCTAGAAGATTAAAAAAAGATTGGGAAATAATTGGAAGTATTTTGGCCTGTTTAGATCTGCAGGGTTAACAGCGTGAGCCATTTTTGGCCCAGTCACTACCTTGAGGAATGATGGAGTTACATGTTCTTAATCTACAGAGGGTCACAAAGAGGATGCTTTGCTAGTGAAGTGTACACTGAAGGCACAAATATAGAAGGAAGAAATAGCTAAAGGAGTGTAAGCCCTGGGGGTAAGGTCAAGGTTGTTATGTATGAATCCAGTCTCCCTGCTGTGTGTCAAATGAGGGATTAGTACAATTTACTAGTGCTCCCCATTCCCTCACTAGCATCAAGTACTAAAATGGGCATTCTTCTGTCACAGGACATCATCATGAAGGGATATTGTACAGCCTCCCAGTTGAGATCAGAGTGTTGTCTGCTCAGATTGGGCACTATGAGACAAGCCTTTCCTAATAATAGGGAACTAATTTCTACCCTGTTTTTCTTTTCTTGAGTGCTAAGGTCAGAAGTAGATGGCTTTACTTGCAAGGTAATTTCAATATGCCTGTTTTCACAATGAAAGCCTTGAATAATACTTGTAGTGTAAGTGTCCTGATTTTGAATTATTAGTAGTAAAACTATGCCTGAAAATATAAGAAGAAATGCAGCTGTATGCAAAATTTTGTGTGTGTGTGCGCTTTGGTACTATTAATGCACATATTTATAAAGTTCTTAACTTTCATTAGAAAAAATATTTCATATGTAATAAAATACCATTTTATGACATATTTTAGATTTTCTCAGAATAATATTTGGCTCATTTTGCAATGAAGTGGTAGTAAATGGGGAGGGGAGGAGCAAGATGGTTTTGTTTGAAAATATGTAAGTTAAAAAAAAGTGGCCAGCTATATGCTTGACTGGTTACTGAAATGCTGGAAGAAATGTTACTAAGTGTGGAATTACATCATCTTTCCTCTATACACAGAAAAAGCCCAAGGAAATATCATTAGTCATAAGACCTACACTGCATAATCTAAAATGCCACTTTAATGCTGAGAGCAAAAGGATTAAAACAAACAAACAAACAAAAAGCACACAAAACCCCCAAGAGCCTAAAGAAAGTGGTGAACAATTCAAATTAAATCAGTATTTTTACTGAAATAAAAGAAGGTTGAGGAGGAAAAAATCTGCAGTTCATTTAGTAATTACAGTTTGAAGAGGGAAAAAAATCAGTAGTGCACAGACAGAGAAGATTGAACACATTAATGTACCTTTTATATTTTGTTCCTTATCTCTACAGAAAGTTATGATTATTTATAAAATCTGACACTGGAATCACGAAAATATAGTTAGTGTCTTTCTTTGCCTGCAGATCTGAATCTCATTTCTTTATCCAAGACTACAAAAAAAGAGCTTTGCACAAGGGACTCCCACAACACAGAGCAAGGGAGAGTAGCCTCAGCTCCCTCTGAAATCAAGGGTCTCACATAACAATGTCTGTTGGCATCCCTGCAGTGGTTTCAGAGCTGAGGTGATGTGTTCATACTAAATGACATGTTTTTCTGAGAGCTCAGAACAGCCACAGACTCTGTGAGCCGGAAGCTGGACCTCAGACAACTCCTTGAGATAGCAAAAACAAAGGCCTTGCTTTGCTGAGTTGAAGTAGGATTGATGGACTTTGTGCTAAGACTCACGTTGCCCTACTTTCCATGATGCATAACACTGTGTATTGGACTTTCTGCACACAGAAAGAGAGAAAAAGATCGAGCTTTCTTAAGGCTGGTTTAGACTAGAGAAAGGCAGCCACAGTGGTTGCATTTATCTCAAAGGAGCAGGCAGGGTATTCCTTTTAGTCTTTATTTTCAGACGTTGCACTGATTTCTGTGAGAGCCAAATGCAGATATTTAGTGAATCAGAGCTGAACACGTAGCTTTAGAGGGAAAAAGCAGATCAAGCTCTCTGTGGTTTCCTACTTTGACAAAAACCCCAAAACAATCAAACTCTACCCAGACAGAGGTTTAGTTAATATTCCCATTGAATAGTTCATGTGAATTGCTCTTGTTATGAACTGTCTGCAGGCTTTTCAGGAAGAAAAGGTCAAGCATTTTCAGACCAGACAGTACATGGTCTGTCCAGTTTCAACTGGACAGTGGTGCTCACTGGAGCTTCATGTGTTTCAGAACAATGAAATGGAACTGAGAGTGTGAAATGGAGTCTTTTCACATTTGAAAGAAAAAGCAGATTTATGTATGAAGGCAAAATTAGTGAGCTCTAATGTCAGTCAGACCAAGACTGGGGCAAATATATGTAGAGCACAGGACCTTTCTGGCCATCCATGGCGTCAGCTCTTCAGAATATGCCTGTGCTGGACCTCAGTGTTGACTATTACTCAAATCCATAATAGTTTAGGACTTGCTAGCTGAAGGGCTGTTTTTATCCATGTGTGGACTTCACCATTATTTGTGACTCATAAATCCATAATAGTTTAGGGCATGCTGGCCGAGGGGCTGTTTTTTCCCATGTGTTGTACCATCCCCTTTGCATGCACTAGAGCTATTTCCAACTGGTACACCCTTGTTTTTTAGAGAAGGAAATTGGTGGTGGGCTGCTTAGAATTGTGCTGTAGCCCACTTGAATTTCTAATATTTCGGTGCCTCTTAACTCAAAACTGCAAAGAATCTTTGAACTTCGGATTTTGCTTTCCAACCCTTGGCCTGAAATAGTTAATTCCGTGAACTACAGCTCAGATTGCAAAGCTGATTTACAGGATTGTTGCTTTGAGAATGTGCTTTGAGCATGGAGAGACTTCTGCTTTTGTAAGAATTTTTGAGGTTTCACTGTTTTGTTGTTTCTTTTTTATAGCAGTTAACAGACGAGAATGGGTATCTTTTATAGTGTTAACATGATAGATAGATATATATATATGTGCATGCATATATATGTATATATATAAAATGAAACAGAGGGTTAGTGTCAGTACTGAGCATTAGAAGCTGGGGAAGGTACAGTACTTTTCCACCCTCCCTAAGGTGTTTTGCTGCTCTCTTGAAATGGGATATAGAAAACCTTTTATTAACCAGTCAAAATATATGGAGTCAGGTTACTAATCAAATGCTCATTGGGGACTAAGTCCCGGTCCTAATGAAGCCACTGGAAACAAGGATGCAGAGAACCTTTCAGGACTGGGCCTCTCCTTCCAGAGAAGTGGAAAGATGTATTTGAGATTCACCTGCGCAGGAAGTTGTAGCATGACAAGAGGAGGATGCCACCCTTCGTTAGGGCTGTCTTGGATGGAAAGAGCCACTGCTCTGATGATAGCTTCCCCTCCTTCTTCCAGGTGTGTCTGCTCAGCTGACCAGCACTCGTCTCCGTCGGAACACCTCCGTGGGCACCCCATTCTGGATGGCTCCAGAGGTCTGGTTTCAAAATATTTTGTCACTCATACTCAATCTGCTCTATTCTGCATTTCTGCTCTTTGTCTTTCTTCCTGGTCCTTTCACCAAATGAAACAGCAATGTCTTTTAAAAAGTGTTTAAAAAGCATTTTAAACCTTCTTACGTGTTTGCAAGAATTAAGTTAAAATTAGGTTTATTTTTGAAATTATAAGGTTAGAGACAGGGAGCAAGACACTGAAATGTTTACTAAAATGTTGAAGAATATAGAGTATATTAAATCAACTATTGATACTTTCTAGCCTTTCAAGCTCTGAAACTATAGATATCTCCCCATGGATGGAAGGAGTCCAGATTGGCACTGTGACACAGTATGGCTTCTATTTTTTGACTTCTACACCTGGGAAGTTTTTAATACTATATATCCATACTTGCCGCAGCAAGAAGTGGAAAAGGTTGTTATGAATGAAGAAAGTTGCACTATGATTCTGTGGAGGTTTTCCAGACTGAAATTGAAGCATATAAAGTTAGATTTTAAGCTGAGATGGGAAAAATATTTCCTTATAAATAAGCTTATCCACTTAGAGTATTTGTGTGCACACAAACACATACAAGTACGTCTGTTTATAGCTCATGAAACCACTCTGTTAATATACATATTTTTTTTATCAACACACTCTGTTCATACACATAGGTCTAGCCATATAACTAATGGCATACATGTTGGTTTAGATCTGCAGCTAATAGGATGACAAATTCTAGATTCATCCAGCATTATGGATGAGCTGAAGTGTATATGAAGGTAAATACTTTGCTGTGATCTAATGAACTTAGTCCAGATCCACTTGATCTGGGAATTGACTGACTTTGTTGAATAAGGACCCAGTAAGAGATAGTGAATTCAGCTTCTGCTTTCCTGATTATTTCACTTCAGACAGAGAGTGGAATAGTTACAATAATTACTTAGCAATTACTTAGCAATTACTTAGGAATAATCCATATAAAGAGTTGTAGAGTTGCGGAGTTTCCTTCTACTTCCTCTGTTGTGGGATGCAGTTTATCACCTTCAGCTGAAAAAGCCATGGATTTGTATCCTTTCTTCAAATCAGAGAACATCTGGCCAGAGACTGTGGTGTTCATGGACACCAGCTTTCTCTGGTTTAAACACTGGGGGTTTTCAGCAATTGGATGGATGCTTTAGCTTTCTAAATGTGTGCATATCTGTTTATTTCACTGAATATTCTGTAACAGATTCCTCCAACTGTGGGTGTGCTCTTAAATGTGGACATTTAACCATCTCAGTCTTTTATTCCAACAGGTGATTGCCTGTGAGCAACAGTTAGATAGCTCCTATGATGCTAGATGTGATGCATGGTCACTGGGTATCACTGCAATAGAGCTGGGAGATGGAGACCCACCCCTTGCTGATTTGCACCCCATGAGGGCACTCTTCAAAATACCCAGGTAATATCCTGATGTGTTTGGTTGTTGATGGCTTAGACTGAAAGTCTTCTTTAACTGTTGCTTACTTCAAACTTAGACCATGTAAGTTTGTGGACTTTATAGTATTTATACTAGGAAGTAAGTTAAAAATATTTTGCCCAGCTGTATTTTCTGCAGGCTCTGCAAACCATGTTTGCACATTGAGAAGTTCAGAGCTGACTGTAGCTACATTTGAGAAGAAGTTGTAGGGCCTTCTCCTAAGTGAGCTGCTGCCACATGAACGCAGGACTTACTCGAGTCTCATATATTCTGTTACAAAGAGTGACATGTGGCAGGAATACAGAGTCTGAATATGCCACTGTGGTGAGCAGGTCTCATCTTTGTCTTCAGGAGTTATCTTCTATCCTTTGAAGCAAAGGTTGTTCCCCCACTCACATACATTTATGCTTCAGCTTTTCATTAGCTTGTGCTGCTTCTGGCAGTTCCAGTGTTGGTGTCCTTGGGCAGTGCAAATAGCAACTTCTTTTGTGGTTTTTTTTGCTTTGAAGCTGAACATATAAGTACCCAAAGTGCCACTTATGGCATTTCAAAGAACATCAATCTCCAAGTCTGTAGGTAATGATCATACAGTAGTAGTTTGTGGATTTTACCCTAAGAACAGGAGCAGTACCACAATAGCTGAGCACGCATAGCATATGTAAGTGCTTAGAGTCCTTCTTAGCCAAGATGCTCAAATTAGTTTAAATTACCTTTAGGTTTAAGAAATTTTGGCTGACTTGGAACAGAAGCAAAATATGAATGCTCTTCCTACCTTTGCTTGCTATGGAAAAAGCAGTTGCAAACTATTGTGGTCAGTCACTGCAGCTAGGACTTCAAAAAAGCTTCTGCCTTACAAGTACTGGGCACCTTTCTGCCCTGGAGCAAATATAAGATCATTACCCTTTCATTCCATTAAGTAAAACCTGAGAGCAATAAAGTACACATTAAACAGCACCTAAAGAAAAGCAGTTATGGTTGATTGAAAAGAGACAGCAAGTCACCTCATCTATTGGCTGGTCATTCCTTTTGTCTTCACAACCATACTCAGTGAAAATGGAATCTCTGAATGGAAGAGAACTGTCAAAAACATTTCAACTAAATTAACACCTAGAGTAAATAGCTCAAACAATAGAAAAGAAGGCAGTATATCCATTTAGAGTGGATCTGTATTTAGACCTTCACTTCTGATTATCTTCTGATGAATGAGGAATAATTAATAAAGAACCAATTGCTTTGGACACTTTGTTCAGCAAGTTGATTAATTCAGTCCTTCTGAGAAAACTTAAAATAGAATTTCTTTTTAAAATTTCTCCTAAGAAAGTATATTGTTTCAGGCTTGAAAAAAGGAACTTGCCACTACAAGTGGATAGTGATTAATGGATTGTTATTTTAATTTCCTTTTATTGATTTGATTGAAAAAATCAAAGTGATTCTTAGCTACTTGGTAGATCATCTTGATGCTATTTCTCCTTATTAGTTATGTAAAGTAGGAGAACCAATGAGGAATTGCATCATCTACCCATGCTCCTTTTACCAGTGGAAATCAATATCTTTTTTTGGTGACCTTCTAAAACTCATTACTCAGTCTGCTTTCACACATTGTTTTTGTCAAGTGAGGAGCTTATTAACTTATCACTACACTGACCTTTGCAGGAATCCTCCTCCAACGCTACAGCAGCCTGAACTGTGGTCACCTGAATTCAATGACTTCATTAACAAGTGAGTAACAATTGAGACCACTCCGATTGAACATGGAACATGTGTTAATGTCATGTGTAAAATATATTTTGTGGAAATCTGTTGCAACTAATACTCTTCCTTAAAAAGGCTAGTTTGCAAATCCAGTTTGACTTCCAAGTGAGGCTCTGTATTTAAAACATTTCAACACCCTTGACAATTTTTAAGTTAAAAGTATATTTAGTTTTAAAAGCAGTGATTTTACTTTTTGGACTCATCAATTCTGTGAAGTCATATCAGGGTTTTTTGTTAAGATGGGTGTATTTATTATGGAGTCATGAATGAATGAACTCCAGACAATCATTTCAAAACTTAACTGCGAACTCTTGATGATGAAATTTTTTTTTCTGCCAGCACAGGTGCTTGACTAAAGATTATGAGAAGCGCCCAACGGTATCTACTCTTCTACAGCATGATTTTATTAAGCAAATTGAAGGAAAAGAAAACGTGCTACAAAGGCAACTCATGGAATTTATTGATGTTCATCAACAAATGGGAGTCACTGAAAAGGCAAGGTAAAAGTAGCTAAAAAGTAGACGAGCTCATCAATCTTAATACTTCCACTGTTTCAGAATGACTAGCACTCAGAGAAAGATTCAACTCTTATAACTTCAGCTGGCAAAAAAAATAGAATGCTTAATATTTGGGGTCCCCTGTACAACCAGTGAAAGGAGAGAGGCATCATGATTCACATGCAGGATGAAACAATCTTTAGAAGTGCCTCCCCTTTCTTCTGTGACTCAAAATATAGTCTTAGACCTCAACTTTTAGAAAGCTAAGGTTAGGTGAAATTAATATTTGGCATTTTCTTACATTTGCATGGTCAGCTAATGTTTCGTTTCAGCAAGTGTGCTAAAAGGAGTTAGTCAGATTTCTGCAGGAATTGGATGTTTCTGACTGAAATAAGTGATGGTCCTACCAGACCATGTTTTGCAAACTTCAAATCTTATGTTTTCTTGAATAGATACTTTCTTTCTTCCGCTAGTATCTAATTGATATCAGTTCTGAACAAATCACTTAACACCTGATGGCTTTTATTTTAAATACTTGAAAATGTCTTGGGTCAGTTTTACAATTGAAAAAACTCCATACAGTACACTCATGTATCAGATATGAAATGTTGTAGATTAGTATTGAAGTACTGGCGTGACTGCTCCTGCTTCAAGGAAAAGCATGATTTTTTAAAAAAAATTTTTTTCTATTTTTTATGGAACATGAAATTTAAAAGACATTTTGGCATTATCATATATGTGGAAAAAGCTTATTAAAATCTGCCACATTTCACACATTTATAGAAACAATATATACAGCAGTCTTCAGTTCTAGTTCTGGAGAATTTTCTATTTACTCTATGTTTGAAGATAATAGTAAAAATATATTTCTAAATTATGATATTCAAGTTTTTTCAACTTTAACTGGATATGGGAGGAGTAGTGCTTTCTCTTTTAGGAAATCAATATAAAACTATGCATTTGGCTTAAACTTAAGCTTTAGCCTGGATTTATATGCTCTATATATTGCAGACTTGACATTTGCTTAATCCAGAAAGATTCTTGAATTCAGATAAACTTATCAGGTGTCAGTGCTGGACACTAAACCAGCAACATAATCCAGACTTTAAATAGCATTTATTTATAAAACACAAGGAAAAGATATGTGGTAAAATAAGTCCAAACCACTAGGTTATATGAATTGAAATCTTGTGATATTAGTCATTGTGGTATTAGTCCTTTTAAAGCCTAAATAATTTTGAAAAAAATCAAGCTTCCAGTCAATTAGATATTGTGACTTTTTTACCTATTTTAGAGAACTCACTTGTGTTTTCATATTCTTTTTTTTTTTTCAAATCCTTCCTTTTTATGTAAATGCTGCATAAAGTAAACCACATGAACTTTTTTTGTTTTCTGTACAATACAAACATAAAGAAAGTGTCCCAATTTGCATGTGCATAAAGCAGTCAGGTGGCACAAGAACAGGATGATCTTGTGGTATTTTCTCTGTCCTGTTTAGACTGTGTTTCATAAGCTGATGGCTCTTCATGAGAACTAGAATTTAAGGGAATATATTACTATGTGATGAAGTTACCTATGTTTTTTTAGTTGATCAAGTGTAACTTTTACATCAAATTTCCTAAAGGAAAACAAAATTTTCACTTTCAAAATTATTATTATTATTANGATATTATTATTATTATTATTATTATTATTATTATTATTATTACTATTATTATTATTATTTCTTATCTGAATCTGTGTAAAAATTGTACTTATTTAATTTATAGTGTAATTTAAATGGCATGGTTAAACTGAGCAAAGCCCATATTTCAGTTTAGCAGTTTAAAATACTAAGAAGTAGTATTTCCAACCTAAATGATTCTGTGATTGTGTAAATTTGTGAAATACACTGTAAGACTGACTACAGAACAGCATTTGTGGTTTTTTTGTGCTGTGAATGACAAGGGATTATACAAAGATCTTTAAATTCAGTAGTCACGCTTTTTAAAAAGTCTTTTATTGCTAATCATATGTATCTTCTGACCTTTAATCTGCACAAAGCAAATGCTTAAACCAGTGTCTGTAGAGAAGCACCATGTAAATCTGATTTAGAGTCAAGGCATAGACTGTTCAGTGACAAGTCCCCTGGAAGAGCTGCTCTTTTCTTGTTTACACTATTCTGGCACTATTTTTACACTTATATGTTCGGGTCCTACTGTGAAATTTCTGAACTTTCACCAGTTGCTGGCAACTTTCTATGTGAAACTTCTTCCTGATCTTGAGCTCACACTCTCTCAGTCCCTAATTTGAAGGCATAACTCTTCTCCTTCTTGAAATGGGAGTGACAGTGGGAGGCAGGTAGTTTAAGGGATTAAGGATCTTTTACTTCCACTGAGGGAAGAAATCCTGCTACCTGTATTGTGTTGTATAAATGGGTAGTGGAATATAAAGTCAGTAAATTTGGTAATGTTGAGTTAAAGCTGAAAGTTAGAAGTCCAGTTATTTTCTCTGTATGTGTTTACTCTCCTTATCAAATTTTACTTCATTAATTGCAGTTTTGCATTTCAAAAGAAAAAATTAATAGCTGAGGTCCAGCCACTAGGTTTTTTTGTGTGCACTATTTCTGTTTTCACTCAAAATCAAGTCACCTTCTTAGCCCATTGGGCTGAGGTAGGTCTGGCTGCTTTCTTCAGCAGTATTCTCTTGATGTGCTTGTGATCTCACCTTGCTGTTTGCTGAATGTGCAGTTGATACAGTTCAAAAAGAAAAGCTCATAAGGTTGTGTCACATTCTCAGGGGTGTTTTCCAGTGGGCCTTACCCTCAGATCCCATCTTTGAGCACTGTGTGTGCTCAGGAAGGATGTGTAATCTCTAGGCACAGAGTGGAGCCACCCTGAAGTCTCTCCCATTGGCACCATTGCTCCTGAGGTTTTAATGTTCTGAGGAGTCACTGAGTCATGAGGGCCCTCAGAACCTTCCCAGTGTTGTTATTCTAGTGAAGAGGAGCCAAGGTTTAGGTTCTGCATTTTACTGCATCCTCTCAAGAGATGGAAACAAAAGAAACAACAAGAGGAAGACAGCCCACGAACCACCTGACTAACCAGAAAAATCTCAATTAACACTGATAAAACTTTAAATGGCAATATCCCACAGCCTGGCTCCAGATGTAATCAAACTGATAGAAGATAATATAGTGGGTTTTCAGTAGCCTTTGAGCAGTGTTCTAACACTAGAATGTCTTTTGCTACTCAAGACCCAAAAAAGCATGAATACTAGCAATGAAAATTTTAAAATCCACTTTTTTACTGTGAACAAATGCAGTACATTTTTCTCTAAAATCATCATTTTTTAATGCTAAAAATACCTATTTGCAACTTAACCTTTCCTAGCTCAGAACTCAGGCTGAGATGACAGTGTATCCCTTGATACATTAACATTTTCCCAGAGCATCCTGACTGTAACATCTTTAAAATCGGCTGCTGGGAATGATATATGAGCTATACATCAAATATGCTCTATGAGATATACTATATGGTTTAAATTCATGTTAGAGAAGAGGTGAAGCAGGCAAAGTTGCATACTCAGTGCAATTAATATTGGTGAGAAGAGTAATTTTCAGGACAGGGGCCCTGAGCTTGCGAAAGGCTTTCAGTATAGCAGTATAGCTGTTAAAATTTATAATTAGTGATGAAAATAGTTATTAGAAATGAGCACTGCAGCATATACTCCAAAACAGTTCTAAAAATACACTTCTTGCTAGGCCAAAAGAGGGAAAAAATCTCTGCATTGTAAAGAATTTTACTCTGCAACAGAAATAGCTGTCTTTGAAACAACCTTCAGAACTGTCGCATCTACACCTGACAGTCAGGCCTGTAAGACTTTTATCTTGAATTATTTGGCTGACTTCTTGACTGCTTTTACAATAATCTCTGTAGAAATATGCAATGATTAGTACATTGTGTATTTCCCAGGAATTGTGAGTCATTCCAGAATGAGCTGTACATATGAGGGATATTCAGTGCACCTAGATTTCAGCAAATTACTCTGGTCCCAGATTAAGAGTCATCTTTATATAATCTCTGAGTAATTATGGGAAAGAAGCCTATTCTACTGCAAAATGATTCAAAGTTTTGGGTGAGCTGAATTATTTTCTTAGGAGTTTGTCCTCTTGTATTGGCCCTATAGGGTTGGCACTGAAATCAGTTACAAAACACCAAACATTGTTCTGTTTAACTGTTTGGAAAGGCCAGGGAGATAATTTCAAAGAAGTTCATGTACAATATGCAAAAAGGTGGTTGTTAATTTATTGACTCCTATTAAAAGCAGAAAGTACCATAAAGTTTCCTTTCGTGACTTTCCCTGATTGCACAGACTTGTGTCACCCATTTTCTGGGTGTTCACTCTGTCCCAGCCTCTCTGACTCATCCTGAGCAGCTGACAGCAATCCTTCAAGCTCAGCACTGCAGGGCTGTAGGAGAGGCTGGGAGATCACCATGCTGGCTTGACAAAGACAGTACGAGGATCAGTACAAGATAATACACACAGAGTCCAGTGCTGTCTTGGCCAAGGTCTCCAGATGACATCTGGGTGGCTTAAATGGGAGGTTTTGGCGTTCCAGTTCAATCTTTGATTCCTTTAGGCCAGTTCTTCCTCTCTTGGAACTCAGTGTATGCTTCGTTATACCAAGAAATGTATGTTTCTGCACTGAGGACACTCCTGCATGGGATGGCTGTGCTGCAAACTTCTCTCAGGCTGTAGAAGCAATAGGGAGTTCTGGGAACAAAGATAGAATAAGCAGATCTCCAGTCCCATAGCTAATACACATCTCTATATCTGAATAATGTTCTTCTATATAATACAATGGACAACAGCAATGCCTCAATGAAGAATAGTTTACCTTCTGAAGAAAAGAGGAGGGAAGTGTTCCTCCTGCATTCAGAACTCCTCAGGAGAAATGCTTTGCAAGTGGTATTTTACTGTTGTGCCAGTCCACTTGCTCAGCAACTCATTTCTCCTGAAGGTGGGACACTTCAGCAGGCATTTCATACCCATGGAGCTTCTCCTTTATCATCTCGATATGGCTGTGAGCAGTGTGTGGGCCTGACTCACGAGGAACAAATCTCAAAGAGTCCTCTTAGAGATCTCCTATTTGCTCAGTTAAAAACACATACTTCCCCCTGAAATTTGTCAGGGATACAGCTGTTTCTTGAGGCTGTTGTGAAGGAATAATAATCTGCTTTGTTTACAGGTCATGGAAAAGCAGCACAAGCTTTATCAAACAGATTGTGCAGAGCTGGGCACAGGCCACCTCTGAATCAAAAGCCCCATAACTCTGCAGGGCAACAGTGTGCTCTCAGAAACATTGCATAAACTGCAGCACAGCTTTCTGAGACTGCAGCTGTAATCTCAGTGCTGTCAATCATTTAAATACAGAGGGGAGCACAGGTTTGTCTGCAAAGCATTGTGCAGATGCAGCTGGAGGCTTATCGTTGAAGTCTTACACTTTCTAAAGTCAGGTACAGATTTTTCATAGATAGCAGACTGTAGTTTTATTTAAGCAGATTTCACAAGATATATCTGTGAAGAAAAAATATTGATTTTAAGTGTGAATTAATATTGCTTTGTGCAATTGCCTCCAGAGAAACAGAATCACCAGCAATGACAGATCCTGTAGAGGTTTCTCTGTGTTGCTTCTTTGTCATTTTACTGCTGTTTGTAACTGCTGGGAGGTGTACAGCTATTTCCACCTTCACCTCACAAAAACTGCATTATTTTTAGTTTCTTCTTTACACTCGGGCTAAGGCCAGCCCTTTTGCTGTCACTTCTTAGTCTGTGGATGATTCTCCAACCAGTTTAGGCAGAGAGTTCAGCAGGGCATCATGAGTCACACTTTCCTTTTCATGGTATTTTTGGAACTATCAGAAATCTTTAAAATACATTCTGACAATTTGAAGAAGAAAAGCTGCGGTTGCCTCATTTTGATTTAACTGAGTCTTGAAAGATAAGTGGGGGGAGGGGAGCACTGGCGTGAAAGAGAATGCACAGAAACAATGCTGCCTTGACTCATTTTCTTGTCCTTACTGCAGTGATGTTTCTGGCCTTTAGCTGCCTGAATTGCTTGTTGGGCATGCTTGTAAAATCAAATGCCCCCAATATATTTTTGAGCAGAACAGAGATACATGGTTATTTCAGTTCACAATGTCTATGCGCATGATCTTAATGAAACTTCAGCACTGATGTCAACAGCACTGATGTGAGTGTTTTTCAAGTGGTTGGAATGAAGCAGTATAACTGCCCTTGAGGGGTCTGTGCCCTTTGACAGCAAAGTGGAAAAATATTGTGTTCTGCAAATCTGCCACTGTTATGTACTCTGGAGAATGGAGAATATAATCTGGTCCAACAAGCGCTAGTGTTCTCATAATGTCAGTTGAAGTGGATTACAGGAGGATCGATTTTATGTAATTAAACTTCCCTGCCATACACAGAGATCTGTTTCCTTAAATGAAAACAAAAAATAGAAAACGAAAAGTGTCTATGACTGGAGCATTCTCCTCCCTTCTTGCAAGGCAATTATTAGTTTCTTACATTAAATGAAAAATGGTAATTGAAACTAATCCTGGGAAATACCACTCTCTCACTGATATGCAGTAACATTTAAGGATCTAACATAATTTTTAAAAATGTGTTCAATGTGTAACTGTTCCACCAGAAATGGAGAGTAAAGCTTGACAGATGCTTTGTCTTGGGTCTTTCTTCAGCAATGGAAAAAATAGAACAGTAGAGCTTGACACAGTCCTGCAATTCCCACATCTTTCCCTTGTGTACATATTGATAGCTCTTTCTCTCAAAGTCAGGCTGATATTAGATGCATCCTCTGGACATAAAATGACCTTCATACAGGTACAAAGGAGAAATCATTTCAGCTGTCCAAATTTAATTTTTTTCAAATGAAACTTTTTAAAAAAGTATGAATAGGAGTGTGAATTATAGAGGTGATGGATTTCGGTTGAGGGGGTAGGATATTGTCTGCACCTCTGACTTTGGATTCAGTAATGTCCTTTAGCTGCTAAATGCAAATCAAACAGCAGCAGATTATGCAAGTCTGAGGAGTTAATCTAAATCTTAATATTACCACATCCTCCTTAATACAACCTGGGAGTACATGCTACCAAAAATTGTCTCATATTGTCATTGCAAGGACAATACTATGAGAACAGCTCTCATGGTAAAACTGGATTCCAAAGGAAAGGAAAGAATAGGTCAAACCTAGGATAATGTAGATCCTGTCAATCCTTTGGTTCATTGTGCTTCCTGGTCACTTACCCTCCTCACTGGATACTGTGCTGCAATTTTGGCAGAGAAACTGTAAAACTGGGGTAGCTCTTGCAAGGAAGTCTTACATGTTTGTGTCTTGATATTAAAGTTGCAGAATTACTCCGCTATCGATGTGAAGCTCCTGCCTTTGAATTGTGGACAATTAAAAAAACTCTAGTGGTAGCTGACACCTGTGTAAAGGAGCAAGAAACTGGCACCAGGATGAGGACAGCCAATTCTGTCATCCTCAGGGAATGATTGTTAGAGACAAGAGAAATTGAAAGAAGTGATAGATGAAGTTCACTCCTGTCTGGATTTCCATCATCCAGATTGTGATTGCACTTACATTTTGGGAGGGCATAATTTGTCCATTTCTTCCAGTCCTTTTTCAGTCCTGGCAGTTAGTTATTGCACCAAGTTGGTGCCTGCTTCAGTTTCTGCACCCACATCGCCTCATCAGTGCATGGCCAGCATGATCAGAAGCAGCACTCATGAACTAGGTGATATTCATGGAACAGGTACAGCCCATTAAATTTCAGGGTGGGTGTTCAGCTTTCCCTGTCAGTGTGATGTTCACTCACTCCAACTTTCCATCTTGGTGTGACTGCATTCTTTCTTCTGTCTTCTGTTCACTGTGTATCAAAATTCTTGCCTATGTAGAAAACACCTGTCTGCTTTTACCTGTGCCATATATCCAAATATCAAAATTAAATAAAGAATTTCCTTGGTCTTGTCTGGGATCAAGATAAAGAGTAAGTGCCTCACACAACAGTTTCCTGGCTGTCTCAGTTTACCAAGGTAAATGTTCCTTGTGTTTGAGAGGTGCCTTCCCACCAATGACATCAAGGGGAGTGAGGTCATATCAGGATATCAGATTTACTTAATAGTTTTTCTGTGTTTGTCCCTTATTACACATCTGAGCTTGATTTAGTTTGTGAACTCTGCTGTTACTTATCCAGTTTCACTTTACCTTCTTTTCCCTCATCTCATTAACAAGTATAACTAATATGAATTGTAAACCTTGCATTCTCTGCTATATTTGCTCTATTTAGCAATGCCTTTACTCTTGGATAAGTCCAAGTCTCTGGGACTTGGGTGATCCAAGTCTCTGGGAATTTTCTTGCTAATTAAAATAAGGCTGAATAAAGTTGGATTTATGGTTTGATTGAAGGAGAAAAGAAACATAACTTTAAGACAAATTTAAAGTTAAACTTGAAGTTTAACTCTGATGAGAAGGATATTTGAAATTTTGTTTCCTTCTCATGTGTGACTTTTTTTCCTAGTGAGTCCAAGAAAATTTGATCAAGATGTATTTCACTTACACCACTGGTTCTGTAGCACTTTTCTCTACAGTGTGGTCATCTCAGCCAGACTTTATAGCACTGTCATTACTAAGCTAGAAATGTTTCCATCCTGAGTGCTTTGTCTGCATCATCTTTGCCATACTATTTCATCATACACCCCTGGTTTTGTCCCATACATAGCTTTTAGCAGGATCTTTTTCATGTTGGTGCTAGAGTTTCATTGTTACATGCTTTATAAATATGTTTTTTTGTTTTGCTTGTATTGCCAAGCTCCAGTCTTGCAGCTGATGTAGGAGAGTGATCTAAGCAGGGATCTATAGAGTGACAAAGTTCTTCATGGTAGCAGTTCTGGGATCAAATCATAGCTTTTGAACTGTCAGGTACAGGTGTGCTGTACCAAGAAGTTTACTTCTGTCCTGCTATTCAAACATTTGTGTGTTTAAATTCAGAACAATGGAAGGCTGGAATGTTTTGGCTTTCAAGATGGTTGCAGGTGCAAGATCTGCTTTGTGTTTCTTTACGTCAGGAGATTGTACCCCTTTCTTTTCTAGATTTGAACGTATTCACACAAAGAAAGGCAACTACAGTAAGTCACTAGTTTCAAACCAAGAAGAGGTAGATGATTTAGCAACCTTGGAGGTACTGGATGAGGTAAGAACCTCTTTTTTCATGTTTTCCTGAAGAGGAGTAATCACACATCAAAGCACAATGGTGTGCTGTTGATTTTCAAATTCAACTGTATTGTCACATTTCAGTTGTGTAAATGTACAATGACATTTCACTACTTTTTGCCAAATGTTTTGAACAAAATTTACTGTGTCAGAAAGGTTCCAGCTCAAAGCTAAACCAGTCTCTGGAGTTACAGCTGTAGACCAAACAGTATTGTAACACCATTGACTAAACAGAGTTTATATATCTGGATTTTATTACAGCTTAATATCCAGTTTGCAATGGTGTGTTAACTTGAAATTGGTCTAGGTCCAAGACCTTCTATCCCTGTTGCTTGAACACAGAGAATTGTCTTAAACTAGCTCACTCTACTCTCCCAGACTGGGTTCACACTGACTTATTTTGGTGTGGAAGTGCACGAGGATCATTTTATGTCAACTGAGCCTCTCATCTGTCAGTGCCTGCTGGTGAGCCTTTGACCAAATTACTGATACAAATACCACTGGTTTTTCAAAGTTCGAAAATTAGTCCACTAGGTGCAGGGAAACATGGCATAAGGGAGGGAGGAGATCTGCTGTGTTTATGCTTTAAGCTTCACAACCAGAAAGAAGAATCAGGATGCAGCACATTATCTGCAGGTCTTGGAGGCCATCAGTGGTTGTAAACAAACTGTCATTCTTCATCTTTTGGGCTGTGCATAGACTATAATTCACATTCTTTTATCTGTAAAACTTCTCTGGTATATTGTATCTTTGTCAGTCCAGAATACTCATTGTGGAGTTTGAGCTGGTAAACTGTATAATGCTGACAGCTCACAGAACATCTTCCGTCTTCCCAAGAGCTTTGTTATTTTAGCTTGATGTTTAGTTAATTGTAATTGAGCTAACCCAAACTTCATCTACTAGACAAAGTTCATGTTTAAGCATTTTTTTAGTATTGGGAAGAGTGAGACTGTTGTGGAGGGTTTTCTATCTTTTACAATGATACATATAAACAATCCAAGCTAAAGAGATTTTATTGCACAAAAAAACCAGACAAACTGAAATATATCCCGTCTCCTCGAAGGTGGAGCATTCTCATGGAAGTCCTCAGGAAGCCTCTGTCTAAATGCATCGTTTGACTATGTGGTGTTACTAAATCAAATCCAATTTAAAACCACTTTCACAGCTTCTCAAAACTGTATTCTTTCTTCCACTCTAATTTTTCTTCCAGTTTAGATAGCCCCATCATCAGAGCAAGACAAGAGACCTTCTATTGGTGCAAGAAGTAATTTCAGGAAGGGCAGAAGTTCCCCTAAAATAGTTCTGTAATGTGAATCTGGTTATGGCCAAAAGGGAAGAGAGCATTCAAAACCAAAAATTTTTGCAAGGCAATCAAAATCCAAGATTTTCTCCTTATGTTTTCTCATATAAGGAAATATAACCTCTACAGCTGTTGAGAATTCAGCTTTTGAGAGTATAAACAGGACACAGTGTACAACACTGTAAATAGATAGATGAGGAAGGAAAGCAATTCCTTCTGTAGTCATCTGCTGCCAGTTGGTCTATTCCAGTGAGTATGGGGCCTAAATATTTTCACATGTACCTCAGATTAGTCTCAAGGCTGGTTTGAAGTTCTTCATTCAGCTCTGTGGCCTGTTTTGATTGGAAACCTAACCAGGCACTTTATACACCCAGCTGTGTATGCAGAAGAAGCTGAGGGAAATTACATCAAAAATTTGAATGCCACTAATGGGCCTTTCTTTTTTCTTGGTTCAGGGGGAGCTGGCTCTGCAACAGCAAAGAACAATCACAGCAAAGACTACTTGTTAATAGGGAAGGATGCCTCATTGTTTATATTAATGGGAACCAAACAGTTGAACATCTGTGCTGTATCATCTGAGAGTAATGTTAGAACAGCTGAAATGGCAGTTATGGTCTCATTTAAATCTTGCTTGATAAGTTACATGAAACTATAGTAGTAGAAATGTAGACAAGACTGTTTCATGGAAACCTCTGATGAACTGAATGAAAGCAGTACTTATTAACTCCTTTTTCTAGAGCCACTTAAGTATCTGTAAGTATATATTGCTCAAAGTTTGGGCACAAAAACTTAGAAATGACAGTGTGTTTGAAAATATTGCTTACTTTTGATCATGATCCATCATACTCCTGACTATAAATACCTTCTCTCCCCATCCTCACTCACTGAAACTATATAAATAGTTTATACATTTCCAAATATTCTTTTTTCGCCATGTGATTCATTGTTCCTGTTCCTTCTCCATCAGAATACAGTGACAGAACAGTTACAGAAGGGTTATGCCAAGGACCAGATCTACACATATGTTGGGGACATTCTCATCGCTGTCAACCCCTTTCGGAACGTAGACATTTATTCTTCACAGGTATGACAATTTAGGTTTTGTTATTTTAAACTAGCACAAATTTCCACTAAAGTATAAATATTTGTGTTAAGTATAAAGTAAGACCATTCTTGAGAGTTATTTTAGCTTACTCTGAAAAACAAAATTACCAGCAGAGATGTTCTTTTAAGTGCATATTGGCACACATTCTTAACATTTGCTGAATTTCAGCACAGAAATGAAAAACTCAAAAAGAATTAATTTCTAATGTCTTTATGTCTATAGTGTAGATCATGCACAGAGCAATCCTGTAAAATGTTAACTTCTGTGAATCTGTCTCCTCATTATACAAACAGAATTTGTCTCCCTATTATACAAAATGGGAAAGATATTAAAGTCGGATTGTACAATAATTTGGGGTTATTAATTATCAGATACTACAGGTGCAGAAAAGATGTCAAGTTTTAACATCAATATCATGCAGAGATACTAATAGGAAGGGAAGCAAAAATAAATTTAAATAAGTTGGAACTATGATGCCTGACAAAAGTAAATTTTCTCCTAATAAATTGAGTTTCATAGTGTAATCAGGGCTAAAAATTATAGAAAATTACACTTCATTTCTTTAGCAGTTCTTATAGTCCTAAGTACATACAGATTCATGATATAGTGAGTGCAGTAAGAGCGCCCTCAGAAAACATCACTGCTGGAAATCTCAGCATGCTGTACACTAATCTAAAAATAAAACCAAACTTCAATTATAAAAAAAGTTTTTAAAGGACAGTGATAATGTTTTTGTTTTTCTTACACGTAGCATTCCAAACTGTATATCGGAGCCAAACGGACTGCCAACCCTCCCCACATCTTTGCTGTTGCTGACATAGGCTATCAGTCCATGGTGACATACAACTCTGATCAGGTATAGATGAGGTGTCTGATTACATCCTCTGCCAGGCTGAGAGGTATGTGCTGAGCTCAGTCTTGCTCTGTTCTCTGCAGTGTATTGTTATTTCTGGAGAAAGTGGAGCTGGCAAGACCCAAAGTGCCCATCTGCTGGTTCAGCAGCTCACTGTCCTGGGCAAGGTAAGTGGCAGAGGAGGTGTCTCTGTAAGGCTTTGCTCTCCTGGGCCTAAAGGGCTGAACCTGTGGACAGGGCTTTCTTTGGTATGGGGTGAGACTGTTACACATTTTCCAAAGAACATTGGAACATGATGCCGGTCTATCAACTCCTTCCTCCCTCCTGAACTAGGGTCACTTGAAAATATGCTGGGCTTTCCACAAGGAAAAGTACCCACTGCAGTGAGGGCTGACACTTAGTCAGATCCCTGTTTGAGTGCCTTCAGGTCACCCAAACCGTACCAAATAAAATCCTCTTCTAGCTTCCCATCCTTCCACAACCAGATTCTGTGAGTGGGACATGGTCATTCTGGGAAGTGGCCACCATAACTGTCTAAATAAAACATAATTTTTGCATGCTCAAGGAGAGATGAAAGCAAACTTTTGGAGAGATTGGTAGGGTGGAGGAGTAACCAGATGTTAACAAGGATCCTAAAGGCAGATTGGCCATCTCAGAAACCACAGAAACCACAGAAATTCTTTGGTAGTGTTGTTACCATTATGTGGGTTATCTCTTCCAGACAGCCTTAGTTCTCAAGATTGCTATAGTCTGTCAGATTTAATTATATATATATATATATGTATATATATGTCTTTCTTTCCATATAATTCCCATGGGAATGGCTGCCCTGATTATGTCACACTTCACAATACCAATGAGAAGATTAAAGAAACACCTAAAAATGTAAGTATTTGAATAATTACTCATAATTTGAAGCAATATCTTTTTCATTTCCAGGCTAATAACAGAACTCTGCAGGAGAAGATTCTCCAGGTGAACAACCTTGTAGAAGCATTTGGGAATGCAGGCACCATCATCAATGATAACTCGAGCAGATTTGGAAAATATTTGGAAATGAAATTCACTTGTGGTGGCACTGTAGTAGGAGCTCAGATTTCAGAGTACCTCCTTGAAAAATCCAGAGTTGTCCACCAGGCAGTGTAAGTACGAAAATTGTGTTTGCCCTAATTTGGGGCTTACTGAGTAGGTCTATGATGCAGGAAATCACTTTGGTTCAAAACACAAAGATGAGTAAGGTACCTGGAATTTTTTTTCTCAAAAGTTGTACATGAATAGCTTATAAATCTGTAAGCTAGTTGAAAACTACTTCAGATTTTCTTTTTCCTTGCCCCCTGGGTTATTTAAACAAATCTTATAAATATGCCTATGTGACATATAAAATAAGAATGTGCAAAGATTTAGAAACTTTCTAATAGTTCAGTATACATTTCTTTGTGGAATTTTGGAGTACTGTGTTAAGTATATCACTTGGATTTACTTCCTCTAAATTTCCTCTAGTTAGGTAGCTTGTTTCTTTGTTTGTTTGCTCATTTTCCATTTTGGAACATCTAGTAGGATTTGTTTATAGACAGTTATGGGTCAAAGATCCCTGCCAGGAAGGACTTGGGGGTAGATGAGAGGCTGGACATGACCCATCCACATGTACTCACACCCCAGAAAGCCAAACATGTCCTGGGCTGCATTGAAAGCAGGGTGAGCAGCAGGGCAAGGGGGAGAATCTGCCCCTCTGCCCTGCTCTGGTAAGACCCCACCTGCAGAGCTGCTTCCAGCTCTGGAGTACTCACTACAGGAAATATGTGGACCTGTTGGAGAAATTCCAGAGAAGTCCACCAAGATTAGAGGGATGAAGCACCTCTCCTGTAAGGAACAGCTAAGAAAATTGGGATTGTTCATCCTGGAGAAGAGAAGGCTTTGGGGTGACCAAATGGCTGCCTTCTACCTGAAGGGAGCCTACAAGAGAGATGGAGAGAGACTTTTTGCAAGAACATGTAGTGACAGGACAAGGGGCAATGAATTTAAACTGAGAGTAGGTTTAGATTAGATATTAAAAAGAAATTCTTTAGTGTGAAGGTGGTGAGGAAGTGGCACAGGTTGCCCAGAGAAGCTGTGGTTGCATTATCCCTGGAAGTGTTCAAGCCAGGCTAGATGGGTCTCTGAGCAACCTGGTCTAGTGAAAGGTGTCCCTGCCCATGACTGAGAAGTTGAAACCAGATGATCCTTAAGGTCCCTCCCAAACCAAGACCTTCTATGGTTCTGATGGTGCCCCTGAGACATACACCTAAGCTCGTGCACACAGCAGGGGTTTGAACACAATTCCTTTCAGTAGTGACTGACTTGGGCATCTCAGGGCTCAGTCATGGTTGCAAATTTTCACCTAGTTCTTTCTCATAAGGAGCACAGGAACCTTGAATGTGTAGTAAACCTCTGTCCTAGGTTTGGGCATCTAGCTTCTAGGCAAAGCATGCCAAGTCATGAGGTCCTTTTGCTGAATGTCTGCTTCTTGGTTCAGGGCTAAAGGACACAGCAGACCTACTGCATTCAGTGAACCAAGAGTGTATACCTCTCCCACAGTCAGAAGAGTTTTTAAAAATAACTAGAGTTAAGCAGCCCATTCAGTGTGGGTGGGTGAGCAATGTGCAAGATCTCACACAGCATCTACCAGTTGCATCAAGGGCAGAGCAGCACCGAGCTGCTTTAGCACTGAGCAGCCACCCTGGCAGTGTCAGTACAAACACACAATGGCATGAAAAGGATGTTCACAGGAAGTTCTGTAATAAGGCTTCTTTCAGAGTCCTCTGTCAGTGTGTGTGAGTCCTGCCTGTTATTAAAATAACATTTATTAATAGCATGTGTGTCATCAACATGGTTATATTACTAAATCAATTTGTTGTTTCTGTTGTTTCAGAGGAGAGAAAAATTTCCATATTTTTTATTATATTTATGCTGGTCTCGCAGAAAAGAAAAAACTGGCACATTATAAACTGCCAGAATATAGACCTCCCAGGTAATGCAGTTTATTTTTGCATAAATTGATTACTAAGAAATGCAGTGTTGAATTCTCAGCTTCATTTACATTCTAACTCTGTATCCATCTACTCTTTCAGATATCTGCAAAATGATCATTTCAGAATAGTGCAAGATTTCATGAACAATAGCTTTTATAAGTCTCAGTTTGAATTAATAGAACAGTGCTTCAAAGTCATAGGTTTTACACTGGAGGTGAGTGCTGATAACCCTTTTCCTTTGTTAACTTTACCAGCTACCTCAGGAAAAAATGTCTATAAAGCATTCAAAGCTCCCTTGTTATTTTCTTCCTTTAGCAGTATTGTGTTTATGTTTTAGGATCTTCCACGGTCAACTTCTGTTGTATAGTAACATTTAAATTTTTAAGATTTCAATGCATTGACAAACCAATAAAATGGTATTAATCAACAAGACTGAAATTAGTGAACACAGCACAGCTGTAATTGGGTGGAGGGGGGAGATTTTTAAAAAAATTACTGCATAGAAAATTATGTTGTAACTGTTTATTAGCCAATAATTCTAGGCCTGTGAATATGAGCCTCATCTCAGTTTTAAGAGGAAGTCTATGCTAATAGTTTTAAAAATTCATTGATCTGAGTATTGATGAACTCAATCCATTTTCACAACTCCAGGGATAAAGTTGAATGAAATTCTTAAATTCCTTTGGAGATGAATCTCATCACTAAACATTAGCTGAACTCATTTTTCTTTATGATTGCATATCATTGCTCAGCTACCTGTTAAACCTGACTCCTCAGTCTGTCTTTGGTAGAATTAAAATAAAAAAGGACTAGATTTATAAGAGAAAGAAATTTCATCCTATGACCTAGTTTTACCTTAGGAGAAGAGGTGCATCACAGGTATCGTTTATCTCTGACTTTATTTATAAACAATATAAATAGTAGAGGTATGATCCATCTATGAAGTATAGCACTAGAGCTGCAGAATAGATGGATGTTTTAATTTCTCTGACAAAACTGTATGTGGTAAGGAGCTTTTCACAGAAAATTGCTCACTTCCGTTGACTATTTCTGGCTTCCCTCAATGTAAATATTTGAAAAAGCTAGAAGAACAGATTTATTCACCTCTTTTGTTCCTCCATAGTCCTTTTGCATTAGGTTGTAGTAGCAGTGGTGTTCACAGTCTATTTCTCCTCTACGTGTTATTCACAACTGCACTTAGTAATATCACACCTGTACTATCACATCCTTTCACTTGTGCTTTCACCTTTCCAGAAGCAGCCGGAAAGGACATTCATGGTTCAGCACTGATAGCAGTTTTGTCACAGCACCAGAGACCTTGATAAGTCCTAATTTAAAGCATGAAAAGCAGCAAGCCTGTCTTTGTTTTCAGTTCTTTTGTTCACTTGGACGGGTGGAAACAACAATCGTGATCATCCAAAGGAGGCCTCCCATACACATTGAAGATGCACTTAGAACCAGGTCACTGGCTGCATTGTGCAGCTCCAGCATGGATCCTCACTTGATTAACTCAGCAAGCACCGGCAGCTGAGTCTATGGAGAATTATGTACCTGTAGAGCCCTGCAGTTTCAGAATCAGGCTGAGTGCCACAGGCAATCTGCTTGTGGCTACTGGAGAGCCCCAGCCATGCCAGCCTGCCTTGCATCCTCCCCAGGGTGAATTAGCCTCTCTGAGGCCGTGCTTGCAGGACTGAAGAGTCTTCTTCCCCCACTGAGGTTCTGATATCAGATACATGTGCAAAGACAATTTTTTTTTTCAGTGAAAAAAAAATCCCATAGGACATTGAATTCCTTTCCTAAATTCACTTTTTTGTAATGCAGCCTTAGGCTTTGACATTCATCCCAGTGCAGAGGAATTTCCATATAAGCATGTTCCATGTTTTATTAGCAGAAAGCCATGGACAGAAAAAAATCTTCAACTAAAATTGAGACCTAAACAAAGCTTTATTTCTTTGAAATTTGCTTTTAACTGACTGACAGGTTTTAAAAGCAACTACTGTCAGTACTCCCTGTCTTAAAATCACACTGTTTTATTTCAGGCTGCACGGCAAAATTAGTAAGAAAGGACTGCCTGAGGAGAACAATAATTATGCTGTATAAGACAGATCAAGCCAGATTTCAAACACACTGGAAAAGGGCAGAAAAATGTCAGCAGCAATACATATTGTATAGCATGAATGCAGAAGTTAAGCTATCCATTTCTTTGCATTTCAACTGTGTCCCTAAGCTTAAAATAAAAAAGAGTGTTTAATCCTAAGTAAACTGTGTGCCAATTATCCTCAGCATAATTTTTTACAGTGAGCTTATCCAGTTTGTCTTGCTGTCACTGGAATCACTATTTATTAACTGCTAGATTAACTTCTGAAAGTGTTGAAAACAAGCTCAAGTATTCTGGAGCAATTAGAGATTTTATCTGAGTAAATGATGCCTGACATGGTACCAACAAACTATTGAATAATATGGATAAAATGCTGTGGAATTGTAAAAAGTTCATAGTTATAAAATACCAATCAGATTTGCAAAACTGCTTATTATAAAACTTCTACAGAAGTTTTCAACATGCTATTTATAAAACACACTATTACTGTATGCCTCAAAAAATAGTGTCACAGGCTCATAGTCTGCTTTATACATCCACCTAGCATTTTCTGAATAAAAATACTCAGATCATCAGGTATAATGATAAACATTCACCATTCAGATGAAAATTTGCAGTTAAATCTAAGTCCAACCTGCAATGAAAGCATTATTTTCCTAATTCCAAATATTATTTGGAATTTATGTATTTATGCATAGGTACTTAATTTACTGTATATATCACTTCACTGTCCAGAGTAGTAACAGCCTTTTTCAAAACAGAGTCCCTTTTCACAGAATCACAGAATTAACTAGGTTGGAAAAGACTTTTGAGATCATCAAGTCCAACCATGACCTAACATCTCCTCATCAACTAAACCATGGCAGAACCTCCTAAATAATTTGAAATCTAAATTTGTTTAAGCAAAGTCCATATTAAGATTCTTTGGTGAGTTCCTAACTGACATTTTGAAGGGTAAAGTGCTTTGCCAAATCAGAGATGTGAGGCCTCACTCTTCTCCCAGTGAAACTTCTTCTGATGATATGGGTGGGAGATGATATAGACCTATTATTTGGAGAATAATCAATACAGATTTTTTAAATTTTTCTTGGTCTAGGTATTAAATCTTTAGACATGTTTGCACCTGCAGACACAGTGAAGGGTAGATATAAATAACCTCTGAACTCTTTCTGTGTAAGAGGGTGTGCACACCACTGTTTTTGCTTTCTCTCCTTTGGGTCAATCCTGTCCAGTCAACAAGAAGGGAGCGGAGGTTAGGCTATGGTTTGTCTTGCCCTCTTTGACTGTGCTACTCTTGAGAGACTTTGCTAAATACAGAATAGGAATAATTGCTGAGAATCACTCTCAGCAATTATTAGGGTTCCTAAAAGTAATGGGCATGTGGCAGACAGCAGGAAACAACACACACACATATGCTCATTGCACAAACCACAGAGGCAAATTACCTGGCTATTAAGTATTGCATGTTTTTTTAATATACTTTTCAGGAACTTGGAAGTGTGTACAGTGTCCTGGCTGCCATTTTAAATGTGGGTAACATTGAATTTTCTGCAGTAGTATCTGAACATATGATTGACAAGAGCAACATTTCTAATCCAGTAGCCCTTGAGAACTGTGAGTGGTTTTCTCTTGATTTAAAATTGTTTTCCTTTAGTGTTTTCATAGCAATTTTTTTTTTATTGTAAGAGAGGTATCAATGAAAACTGCATTCACATGGAAATTTTGCAAGAATAATTAAAAACTGAAGGTAGATTAATTCTAAGCCCACCTGAATTCAAATGCAAAAAAGAAAAAGATTTCCATGTTACACATCTTATTTGACTAACCAGTTCACTGTTTCATACAGGAAACATGACTAATACTGCAGATGCCTAAAAAATCTTTGGAATTTTTCCAAGGCTATATGAACATCTGAAGAAGAACCTCATTAACACACTGAATGGTTTTTTCCCAGTTTCTTTCTCAGCTGCTCATTACTTGTTCCCCACATGTGCCTGTGGAAATGCAGCTGACTAGTTCTTTGGAAGGGATGCCTTCCATTATAAGCTGCTGGGAGGTAGAGGAGGCAAAGGGGCAAAGATTCTCCAGAAATTTGCTACACTTTCTCCGTAATTACATCTGGGGAGATAAGGAAGTCTTCATGCTATCTTGTTGTATGTTTTCTTGCCATAGAAAAATATTGTGTAACTGGGAAAGAAGCACCCCTATTTTGGAGCAAAAGGAGAACAGCAGTGACTCGTATGATTGGGTCATAACAGACAGGGGTATTCACACCTCACAACTTGGGTACTTCTTACATAGTCACCTTCCAAAATCTGTCTCTGAGCTATGCCTCTGACATTCCTTCCCAGGTGCATCCCTGCTGTGTATTCAGGCAGATGAACTGCAGGAGGCCCTCACCTCTCACTGTGTAGTGACTCGAGGAGAAACAATTATCCGTCCAAACACTGTGGAAAAAGCCACAGATGTCCGAGATGCCATGGCCAAAGCCCTGTATGGGCGCCTCTTCAGCTGGATAGTCAATCGCATCAACACTTTACTCAAACCCGACAAACACTTAAGGTAAAAGGAGATTTTGCAGAATAAAAAGAATTTTTTCTGCAGGAATAATATTGTCTTACACGAGAGCATTTAGTGAAGTTCTTTTTCTCTGCTACTTTTTGTTTATGATCTCACTGTGTCAAACATGGTTTGTCCTGTTCATAGTATATAGTGAAAACACAGTAGATATGGTTGGCAAAAGCATCTCATGTTTTCCTGTTGATCTTTACTCATTTAACCCTTTCTTTTCTTTTGTATTTTTAATCCTTTTAACTTTTAACCCTTTTAACCCTTTTTCTGTTTTTTTCAGAGTAAACTTTTGATATTCATCATATTGATTACATAGGTCAAATTCTGCTCCTATTTACACTGATGCTGTTGCTTTTGTCACTGTTGTTATGAGCATGATTTTATGTATGTGTGGGAATATTTTTCAAACACATTTACTAAAGGTATTGTCTATTTTACACTTAGGTGTAAAAAAAGGTGACATTTTAAATGCCACGTCAATAATAAATAGCTTTAGTTTGCAAATCTGGATTTCATGAATTTTTTTCTTACACATCAGAGGAGAGTCAAGGTTGCAATCCTAAAATTTTAAGTGTTTCGTTACAGCAGAGCAACAATAAACAGAACTTTAATCAGTAATTGATAGGATAAAATCCATGATAGATGGGGCAGCACTGCTGGCCTGTGTGCCTCTCTCAGTTGTCTGTTACAGAGCCCTTTTCAAACTGAATACTTACTTATCCTGGTGAGGAGGGAGAAAATTCAACCTGAAATGCTCACTGTAAAAAAAACCCAAACAACTTTTGCTTGATTTTGTGGTAGTAAATTAATTTGCATTTTCTATTATTATGTAATTGGCTCTGAAAAAGGAGTGGGGCAGATAATTTTTAGCAGTCTATTCATCAAAAATGTAATTTTGAGACAGATGAAATAGTCATTCAATTCAGATCCCTCCACAATAAAATGCTTCTTTGTTTGAGATGGGCTTTGTAAAGAGGTTTAAGTACTATGCATGAATGTCTTGAGGCTGATTCTTAATTTCTGATTTCCTAAATCTTTATTTTAAAAATGGCTGCAGATAACCCTTCAAAGAGGGTTTATAAAATGAATGTGATTGATATTTTACTTGCCTAGAAAAGACACTAATGTCAGCCTCACATAGTTATAAAATTATATCCTCTTAATTTTTTGCTTCAGCAAATAAATATTAGAGCTTTTTTCCAGTTGCAGAAGTGATCACATATCTCCAGTATGCCCTACTTAAAATATCAAACCAAAGTTTTTCCAGTGCTTCTCTGGAATTTAATTGGTAATTTAAATTCATACCACACCCCAGTGCATAAAGTAGTTACTTAGCTGCATAAAAGGTCTAGCTAGTCATTCTTTTTTACTTTAATGTTAAACTAAGCAATTTTAATTGTTATGAGTAAATAATATGAAGAAATAATACTTAATGACAACAGTCTTTAATTTCAGGATGCTGGTGAGTAAAGCCTGTGTTACTACAAGAGAAACAAAAAAACCTGCATGTTCTTTCTGTACTGTAGTCAGGTATTAGAATAATTCCTCACAAATATTAGTGTAAAAATAAAATTGTAAATCCCCTATTCACTTATCAGTTGACTTGATTGTTGTGTGATTCAGTATATCTGGTCTGCATTGCAGTAATCTTTGAATTGATCTGCATTTATGTGTTTCAAACTAACAGTTATTGTCATTTTGAGAGACATCTGGTTCAGCAAAACTTATCCTGTGTACGTGTAACTGGTGTACAGATTTTGCCCATGATTTCCTTTTGTGAAATAGTAATGAAGGTAGTTAATGTAAAATAAAGCTACAACAACGAAAAGTATTTTTCATCTTTGCAGTGAAAACGATGATGGCTTGAATATTGGAATTCTTGACATCTTTGGCTTTGAGAATTTCAAAAAAAATTCTTTTGAGCAACTGTGTATCAACATTGCCAATGAACAAATTCAGTTTTACTTCAATCAACATGTCTTTGCCTGGGAACAGGTATGTGTTGATTATTTTGATGAAGCTTTAGTATTACTGAACATAGAAAAGCTTCTCTCAGGAAACTACATTGTTCCTTCTCCGCAATAACTTGTAAATAGCAGATTATAAAAAAATGTTTTAAAGTATGTTTTCCGTGAAGCAATGCTTGCTATTTGCAAGTAAAATGCCAACATAAAATGCATTAAACTTGAAATTTACAGTAACTAAGCAACATAACACTGTGATAATCTGATTGATGCAAATGCAATGTTGTTTTCTTCAGGAATAATGAGTGTTGTAATGTATAATTCTCTAGTAAAAAAGTAAATGAGTGGCAACAAAACTTTGAAAGTGCAATGTTCATAATAGTTTACTAATAAGCTTAATGAACACTGAAATTCCATTATTAAAAACTGCAGATCTCACAATTATTTTGTTCTTCTTGAGAAACTAGATCATCTCAGCTAAATAATGATGGATTTAATTAAAATCATTTATTGTAAAGCAGAGCAAAGGAATAGCGTTGTAAATATAAAAGTTTATGAATTTCAAGAGGAGAGGGAAAAAAACCCAAAAAATAATCTCAGCTTTGTAAATAATTCCAGGAGAACTAGATTAACTACCTTTAAATCATTATTCAGTATTAATTGTTGAAGAAATGACATGTTCAGGGAAAAAAAATTATCTTGCTGAAAATTGAAATATTCCAGAATTCTCTGGGGCAGAACAGTCAGAATTCAAACCACAGGTGAAATTATAATTTTGCTGTTTTACTGAAATTATTGGTTTTTATGATACATGGATGAAAGTTCTCCTGAATTATAATTTTGTTAGTAGAAACAGAGTATTTTATCAATTTTAATCACTATTTGTTTTACAGATGAGATAGATACAAGTTTGGAATGTGTCCATATATGCAGATGTGTACCTGCATGTGTCAGTCTAGAGGTGTATATATTTATGTGTAATATGACAAATTTTTTTATGGCTCAATGTTTTATCCTCTTCCCAATTATTTCACGAAATGTTGTCTTGCAGTCTTGTATCTTGTAGTTGTTTTTATAGATTTATGTGCAAGATTATTGACACAACTGTTTCCTTGGTTTTAATGTCATCTAAAAGCCATTGAAAATTTAACTAGATCTACTGTAATTACTTAGGCATCTTCTTTTCAAAGTACACAAGTTCACAGAAAAAGAGCATTTGGCTATTGTTTTTTCTAGCAGTTGGGAGATGGAAATAGCACAGACTGCAGCAATAATATTAATTTCTATCAAACCCTGGCACTGACCATGTCCCATGGACTTGCATATGTCCACTTTGCCTAAATGTTCATTAACTTGATTGTCCTGTGCTAAGTTTAAGTCTTCCTTGCTCCAGACCTTTCTCCTGCTCTCTGGGACCTGGGATTACTAGTTGAGACCAATGCAAAGAAGGCATTGAATATCTCAGCCTTTTCCGTGCCATCCACAAACTTGTTCAGCAGCAGGACCACATTCTCCCTAATTGCCTTCTGTTGCTGATGGATCAGCCTTGGCTTTCCTAGCCCTATTCCTGTACACCCAAATACTGTCTTATTGTTCCTTCTCTTTCTTCATTAGAGTCAAGTTCAGTGTAATCTGCCTTTACTTGTTTCTATGTATCCTGTTACAGAACTTTTTTTGGCAAGACTAATGTTAATGCAGAGGTTTGTGGTGTCACCATGTAGTAGGAACAGTTTGCTCTCTTGCATGTGCCTTGCTGCACCATGGTCAGGGTGGTTATTCTGCTACTGAGCAGGTGAGGGGAAAAATAAGCTTCTTATTTTGACAATATATAGTTTGGCCATTTTTCCCTGTAGGAAATTAATACAACTACAGACTTTATCGAAGGGGAAGGTAATCTTTATTTACAGAATCTCTAAATACATCATTTTTACCCATTTCCGTTCATTCTCTCATAGATTTCATTGACTCACAGATACATAGAATGCACCATGGTATTTGGGGGGGGTGTGGGGGAGTGTGTGTGTATTCAAATGGTCTGGCCTAGAAAATTTGTGAGTGACATATAGAGTAATGAACACCAGCTGGCAAGTCTTCATCATGTCTGTTATGTTCTTCTTGATGAAATAGCTTTTGGACATATCTTTTACTGCGTTTAGCAATCATTCTTTGCCTCAAACCCTTATTCACTTCAGCATCCTTAGTCTTTAGGTAAGGTCATTATCTGGCTTTACTTGTTTGGAATATATACATTTTTATGCCTACAGTCCATTTCCTTGGTGGGCTCATAAGAAAATTGTGTGTGATGTGCTATAACTTCACAGGCATGCTCCTGCTGTCAGGTTTAGAGAGTGTTCCTCTTGCTAACTCTCTGCACGGTGTTTTTACGTAAGTGAAGGCCTTCTATTCTTGATGTAAGGAACTCTTTGCTCAGTTTTATTCTATGAACAAATGTTCTTCATTAAATCACAGGCTATCACATGGCTATTCATTTAAAACTATTTTTTCTGATGCTTATGTGCACATTCCTATTCATATTTCATTTGTACCAGTCCTAATATTTCTATTACAAGTGTCCACACCCAGCCTGTAATACCAACCAAGTCACTGTCTGCCTTAATTTACATCAAACCACTACCTCAGATTACATCAAATTTCATTATAATTACCTTGTAGCAGTCTACAAAGATAGCAGAATTACCTTGTAGCAGTCTACAGCAGTGCAGAAGGAGCTATATAGATTAAGTTCATGCAAGTGTGGGTGTAAATCTCTCCCTTTCAGAGACAGGAAATGCATCACAACCCAGTGGCACACAGTGATTTGTGGTATGATTCATAGTCATTATAAGGCATCACTTTTCACTTGTGTATTACATGGCTGTCCCAGTTTTACATCACAAAAACAGCCTTTGAGAAAGCAGGTGGCTTCAGAATCTCTTCTGTTCACTGTAAGCACTCTCCTGTGTTGACACCAGTAATGTACTTTAGTTGTAAATTAAAAGAAAAAATATCACTGATGTAAAAAAACAACATTAGGATGACCTCTGTCCTTTGCTGAAATCTCTGCCTGACTTTACAAATGACTTCGTATGCAAGTGTTTGTGTCTTAGACTCTAAAAGACAGAAGTTACATTTACGAGAAGGCTGCTGGCAGAGGACACCCAGACCTTTGTGCTGGCTTTCCATTATCCCTGGCTGTTGTGCTGCTGGAGCTGTCCTGTCACTGGGACCCAAGCTAGTGTCTCTTCACAGCCCTGTGCAGTGACTGCCAGACACGTCAGGTAGCCCTGTACTGCCTCAGAAATCTGTACCACAACACTGCAGCAAACCCTGTAGATCTACCCAAGGAAGGCTGAAGAATTTAAATCCTTTTACACTTCCCTCAAGAGACATTAAATGTACGGATACATTATTTTTTCATTCCTCTCCCTATTTTGCCCTGTTCAATATCATATCACATGCAATTTGATGAAATTTGACACATATAGCGGAAAGTTGAGGCCTAAATCCATTGATTATAGTTTAGTTTGTCATTAACCCATGTTCACCTAGTAAGTAGTGATTATGTCATCAGAGAAGGTGAATCATATTTTGGCAACTTGACCAATGAAGCCAAGTAGTAAATACACTCTTAAGGTTGAATTGTACTTTCAGTGTTGCAGCTGACATTGTTTTACCATTGTCAGTGGTCTCTTTTCTGTATCTGAACCTGAAAAGTGTTCCCTGTTTTGCTTTGCTTGGAAGTGTGGCCTACAAGAAAAACCAGCCAACCAACCAAACAAACAAACAAAAAATGCCACAGTAGTGACAGGGGTAGAAAAAAGGAACAAAAAAACCTATCACAACCTGAGGTTCAGGGTGTCAGCTGGAGTGGAGTGTCTGTGGGCCAACATGGAGGACTCAAGTCAAAATTAAGATAATTTATTATTTATTGATGACTTAATGTTTGCATTTAAGAATAAAGGTTTTTAGGCCTGAATGCAATCTCCTTTCACTAATTTAACAGAAAGACTGAAGTGGGTATACAGTTTAAGATAAAGGTAGTGTAGATTCCCAGTAGTCAATGGAGACAAATAGATATATCCCTATCTCTACTGACTGGGGAGAGAATGTGGCCTCTCAACTAAGTCACTGCTTTAGTTTTGCTAGCACAAAGGAGTTTTTTGGTTAATATAAAGCAAACCAGAACTTTTGGACCTTCAGTCCTGTCCTTCAAAGTGTTCCCCTTATACATTAGATACTGATGAGAGTTAACTTCTGTCAGCTCCATGATCTGCAAGTCACATTGTCCAGCAAGACAGACTTCCCATTCCTTCCTCATTTGTCATTCCCCCATAAGAAGTAAAAAGTGTAATGGCAGATAGCTAAAACATTTTGGAATGTAGCAAGTTTGCTGTCATTGGAAGGATGATACTTTTTGCATTAAATGTATGCAATGTTTATTTTACATTCTCATGACATTTTAATCTTCTAGTTTCAGCTGGAAGAGGTTCCTTATGAATAAGTCTCTGGTGTCCTCATTTAAACCAAAGTGTCATCATAAAATGTTCTCAGCAAGATGGCATTACTTTATTAAACATGAAGACCATTTCCTAACACATTTAATAATTTTTTGTTACCCTTGGAACCAGGTGGTACAAGCTAAAATTATATAGTTTTGATCATAGGAAAGATACCATGTAATACTAAGATGAGATGGGAGTCCAATTAATAATGTAACTCAATTAGTCCTTTTGACATTCCATTCACAGGAATACTTTCTAATGGATTATGCTTTAGAATTTCAAGAAGTAGCTATTTTGCAGAGCTTTCTTGTCACAAAAACATCACAGGAATTACAAAATCCTGCAGCTGATTCATCTTATTAATTCAAATAAGACCTATTTCATTACAGTTTTATGATGTCCATCGTCAAAGCTTTTATACTTGCTACTTATATCCTAATGCTGTGGTTGAAACCAGCACTGCATCAGAAAATGTAGTACAGTATCATCTCTGAGTCATCTGTCACTGGTGCCTGGCTTGGTCATCAGCTGTCCTTCAGGAGCCCATGGGAAGTGATGGAGTGAACTCCTTCCCATCCTACTGGGCAGATGGCAGCATTACCAAAACTGTCAGGGCTGACACTCGTTCAGCTGTCCAGACACAAAGGGCACAAACTGAGTGGTCACACACACTGCAGGCTTGGAGGTCAGGCCCTGTGTGCTGCCTGGGCTGGGAGGGGAGCAGATGTTGCTGTTACAGCATAGTACTACAGCTATTGAGAGTTCCTTGCCTTTTCAAGGAGAACACTTTTGTCAGGTCTCTAAACCAGCCTCTCCCACAAGCATTTGAAGTTGGTAAAAGTTTATGATTGGATGGGTTGGTTGTGAGAGCTTGTTTGAGGATGTCACAGAAACACTCTCCTCTGATAGATCCTTCCTGGGCAGTCTCTTCCTCTTGCCCCCTGGATAAGGGCACTCTGGATAATCCTAAGCAGTAACATCTGGTTCCACAAACATCTGTGTGTCAGTGCAGCTGTAGCCCTCAGTTAAACTGCCCCTGCTCCCATGTTATCTCTGGGAGATAACACAGACTCATTCCCTTTCTGCCACCAGCTCCTACAGGTATATAATTAACTTCTCACCTGTATCAGTGATACATTTATTACTCTCCTGTCTTGTCCTGCTACTCAGGTCATTGATTAAATAAAAAGCAAAACTCCACCTGTCCACTGCTTCAGGGGAGACACAAATGAGGTTAATGTTATGTGTCTCAAATGAGGAGCCCTCATGGGGCTGTAGGCAAGATTCTTACTGATTACACCCTTGTATGGCACATAAACTGAATTATAACCAATCATTAGAGTGAAGAGCATCCTGGGATGAATCTGGATACTGGAAGGGTTTAGGTATATATTTTGTGTCCTCTTTCAAATGGATCAGCAGATTTTTTTTTTTTATGCCTGTGTTTTTAGACCAGTCTTATTGATTTTATGCCTTTTGCTGTTTCTCTGAGATTAAGGGGCATGAAACAGGTACTTTCCGGTTGTATATGAAAATTAACTTCTTTTTAAAATGCTCACTATGTTGCCTTCTTCACTCATTCAGACTCAAGTGAATGACACATAAGGAGAGGTCTTCCAAGGTTAGAGGTCTTTGAACTCATTAATGTTAGCCATCATTCATTTTTGTGACACTCTTCTCACCATGAATTCAGAATGGCAAAACTGTAATGTTAGCACCATACATGAATACAACACTTATAAAGTCCTATCCTTTGGCAGAGGGATGATTTTTAAAGTAGATCAAAAGCTCTGTATTTCACAGTACAGCCTGCATGGGACTGAATGAAGCCCTGGCACAAACAGCAGCATTGTGTGGTAGATAACTGCTACTGCCTTACCTAGTGCAAGCAAAATTATGGGGGCTGGCAGTCCCTAGAGCAACCTTCTCTTGGTAAATCTACAGCTGTCCTCTGCCTTGGTGAAGGATTAAGGAAGGTCATTCTTGTGTTCTCCAGCTATAATCTAAAATATATTCAAGAAAAAACCATCACAAAATACTGTGGACACATTTGTTATTTGTTTTTTCTTAGTCTGGGAGGAATCCAGAGATGTTTGCAGTCTTCAGGAGAAAACCAGCCAGACCAAACCAAACCAAACAAAAAAAAGGAAAGAAAGAAGTCTGTCCCACCAGCTTTTCTGTTGTTTTTTAAATCTTGGGGAATACCTTTCCTTAGTTCCTTAAAAAGAATGAAAATGTTTTAGAGGCAAATCTGAGGCAATTTATTTAATACTTAGGAAGCATGTACACAATCCTTTAATTTTTAGAAAGTATGTGCACTTTTCTTCTCCACATAAGAATTTTTCCAGGTGTTTGAGGAGGGTGATCAAACAAGTAAAGCCACTGGAACCCGTACTCACTTTCATAAATCTTAGCCATCACTTAGATCTGAGCAATGAATTGGGAATGGAAATATCATGCTAAATGATTAAGAAATTTTCTACATTTCAGACCAGCGAAATAAATAGACCCTGAAGTCTCTATTTGCAAACAATATACTTTATCTTCTTCAACTTTGTTTCTTTAATTCTTGCTATTCCTGTAAATTATCTTACCTTACCAAATATGCCATAGGAGTATTGAATTTACATAATCAAAACCAAAATCTCAGCTGAAATTTGTTTCTGCAAAACCTTGATATCTTTAGCCCTGAGGCATGCTTTCTCAATGTAGTTTTAATTTGCTACAATTGACAGTTTGTGAATTATTTTCTGACGTGGTTCTGTATGCATGGACAAAACATGCCTTCTGTTTCTTGCTGCAGAATGAATACCTTTATGAAGGTGTTGATGCAAGAGTGATAGAATATGAGGACAACAGGCCTCTCCTAGATATGTTCCTGCAGAAACCCATGGGTTTATTGTCTCTGCTGGATGAGGAAAGTCGATTCCCACAAGCAACAGATCAGACACTTGTAGGTGAGTATATGGTTCATTTCACAATTTTGCTGCTTGTCTTCTGTTCAATTTCTGTTTGGTGTGTACAGTTCAGACTACATGCTAGTTATGCTTTTAGTGAGCCCCTATTTCAGTGTCACAGTGTGTTTGAGGGAAACATGCACGCTGGGATGGTTGTGTCCTTGAAGTTCACAGAGGAACATCAAGAGTACAAGTGAACCTGAGCTGCTGATCAAGGTTTCAAGTTCTCCCACCTTCAGGATTTTTTTTGCTGCAGAGCTTGAAAAATAAAGATCAAACTGAGTTAAAACTCTAGGTTCCTAGACCAAGAACACTATTTGCAAAGTTCAGCTGGGTTCAGCTCTGAGATTTTTGAGCAGTATCTAAGCAAGAAGTTTGATACTTTTTAAGAAGAATGACTGCAAACATGCTTCAGTGCCTTTCAGCAAGTCTTGCTTTCTGAGTGTTTTCTATTCACAAATTAAAACACCTAAAGTCATTGTAATTCAGATCCTGAATATTTCAGTGCTGTTAAGTAGCTGTAATTACCATTGACTTCATTATTTCAGTGGCATTTCTGTGCAGATAAATCTTGGTTTTACTCATTTTTAAATGTGCAAAGTGTCAGATTAGAGTTTTAGCCAATCAGAAAACCTAATAACATCCAGTAACAATGCCCATGTTAGAGCAATTATATGAGCTTGTTGTTCTTTTATCCTCATGCTTTTTAGTCTACAGTGCAGAAGCATTCAATCAATCAGTAAATGTTTCTTCACAACTCCTCAAGGAAACCTTAGGAAAGATTTCTGCATTGTTTCATATATTTAGATCAAAATCATGCAAAAATAAGCCTTGGAAGTATTCGAAACACATGTGGGTGTGGCATCTGGGGACATGGCTTAGCAGTGAACAAAGTGGTCTTGGGTTAAGGGTTGGACTCAATGATATTAGACATTTTTTCCCACCTTAATGATTCTATGATTCAATGATTTCCTGAGGTCACACTTTAAAAAATTGGAGTAAGTAACTTGTCCAAGAGCTCCCATATTCTCTATCCAGTGTCTTTTGTTACAAGACCATTATGGTATCTCTGTCCTTGAAAACATCAGTGTCTGTTTTGTGCCTCTGCATTGGCTGAGAAGTCAGGAAATATCCTTGAAGGGATATAGCTTCAGAAGACAATGACTGTACAGTAACTCCAGTAAGATAAGCTATGTGTTTCCTTTCAGAAAAATTTGAAGATAATTTGAAATCAAAATATTTTTGGAGACCCAAAAGAGTAGATCTAACCTTTGGAATTTATCATTATGCAGGAAAGGTAAGACACTTGACAATGTTAGTTGGGGATTGTGGAATGATAGGGCTGGAAGGAAGTAGAAGAGGTCACCTGGGTTGGTTCTCGATAGTCATCTTCAGTCCAGACATGGGAATTCTGGCTGTGATTTACATATAAAAAGTAAATTGAAAAGTTATTATCCCTCATTAAAAAAAAAAAATAATAATAATATCAGGAGTGTATTTTTCTTAAATGTCACCAGGTGAATGACCTGACTGTAGTATAGAAGGCCCAAAATATATCTGGTATGTAATGCAACACAGTGCTCATCCCCTTGGTTCCTCAAAGTCCTGCACCATGCTTGTTCCCACTATTTATAACTAGGACCCAGTTCCATTCTTTCTACTGCCTCCTACATACCATGAGCCTTTTGTAGTTCTGTATTTTGTCATCAGCCAGAGTGCAGGCCCTGCTTCCTGCTTCATTCAGTGAGCAGCATCCTTCCCTCCCGTGCAAGGAGACTGGCTGCACGTGCCCTGCAATCACAGGAGGGGCTGCTGTTACACTGCAGCAGGATGACTCTGGCCACTTGAACCTTGCCTTGGGAAAGCAGGAGCTCCCCCCTCCTTCTGAGCACTTTTAAAGGGTACAAAGTGAGCACTGATGTCTCATGCTGGTGTCTCACATGGGAAACCATGTTGGGTCTGTGCAGTACTGGAGCAGCTGGCCTGGGAAGAGACAAATACTGCCCATCAGCTGATGGAAAATGCCTTACCCCTTACATGAGACAGCCAGCTACAAAGAGCCTCTTGTAACTCCTCTGAACATCATCTCCAGCTGAGTTGCACTTCACCAGCATAGCACAACTCACTGCAAGGAGTGGAAGGCCAGGTCTTCCTCTTCCATTCCTGTTACCAGACACTGAAGATGGGGTATTATACTAGTGTCCTATTAGTGTTCATCAGACTCTTTCATTAGGAAGTTTCTTCTGCTGTCTAACTTATGTCTCCATCACTGCCATATAAATTTATTACCCCTAGTGCAGTTTACTGTGAAAATGGAGGACAATTTATTTCCTTTTCCTTTACAAGTCTTTTTCACCATTCAAGACTGTTTCTGAGTTGTATTGTGATGGGTTTTTCTAAACTATGTATCCCAGTATCTTCTACCCTTCTTGACAGGTCAAGTTTTCTTGGGAATCCCTTAGACTATTGAGATAGAATCCTGAAGTTACATTTTAAATTAGGTACACCATTCTTAGAATTTTTAGAGAGATTTTAATTGCCAATATGCAGTTTGTGATTGTTCAAACTTCCTATAAAATTAATATAGAGATTCCCTAGGAAGAGTGTTAGGTCCTGGGTCCAGTACAGCATAATATGAATAGCACAACAAGATTGTACAGTCATATGGGTAATCCTGGTGATGTGGTTGAAATCAAGTGCATTGTTAATTGTGCATTACCACATGTACAGGTGTAAAGGAAGACTACAATACACTTGTCCTGGTGATAAATCCACACAGGTTAAAACTATTACCTGCATTAGGAAAAATAAATGTCTCAAGCTACTTTGGAATTATAGATTCGCTTTTAGTGATTTGCATCATATCTCAGTATTGAGAAGGTAGAACTTTCAATGATCAAACAAAGATAATAGAAGTGAGAGTGAGCCTGATGGCTGAAAAACTATTTGTGTATCTTGATGTAGAAAAAGCCCTATTCCAGAAAGCTTAAATTTACAATTACCTTTCAAAACCCAAGAGGATGTATAAATGCACCTTTTAAACAGGTTCTATATAATGCAAGTGGATTCCTAGCCAAAAATAGAGATACTCTGCCAGCTGATATTGTGCTGCTACTGCGATCATCTGAAAACAACCTGACACGACAACTGGTAACTCACCCTCTCACAAAAACAGGTATTGCTCTTGTGGTGATCTTATTAGTTTTCTCCATCCTTTGTGATGACCACTGCCAGTTTTCATAGGACAACTCATTGATGACATTATACATTTTGTGGCTTCACTTTCCAAGCATGGAATCTATACTGAATGGAGCTGCAGCCATCTCAAGCTGTAGGGGAGGGATTGGTCTGGTCAAGTGCCAAGGAAGTGGTAGAAACTTCTTTCAGGGTCCTGTCTTCCGGGTAGGGGATCAAGACAGGGAGTGAAGTGCATCTCTTGAGTTGAGGAGTGAACAGGAAGGATGAGGTAAGTCACTGTTCTGTTTTGGACAGGGCATATATAAATTGCCTCAGTGCAATTTATCTCTAAGTGGTAGAGAACAAAGGTTGGGGCTCCCAACATCTGCTGCAAACACTGAGAAGACGTCTCTATTTTCAGTCTTAGAGTTCTTTATAACAGGTAATTGATGTCGTCCTTGTAGTAAGCTCTTCCTCAAGAAATTCATAAGTAGAGGTGGAGGAATAAAACTAGCTCTACAGAAATTACTCCTAAATTGCACCTTATTTGAACCATGTCCTTGCAAAGTGTCCTACCTTCCACTGCAGGATGATGGGTAAGTCTCCTTCCAACCAGTTTGTTACTGTGTTGTAGTACTCCCTGTGTGATGGCATTGATGCCATACAGTAAGTACTTTACAACATTACTTACTTGTACAACTACATGGGAGACATATTTCTAGCAGAACAGAAAAGCTAAATTGGAAGAGCCTAATGGAAATGAAAATATTATCATAACTTACAGAAGTTGAGGTTTTGGCAAGGCTTCTGTTCATTACAAAGCGAGTTTTGCTAATAGAATGCAAAATTTGGTCTTGAAATTTTATTTTAAGTGAGTATTCCTGGGAAAGCACAAAGCTCAATGCCCTTGCCCGAACTTTTTGACTTGTTGATATCTGCTAATACACTAAACTATAATTTCCATAGAGTCCAAGTAAGCATCCAAGTGGTTCCAAGAACTAATCCAAGTCATAATGTTTTGCAAGATACAGAATGACTAAAACAGACTCTGAAGGTTGTTTTAGTCCTCCTGTTAAATATTGGGAAACACTGCATGTGGCATTTCAAAACTGGCTCAAACCATCCAGCTATAGCCAACTAAAAGTTAGGTTTCTGATCCCTGTTATTTATCTAGAATCAAAGTCATTGTAGACATTTACCCAAAGTCCAACCCATCTTGCCTATCTCAGGTGTTTCTCTTGGGATGGGAAAAATCTCCTCTGAAGGTGTCTCTCTCCACTGAATACAGCAGGGATCCTGTAGACACCTCACTTTCAGATAGCTAAAATCAGCTGTGAATAAACCTTTTTCCTTCCCACCCTGTGACATTCAACTGAACCCCAGGGAGGTTTAGGCCTTGATATCATCACATAATACCAGGTGCATTATCATGACACATATTTGCAGCTGTTATTCCAACTCTTATCCACCTCTTCCTGATAGTAGCTGAGCACAGAGAGATATAGGTTCTCCCAGTGAAGAGGGAGGTCCCAGAGGTGTTATGTTATTAGCAGAAGCAGTGGCAGCATGCAACAATGGTTAGAGTTTATCAACACAGAGAGATGTGATGGAAAACTCAGCAGAATTTTCATTATTCTTTGAAAAGACTAGTGTCTGTGTAAAGTGTGCCAATGCACCTAGTCCTTCAAAGTCATCATAATGAAGGTATTGCTTGACTTAGAATTCCAGAGTTAGAGCCTTAAGACTTTGTCTGTGCTAGTAAACCAAACAGAGCCAGTGAAGAGTAGCTGAAACATTCCCACAGGGCTGCTTATTCTGATTAATGGTTAGAATGCCTCCCTGGGACAGTTTGGTCCATGTCAGCTCATAGCCTCCCAGGAATACTCAGCCACACTTCAGAGAAAGGACGGGGTAGTGGTGGTTTCCAGCAAGCTCTATGGAAAGATATAACCTTATTTTTATCAAGGGGTTGAAAGAGTAGTTGGCAGATTTTAGGTGTATAATCTTGAGTCATGCCATGTCACTTTTCCTCAGGGCCAGAGAAGGGTATTAGCACTTTTTTCTTTAACTAATATGTAGCATTAGAACTAAAATAGTACAGTAACATTCTTAGGGTAAAACCACATGGATACTCTAAGATATATCCATCTTACCTTCTACAGCAGTCTGTTTGTTTATTTTGTTATCTAGTAGATAACATATGAGCTGAAGGAGAAAAAATCATCATGTTCTATGTTCATGCAACTTCTTCAGAGCTCATTCCATCCCAAGGGTTAGAGGGGAAACAAAGACATGCTCTGAAAAAGTCAATGACCTTTATAACCATATGGTTGCACTGGGGACATCAATAAGGTGGTTCAGGATCGTTCTTAGTTCAGATGAGATGTAAGCACTTTGGTAGGTTGCTTTCTTTCATCTTCCCATAGGTAACCTGGCACACACGAAAAGCAAAACTACAATCAGTTATCAGATGTGGACCTCCCAAAAATCAATCAGTCATACAAAGGTAAGAAAATTGATTTTGTGATTCTGTATTGAAGCCTCATTTAAACTAGATAGGCAGTAGTTGTTTTGGTATTGAAAGTAAGCAAGTAACCCCTTCCTTGGTTTTTCTCCCTCTCCTATTTTCTTTTCTGTTTAGCTGGATATCTTTGTGTTGTGCAATTCATATTCCTTCCGTGAGGTAAAAACCTAACATTTCCCTTCTTTCTGGCTATAGTTTGATAACAGCTTCCAGGGGAAAAAAATACTATTTCCCAGCTGTATTGTAGCAAAAAGAGAAATTAAAATTTTGGTGTGGAGTATAGCCACATTCCTTAGAGAACTATCAAATTAACAGTGATTGTGGAATAACAGGCAGGACCTCAGACATTGTCTGGTTATTTGTAGCAGTTATTAGATGCTCTGTTACCAACTTGTGCCCTTTGTGTGTGTGAATGTTTGTGTATTGTGTAGTAAAATATTGGTGTAACCGATTTGTGCTAGTGATCATGCTGTAACTTTTGCTGTTTAGAATACTTTTTAAATTATTTATGTTCTCTGAGGGCTGCTTTCTTGGGGCATTGGAAAGGGCATTACGGGCTAACTAGAGATTAAAAGTATAATTTTTTTTCTTCATCCTTCTAGAATGAAGCAGGAGATACTGGGCATCATCCAAGAGAAACAACCAGCATGAAAACACAGACAGTTGCTTCTTATTTTAGGGTAAGATATCAGATCTTTTAATAAATATTTCTAGAGTAGAACAAATGTTTATTCTTTTACTTTTTGAAATGCACCTGTTGAGTTAGAGTCAGTGATGATCCATGTAGAGTTTGTGAACTGCAGTCTGTGCAGCACAAATATCTCGAGGAGATTGTGATGTTTCATCTTTAACTGCACTTGATTACACAGCCACATTGCTGTCATGATGATGTATGATGATCAATATTAATCTTTCACTTGCTTGTTTTTCTACCAAGAAAGATAAAGGGAGATCAGACACCAGTGGTACAGAATTTCTTTAAGAGTTTAAGAAAGAGGGCAAAGTTAATTGGAAGCAGGAGCTCTAGAGAAAGTTCTTGATGGTCACTGCACAGAGGCTGCCCAGAGTTCATCCTTGTGGCTCCTTCAGTCATGCTCTTCCCAAGAGCAGTGAAAAGAAGAGCACTTTCCTCTGAAGTGGTGCACAGAGTTTGTTCTGCTCTGAATTTCCAACTCTCATTTAGTCATCTCTTGCAGCAAAGCATTAAGTGGCTGAGGGAATGTTCATGATGAGTTGAAGCTCAATTCACAGCTCAAAAGAATACCAAGTAAGTTTGCTGATGACACTAAATTGGGATGAGCTGTCGACTCCCTTGAGGGCAGAGAGGCCCTGAGGAGAGACCTGAACAAATCAGAGGGCTGGGCAATCACCAGCCATATGACATTTCAGAAAGACAGTGGCCAAATTCTGCACCTGGGATGGGGCAGCCCTGGTTGTGTGTAGAGACTGGGCAATGAGAGGCTGGAGAGCAGTGCCACAGAAAGGGACCTGGGGGTCCTGGTCCATGGCAAGTTGAACCTGAGCCAGTAGTGCCCTGGCAGCCAGGAGGGCCAACCCTGTGCTGGGGGCATCAGGGACAGCATGGGCAGCTGGGCAAGGGAGTGGATTGTCCTGCTCTGCTCTGCACTGCGGCAGCCTCACCTCGGGTGCTGGGGCAGTTCTGGGTGCCACAATATAAGAAAGATATTAAACCAGGGAACAACATCCAAAGGAGGGCCATGAGGATGGTGAAGGGTCTGGAGGGGAATCCATACTCANGTGGCTGAGGTCACTTGGTCTGTTCAGCTTGGAGAAGTCTGAGGGGAGACCTCATTGTGACCTTCAACAACCTCACGAGGGGAAGCAGAGGGTCAGGCACTGATCTCACTCTCGTGACCAGTGACAGGACATGAGGGAAAGGCATGAAGCTGAGTTAGGGGAGGTTTTTGTTGAATATCAGGAAAAGGTTCTTCACCCAGAGAGTGGCTGGGCCCTGGGACAGGCTCTCCAGGGAAATGGAGCACCAAGCTTGACAGACTTTCAGGAGCGTTTAGACAGTATTCTCAGGTACATGGTGTGATACCTGGGGTGTCTTTCACAGGGCCAGAAGTTGGACTTGATAATCCTGATGAGTTCCTTCCAAGTCAGTATATTCTATGATTTTATGACCTCTAGGAGTTCACTTACATCTATGTCAGAACAATGAGTAGCCAGATCTCTTTTTTAGATACAATTGCACAGCTTTGTGGGCTGTGAAGGATAATTTCAGTTTAGGTATCAAGGTGGTCCAAAGCTATATAATGTTTGAATATTCTAGATGGAAAAAAAAATTGAATCTCATTCAAATTAATGTCTATGATTCAGTGCATTCAACACTTCTAGCATCAGAGGCTGCAAATGAGTTAAACATGTTTACACTTTTCTGATACTATTTTCTGTAGTGGAAATCCTTGCTCAGATCATGATAGCTAATGTTCTTAAATGAAAATTCACCTTCAGCCCCACTGGTTTACTCATATAAAGAAATCTATGGGTGACTGAGAAGAGCATATGCCACCTCAAACTGCATGGAAAAAAAGATATCCATTAGTGTGTCCTACTTGTTTGTGTTCAGTTGGCACACTGGTGATGGAGCTAATTAAGCACTTTGCTGCATGATGCAGCTTCTGGCCAGAATGGAATTGCACATTTTAATAGGAGACATATGGCTCTTGACGTCCTACACTGGTTTCATGTAACCAACCTACTGCTGAGCTGCATTACCTCCTGGCTGCCTCTTTCTGTTGAGTCAGGTTGAATCTTGAGGAATGAGCCTCTTCATTTGTGTTTTAATAAGATACTCCCATAAAGCAATTTTTCAAAATACCAGTCAAGGTTGTTTACAGTCAGATTCCCCTCAGCTGGCATGGGGAGCTATAGTCTGTATCCCCTCTGCTAGCCTGGTACTCTGGAGAGGTGGGAAAAATGCAACTTTGGAATTGTGATCTTCTAGCTTTGCGTTCCTCAGAAATTTCCTCTTGGCAGGGCAGTTATCATATCACCATCAGTCTATACAATGAACGGGACATGCCAAGATCAGAGCAGTTCAACCAGCCCTTCTTCTGTTTGGTTCTGACTGGAGCCCTTCCTCCAGTCTAATGAAGGAATTGAAATATTTACTGGCTTGCTGCTGTTGCACTTCGCATCCATAGATGGATGGTTTACTCTCTGGGTGAACGGGAGTCTTCAAATAGGTGACAACAACAAAGAGAAAAATGGCTGCAACAACCTAACAAATCTCCAAGATAAGCAAATGAATGTGAGGAATGTCAGTGTTCTGTCACATGTTGGACATCATGGAAATCTCTGAGAATGTCCTGGATGAAATTTGGTACATTTATTTGGAATTGGTGTTTCTCTCAAGTAGTATACACTAGTAGCTTAGAAAAGCTAGAATTGTTTTTGAGTCATTTACTTCATCTACTCCTAAAGTAGATGAAGCTTAATAAATGTATATGGTTATATGTATATGTTTTGGACATGATTCTGATCTTTTTCTTTTCAGTATTCTCTGATGGATTTGTTATCCAAAATGGTCGTTGGCCAGCCTCATTTTGTCAGGTGCATCAAGCCAAACAATGACCGGCAGGCAAACAAGTTTGACAAAGAGAAAGTGTTGGTTCAGCTGCGTTACACGGGAATCCTGGAGACAGCGCGGATTCGGCGGCAGGGCTATTCACATCGGATACTCTTCGCTAACTTCATAAAACGGTAACATCCATGTGGAGAAGCTCTTTTCTCTCCTACAATTGCCATCCAGTGCTTGTTAAGCACCAGCAGGGGTTTTTGGCATGGTCTTTGAAAAAAAATACAATGACGTTTCCTGTAACAAAGAGGGTTGTGACTGGATGACCAAGAGTAGTTCAGGCACAAGTTTAGTGACCCGTATTCAATGAGTAGGGAAAGATGATGAATCTCAGAATGACTTTTCAGGCTCTCTGAGCATTTGGGTAAAAATTTATTTGCTTATAGTCTGCAAGTTTCTTCAAGGACTTGAGTTTTAGAAATGTATTACTTCAACTTAAAGCCAAGAATTTACAGCCACAGGATCCAAGGAACACCACAGTTCCTCTAGCTCCCAACCTTCAGCACTCTGCCTCATCTGCTTGTGCAAGGTAGATGATAATTTGGGATTCCTAGTCTAGGGCTGAAAAGTTCTTTGAGTGCATAGTGTTGTTTAAAATATAATTCCTAAATATTAGTCACTTGTTAAGAAGCAGAGTAATTAACTCAATGTGGTTTTATTATTCCTGTAACTACCTTCTTCCTCCGCCCCAAAAATCTGTACTTCTCTCTTACAAATAAAGACCCTGAGTATTTGCCTCAATCAGAACAGAGATGTGTCAAATGGAGATCAAAAATGGGAAGAAGCAAGCCTCACCTATTCAGACAAAAGCACTTAAAAGAAATAGTGCACTAGAAACAGAGAGCTAGCAGCAGAGTGCTGCAGGTGCATGAGATGAGAGGGGAACAGAAAAAGGATGTTTTTGTAGCCCTGTTTCTTGAAAAAATAATCCTGGAAGTGTTGCTGTTTTGGAAGAATGCAACTTTTGGAAGAGCGCAGCATGGGAAAAGATAGCTATCACTACAAGATGTGCTGTAGCTTTTGGTGACAGCTTTTAATAGAAAAAACAAACCCAAACTTAACCGTTCAGGTAAAATAGATAAAAGCAGTAAACATAGTGGGGTAACTCTCTAGAGAGCCTGCCCCTGATTACAGTGAGACTGTGCAGATCTCTAGCACTGAGAACGTGGCCCTCAAAGGAAAAAGGATTTTTATTAAATGTATATCTTCTTCTGGGTTTGAGGTTTTTTAATAGTTGAGAGTTACAGGTAGACCTGAGATAATGGCACCATTATTTGGTTATAATAAAATAAGCCAATTCATTGTGTTTTACAAAAAGAGGGAAAAAAAAAAAAAAAGAAACTGTAGGTGATTAGTAAGAAACTGACATTGTTTCTTTTTTTATTATTCCATGAACAAACTGTTACCATCATTTAAAACCGGTAAGCCCAGGCTTTGTGCTTAAAGGCTGAATAACAAGAAAAAAAGCAGAATGTTCTGTCAGGAAGCACACATAATGCATGTAATTTTCTTAAATTAAAAAACCCAAGATAGATATGGTTCATCTTGTTACAGAGCATTTTGGAAAGTTCTGGAACAAACAAGTATTTTCTATCCAGCAACTGAGCTGGTGTATCACAGGTAATTTTTATGAGTGAGCATCGTGACCTCTTTTCCTAGTCAGAATTAATTCTGAGTAATGAGTTTGCCAGATTAAATGCTTACAGATGATGTGTCACAATGGCACTTTTATGTTCCAAAAGGATCTACAAAACTGATTCCAATGAGCTAACAAGAGTTGGGATGCATCTCAGATCATATTAAGTATCTCAAAGCTAGATGGTCTAGCAATGAGATAAGATAGGAAATTTTCGTGACATTTCTAAATATGAAATAATATAATTTAGGCAGAAAAGCTTTTAAAGTAGTTTTACCATATTTTTATATAACTATAGAATGTAGTGAGCAGGAAAGAAATGATGTGTTACTCTACTTGGGTCGAGTTCTTTTTAAAAACCTTCTGTTGTTGGTATAGAATTAAAAAACCCTCCAGGGTGTGCAATATGTCACTCATCCACTTTTGATTGACTTTCTTAGTACTGTGTATAAATAACTGCACTTTATTTTGTATGCTGTTTTGGTTTTTTCAGTGCTATGTTTTCTTTCATGCAATTGTTTTTATTACTTAAAAGAATGGTTTAAATGTATTTGTATGTATCACCTGCCATTAAGCAAATAAAGAATCATGCATTTGTCTTTAGGTATTACCTCATCTGTTACAAAACAAATGATGATCCTCCAGTCAGCCCAGAGACCTGTGCTGCCATCTTGGAAAAAGCCCACCTTGACAACTGGGTTCTTGGAAAAACTAAAGTAAATTTTTAATATACTGTATCTTCATCATTCCAGTATGCCATTGTTAACATATTAAACAATTTGTTTTCTCACTCATTTGGTTGGAGTAGCTCTTGATCTAGGGAATTTTTAAAAAGCAAAGTCCTTAATGTACACCAGGAATGTGTTGGTGACCCTTGTGCTGGACTCATTTTTCAGGACTTATATGAGTTTCATGCTTGATAAAAGCAATTTAGTGAATAAACAATGCTTTAGCTTTAAAACTGGGAAACAGAGAAAGTTCCCGATTTGGATCATGTCTATGTAACGTAGATTTGTGAGGTTAGCAAAACTGTCAGCCTTGTAGTTTTGAAAACAGATTTATAGTTACAGACTGAACTGGAACTTTGAAAAACCTTGCCCTAAAAAAATTACTAAGCAGGGACTGACTAAAGATGCTGAAAAAAAGAGTAAGGTAAACTAATATCCCAAACAATAAATGGTCTGTTAAGTAGTACAGCTGAAGGGTCTGTTCATCATTTGAAACCAACTTGTAACTCTTGTTGATGTTAAACAGATCGAGTGAGTAAAGGCCTGGGAAGGTGACTAAAACTTTTGTTTGTTTCTCTTTTTAAGGTATTCCTCAAATACTATCATGTGGAGCAACTGAATTTAATGCGGAAGGAAACAGTTGATATGATTATTTTGATTCAAGCTTATGTCAGAGGGTGGCTGGGTTCGAGGAGATACAAAAAGATAAAGGAACAAAGGGAACAAAGCGCTATTAAAATACAGTCAGGTAATAGCTTTAAAACATGTAGCATTTTGCTTAAAGCTAGTGCATGTGTACAGTTGATAGATGAATGTGCATACTGGTTGTGGATTTTGCTTTTTTCCTGCTGCTGCATTTGACAAAATTTCTTATACTTGGTCATATCTGTTCTTATGAAGAAAAAAATTCTTTTAACCAGGTTATAACAATCTCTTTACTGAAATTACATTTATCAGTGTTACATTTAAAAGGCAATTTTAAGAATGGAAGGGTGTGATTGCACAGATGATACTCTTATTAATAATATTCTGGCATGCACTGACAAGGTTGTATAATGTAATAATGAAAATAAAATATATTAACTGTCCTAGATAATAAGGCCAATTACCCTGTTGATGGAGGCATCAACTGATTTTTTTAATACTTTCAAACATAATGTTGTTTTACATTCTGATTATCTTGTTTTATATTCATTTATTTCATAATAACTTTACACACCAGAAAATGTATTTTTTATGTAGATTTACTATTTATGCTTGTTTGCCATATTTTTTGAAAGATAAAGCCTGCAAAATATTTATGAATATTTTAATAGAGGTCTGTAATTCCAGAATATTTTTATTCTTTCTTGTACCTAGTGGATTGCCTAATTTTTAATATCTCTTTTCAGCTTACAGGGGGTTTGTTGCTCGTAAAGAATACAAAAATGCAAAGCATAATAAAAAAGTGGAAGAATATATTACCAAATTTCAAGCAAGTAAGAATTGTTTGCTCTCTTGGCTTTTAATGTGCTGTCCTTACCCAATATGTTGACCCAGAATCTTACTACACTGATTGACTATGCTCATTTACATGTTCTGAGGTATAACTTATCTGTTATATGTCTATATACAGTGGTTGAAATGGGTCGGTGTATTCTGTTACCTGTACCTCAGAGTGGTTTTGGCATTTTTGACTGCTGTGAAGTGGGATACTCAAATGCCATAGGAAATCATCTCACTCCTGGTCTGAGATATCGAAGTACACAGCTGCCCAGCTATGGGTATTGTTGAAACCCACACAACGCTGCCTGCATATCATGAGTGTATGGGTGCTGCTCCATTAGGAATAGGGTTTGTTATGTATCAGTAATGGTTGTATTCAGGAAGACTGCAAGCTGTAAATTTACTCATGTCTCTTCTTTTTTTGCTGTCACTTTGTTTCTCTTTTGCAGCCATAATGGCCCTGGGCCCAGGTCTTGCTATGGGAAATCCCTTTTCCCTCCCTTTGGTCTCCCCTGTCTCTGCAGAGACATCCCCAAGCTAGACACAGTCTAGGCAGCTCTGAAATCAGAGGCAGTACAGCTGGAGAGACATGGGACTGGGGGCCAGGTTGGATGGGGCTCTGAGTAACCTGGTCTAGTGGAAGGTGTCCTGCCCATGGCAGTGGAGTTGGAACTAGATGATCTTTAGGATTCCTTCCAACCCAAACCATTCTATGATTTTATGATTCTATAGGAACAGCTGGCACAAATCTGCACAGCATTTTCAGTAATTACAAAGGTGGCAACCCAAGTATAAGCTAGTGTTGCCAGGACCCAGGCTATCTAGATTTAAACAACCTCAGATACACCTTCACGAGTATATACCACCACCAGGGTTGGTTTTAATCATTGTCGGATGTGTCCTTAATTGCACTGGGCCAGTGTGTACTGAAGATCACTCCACTGCAGTTGGTAGAACTTCATCAGTGTAGAAAACAATCTAAAAACAGCATAAAATCCAGTAATGTGCCAAAAATTATTACACATCTGAACTTTGTCTATATTACAATATTTAGCAAATGCAAAAGGATAAATTTACCTCTTCACTCTGCTGATGTCCTGAATGTTTCTTTCTGTCCACCTTCTCTGTCATGTCTGCAGTTTCAACTTTTTCAGTGCAAAACAAACCGAAACTAAAATAAAATCCACTTTTACTTAGCTCTCTCCATTTTTCCCTATTTATTTCTAAAGCAGTACATAACTCTTTTTCCAGTTTGAAAACAAAGCTTAGACAGCAACTATCTCTTAACAAACTTCTCAGAAAACCTCAGAAGTGAACCAGAATAGTCTAAAAAGACCAGATGCGGCTTATATTGGCATGTCCATTGGTAACTTGATTTGTTTCAAAATAGCTCCTGTTGAGTTGCTTTTGTATAAAAATGGAAAGAGAATTGGCTCAGAAATCCAAGAAACTCAAAAAGGATTCCAAGTGCTTTACAATTTCCACACTTCTAAGACCCTGTCAAACTGAATATAAAATCCAGTTGTGCTACTTCCAATAAGTATTTGTATTTCTTTATCCTTTATCCAGCTATCAAGGTGTAATTTATGCCCACTTTATATTGTGCTTCTTACACTGATTGACTGCACCTAGTGAAGGCCAAGCTAGTCTAAGTTATGAGTGGGGAATGCTAAAGCACATAAAACTTAGGACTAAGTTATATGAATATGTTGGAACAGACTTCTTATGCTCCCTTCCTATTTTTGAGTGAGCTTGACCTTTTCACTGAGATGCAAAACACTGTCAGCAGAGTTGAAGAAAGAGTCCCATATCTACCATGTCCACAGGGTATTTAAATCACCTGAATCCACGATCCCCACACTCTTGGTACTGCATTTGGAATTAGAGCTCAACAGAAATATTTTGACAAAACAGTATATTCTTTTTATTTTGCCAGGGATTAGCATATTTGTGCTGAATCCCTAGAATTGCAGATTTGTCCAATGCTGTGGGGACTGTGCCAATTCCCATTAGGAAGTTATTTGCAAGTTCAAAAATTTTTGAAGGAACATTCTGAATGCAATTCAGTTTCTGACTAGGACACTTCAGTGTAGATGTCTAAATGTGATCTAGGTACCTAAACTGCTATTTTAGCCGGTAGAGCCTAGAATAATTTTATTCAAAATCAGCAAATGCTCAGCTCATTTGCTCTCATACTGGTATCTAGTGTTATTCGAGGTGCCTTGGTTATCTTGTCTGGCCTTCAGCTTTCTTTCACCTGGTATACCCAACTTTTCCTATCCAGAAAGTCCCATCTGTCCTGTTCTTTCTGCCAGCTCCATGTGGATGCCTTGCTATCCTGGAGCACTTCAGATGGCACCAGATACCAAGGTGCTGGCAACTGCATTGAGGGCCCATCAGCACCTACATGGCTCAGGGAAGGCACACGTTTGAGTCCTTATTTCTGGTTCAGACCAGAAAATTAACCTTGTGCCTCCCACAAAGCACAAGTAGGGAGTTTCTCTGTCACAGTGCACCTGGTTACTGTGGAGCTTAGCACATCTTTCATGCTGAGCTTTTTCATTCTGAATAATGAGTCTTTGCAGAAGGAGCATGAGCTGAATCTTCTGTAACTGCTGAGCTATAAAATTCTCAGTTTCTCTCTGATCTACTGAATGTTCAGCTAATTCCAACCCTGTGCCAGTTGACAGCCTGGTAATCTCTATAGGCTGATAATCAGGCATTTCCTATGGAGATGAAAGACAGAGTCAAATCAATTGCCTGAGTCACGCAAAGCGGGTACATTAAGCTCAGAGTGCTGTGTTCTGGAGGTACTTCTATAGCTCTGTACTTCTGTTCTATTCTGCATCTTCCTATATTTTCTTTATTCCAACAAAATATGAAGAAATAGCTTGTTTTTATCCTAATGTAGAATAGGTATAGCTTTCTGAAATCTCAAAAAGTTTTTATGGGAATCATTTCAGATGAAACATAATCCTAATAGGCACCCTGGTCTGTATTTCCTAATTAGCTTTTGTTTAATGCTGTTAGCATTTGACTGAAATATGTGTGACACCCATTGCTTGTTGCCTAAGGTTGTTTTGCATTACAATTTGTGTCAGTTGCCAGAGGATACTTACTCAGGAAGAAGAGAAAAGAACTAACTGAAACAAGAAACAAAGCAGCAATAACAATTCAGTCTCACTACAGGGGATATAAGGAGAGGAAAGTCTTCAGAAGCAGGAGGTAGTGTTATTTTCTCTTATGTCACTCAAATGTGTCCCTTTCCAGTAATTACAGTGCTGAATAACAACATTATAAAATAAGAGTGAAGCAAATTAGGATTATTCTAGATATGTATGCAGAAGTAATGTATATTTGTGTGAAGGTTTTTAATGGCAGTAGCCAATTTTATCATCTTTTCAAGCCAAGGAATAAAGGCACATTTAGGAGAAAGATCAACAATACTGCACCTACCTGTAATATTAATATAATCTATAGATGACTCTCTTTTTGGAATTAGCTCATAATAAAAAATGTTCAGACAAGAATGAGATAGATATCTGCAAGTAACTGTTCTAATTTTAAGTCACTGTTTGAGATAAGCAAAGGTGATGATAGAGGAAACACAGAATACCTTTAGGATTTTATACGTTCTTCAGAAGCTAAAAGGTTCATGTCTTATGTTTTTGTTAACATTTAAATTAATTCTTACTGTTTTATCAGCTCTCACACAACCTAGATTGGCTTTCTGGCAATTTTCTGTGAAGTTTAACAGGGATGTCCCTTTTAACTTAAGAGGTGATGATGTTGATGATAATAATATAATCCCTTTTCACTTTAAGTGACAATAACAACAACAACAACAACATAAATTGCTGTCTTTAATTCCAGCTATGTGCACTTAATCTTTCCCATGTTGCAATGTATCAAATTGCCAGTTAGTACACAAAGACCACCAAAGGTAGTTGTAAGGTTGTCTCTATTCTTCATCTCCTTCAGCTGTAATTTTTGCCCAAAACTCTGTTCCATTCAGGGAATCACTTAGAAAGCAAGAAATTGAAAATGCAACAACCATTAGCAGGAAAGAAAATGATGAAGAACTTCAAGATCCTGAGGAAAGTCCAAATGAAGTGGAGAGTGCCCTCCATAGAACAGAAGAAGCAGCAGCTGCCATAGCAGAGGACGAATTATCTGCTGTGGAATTCCTTGAAGCACAACTGCAGCCAGCTCAGAATGATACACTGGAAGAAGTGGCAAGTGAGGAGACTCAAGATGAACCTGATTCTGTTCCTGACAGCAAGTGCTCTGGGTACAGTGACACAGGGAATGTAGAGGAGCAACAGCAAACATCTACTGAAGGAGAGGCAGCTCCTGTGAAGCAGAATCTGGCAGTGGAAGAGGTTAGTGAAGGTGAAGAACAGGACTCTTTGGAAGAATTACCCAGCAAGTCTTTTGTCAAAATCTCAGCTGAACCTAGACCCCAGCAAGAGCAAGACAATCAAGACACACTCAGTGCAGACTGGCAAAATCAAGAAGCTGCTGTGGTGCAGCCCAGGACTGACAGAGATGTGGAAAGAAACCACCTAAAGCATGAAGCAGTGATGCCTACAGGAGGTAGAGGAATCACAAGAAAAGAGTCACTAAGAAGAGGCTCATGGAAGCAAGCTGAGGCAGAAAAACAAGGTTCAGAAGACAAAGAGAAGGCAGCTGTGGTAATTCAGAGCAATTACCGAGGTTACAGAAGGAGAGGACAACTCAGAAAAGAAGGGAAACTACCTTGCAAAAGTCAAGAGAAAACAATAAAGGAGCCCACAGAAGCAATATACATTCAAAATAACAATCCCCAAACAACAAAAGGTAGGGAAAGCACCAGTACAGAGGCAGAAGACTCTAAGACACTGAAGGGAGACTCAGAAAAAGAGGCTTGTGATTTGGCAGCCTTTTCACGACAGGTAAGAAGCTTGTAAGCAATGTATGTGGAGCATAATACTCTGAGCAGTGACAGAATGGCAGAGTTGTTTTACTGACTTCTATGGCACCAAGGTTTTGCTCTTTAAACTAAGACAGATTTTTTTTAATGTGTGTTCTATAAAAATACATATTTTGGTTTGCAAGAGAAAATAGCCTTTTCTGGAAGGAGGAAAAGTCAAAGAGTACTGGCAAAAATAATATTAATCTGATTTAAGTTAAATGCAGAAGCTTTACCTTTCAAATATTTGTTTACCCATCAAGGTCCCTAATTCAGTACACTTGTGAAATGTCCCTGTAAATGAAACTAAAGTTGCTGTGCCAATGTCATGTGCAGAGAAGTATGCCTACAGCTCTAGAAGCAATCTTCCATCAGCAATGCACCATCTGCCCATGTATGTGAACCAATAAGAAGTAGCTGTAGGACTGGACTGGAGTGCTGAGTTTCCTATGTGTCTTTTTTTCAAGACATTTAATTTCTTTCTTTTTTTTTTTTTTAAAGATGAAGAGGTAAATGTGGTAGAGGTGTGCACTGCAGTTGGTGGAGCAATACCTTTTAAATTAATTGTCTAGTCCAATATTTTACCTTTGATTACCTTGGAACATGTATACTTATTTCTATAATAATGTAACAATATATTTTTCAGATATCAAAATTATCTGAAGATTACTTAGCATTGCAGCAGAAACTGAATGAAATGATATTGTCCCATCAGCTGAGACCAGTGATGATGTCCAAAGATAAGCAAGCTAATGGCCGGCTTTCTTCTCATGTTTGTCAGTCAGGTAATGTTTAACTGTACTGTTGGCAGAATTTTCATTTGTAAACAGGACTGACAAGAAGCTACTCCTGGTCATGTAGATGAGTTAGTTCCAGCTGCTCATATTACTCTGGCTGTATACTTTTGTACTAAGCCCCAAATCAGTACATGTCTGGAACACAGTTTCCAGAGAAATACCCAAACCTGGTTGGGATTTATGTATTTACCGTTTTTCTTGATATCTTGTTTCAGTGCTGCTTAGGATTGCTGAATGAATCTTTGTCAGACCTAGACACACAATCTGTAGGAATACCTTTATTTGGTAAAAAATCCATATTAGCTCTTGTTAACTCAGGTGTCACTCAACTGTGTATGCTATTGGTAGGATATGGGACTATGCTTTCAAAACAAAACAGTTTTTTAGGTAATATGTCAAACAAGTTACTACAGTTTATGACATATATGCTGAGTCTACCCACAGATGTAACTGAAGTTATTCAAAACCTGTAATTCCTAGCCATGTTGGTGGGTATGTCCTTAAAATTACATGTAATTTTATTAATATTCAGCATCCATCCAACTCACATACTTAAGAGGGCGTGATCTCTAGAAATACACTCGAGTTATTTATATTCCAGTTAACATGTGTCACTACAGGACACGAAATGAATGACACGCACACAGTCAAGTTGTTGGGGCAAAAAGAGAGAAGTTTAATTTTCTACTTGGGTTCGTATAGTTTTTTGACAATGACCATGGATTGGAAGATGAGGTTGCCACCTCTCCAACCACACTGGCCAAACTAAAGTCCATTATTTGCCTCCTCCTTAGAGAGAGGAATGAAAACAAAAAATACAGTTACAATAACAAGGGCATTGTTTACATGAAAATCTGTGAGAAACTCCATTGCAAGAATGCAAATATCAGAAGGCTGAAAAGATCAGGGCAACAAACATGGGCAGTGAAGGTTCCCAAAATGCAAATACACTTGGAGCATCTTGGGTGGCAGAGGGGAAGAGTACTGGGAGAATAAAGAGGACATGGGATTCTGAGCATGCAGGTCATTAAGACCTGTGCTCCACCAAAAGGACGCCAAAAACTGACAGAGCTGCTCAGACCTCTTCTGCTGGAATAGATGTAACAGAGAATTTTCTCAGCTCATGTCCTGGGCTGCAGGTGGAGGAAGATGAGGGCAGATGTGGCAGATAACAAACAGGCTGTGTTTCCATTTGTATGGCAGGGCTTGTGTGAGCTCGCTGCACTGCCTCTGGGCATGAGCTGGGATAAGATCTAGGACTGTCTCTCACTGCCCAGAGCTAATTGTGCTATTTTCTTTATAACACTGTGGATTCAGTTGTCATGTGTAATGAAACTTCTTTCTGTTCACTTGAATACACTGAAAAAAAATCTTAAAAGATCTTCAATCCCACTTTGGAGTCCTCTCAAATGGGCAAGCTTCTCAAATGAGAGCTTGGTGTTTACACCTCTAAGTGTACACTGGCTGCTGGTAGGTAACCTGTGTAGTTCAGCCTGTTTCCAAGACCAAAGTTTGCATTAGAAAAGAAATGGGAAATGGAAAACTAAGTGCCATGACCTTTCATTGAAGACAGAGCAAGGTTTGTGATTGTCATTAATGGTCTTTTATTGAGTTCCTTGCTAAATACTGCTGATTTTTTGACAAGATAAACCTGAGAAATTAAAAATACATGCTTTGGAAAATACTCTTGGTTCTAACACATTTTCCAACAGAAGCTAAAGAACAGAGATAGAGGGAAAGGGAATATACAAATCTCTGTTTTATCAGTTAAAGATCTCATCACTTGCACGAGTGAACCAGGTGAAAATGTAGCAGTATGTTCCTGCCATGTGCAAAATGCAGTGAAGTCTACTCTTCACAGTGCTATTAATTTAAGTAATAAATTTTGTCTCCTTTGCAGGAGACAAAAGCTTGCCAGTGCATCCAACCCTGCCTAAAGGGGTGATCAGTCAGCCACTTCCCTTTAGCTCTGAAAATGTCGCGCTGCTGTAAAACCCTGCGGTGTCACAGTGCGGAAGTTTTCCAGTGGTAAAGTGTGCTGACCTGTCCACTGGAAAACCCTTCTTGGTGTGGAATGTGAACTTTCTTTTTCTACACTTGAACATAATTTACATGACAGGAAAACTGTTTCTTTTCCAGCTATGACCAATGCACAAAATAGTGAAGACAATCCACTGCAGTAATTCCACAGTTTGCCTTTAAGCCAGTTGGAAACTGGCTTTGTCACAAAGCTGCATTGTCTTAAGTAGATGTTTATTATATCATACATGATCTAACTGGATGCAGAGAATGTTTAATATGCCTCTGTTTAGTTCATTTAAGTTGTACTGTCTAAAACACAGGAGTTACCAACATTCCTCTATGCAATATAGTAAATATCTACAAAACTCGCAAAGATCTGAGGTAAGGTCCTGAAGATGGTCATGCTAAAGTGAAGCAGGTAGACGAGGTGATCCACTGCCTTGTTAACAGGGAGGAACCTTCCTGTCTACTGCCTGATTTATATGATTAGTAGGATTTTTACACACTTATTTACAGAAGGATATGCTTTTACTGCAGCTTTCCCTCTATGGCTGCTCTTCCTGTCCTGCTCTTATGAAGGCAGGGATTGTTGATCTTTAGGTGTTCTTTAAATCATGTGGTATTTACCTATTTGTAATTACATCACTCATTTACATTTATTTACATTTTTTCATCAGCTTCACTAGTTTTATATGTTGTTTTACAGCTGTGGCACATGAATTGTATTTTATAGCTTAGATAGGAGAGCTTGACTGCCCTTGTCTGTGCGTAGGTGGCCACTGTGCAATAACACAACTTACCACTTCCTCTGATAAAATATTATATTACATTTGCTACCCAGAGAAGAGGAGAAAGCTGAGGGACAGCTGATGACATACTGTGACAAATGTTCACATTTTTTAATGGTTTGCTTGTTTGTTTGTTTTTAATAAAATTGCAAAGCTTGCAGTTCAAGGAACATCTGAGCAAAAGGTTAATTTAATCTTAAATCCACAAGGTTAAGTTGTTCTTAAATGAGTTGCTTAATATTTCTAAAATGCATAAAGCAAGCTGCACAAGGTTCCTAGAATAAACAAAATTCCCTGTGGCTAGAATCTCCGAGTAGGTTATATTTGCTTCTTACATGCTTTCAGCCAAATGTAATTGCTGCACCCCAGAACTGCACCCTTGGACTGCTAGTGAGCCTTGGGTTGCTGTGATGTCAGAACAGATGCACAAATGGCTGCTGTCAAGTTTTTTGAGATCAAAGCCTGAAGTGAGGGGAATTTGATCGTTATGGGAGGACATTTCTTTTTCTTTTTTTTTTTCCACATGAATCATAGTGCTCATCCCTCTACTTATTAAATGACAGTTCAAGTACAAAATCTCAGGAAGAGAATTTTCTATATTTAGAATGAAATTTACGTGGTATGAGGAACCCCGATGCAGCTGAGGACATTTGCAACTAAATGAGGCAATGAGACAAGCAGGGTTTTCATCCAGGATTCCTCCTGCTGTAGGCTGTCAAAGCAGTATTTACGGGAATTTAATGGGCAGGCTTTGCAAGGAAAAGGAAGCCTGTGTAGCACTGGGTGAGTAGAGCAAAATTCCTCAGCCAGACTTTCTTCTTTGCAAGTGAGTAGTCAGCTAGGGAGCACTGAGGCGTGGGACTGGAGAAAAGCAGGGTAGGCAGGCACTGCTGGCTGGTGGTTCTCGGCTACAGGAGTGGTCCTTTGGGCATCACACAGCCAGGATGTAAAAGATCTGTGCTGGGAGTTGCTCAGATCCATGGAAGAGCATCAGATCTGGGAGGTTGTGGAAGTGGAATACATCCATTTTTCTTAAATGCATCCATTTGTCTTAATATGCTCTCTTAGGAAGCAGTAATCCTGGGTCACCAGACTCAGAGAAATGACAGGTGCTGGAGCAAGCCCAGAGAAGGGCAGCAAGGCTGGTGAAGGGTCTGCAGCACAAGTTCAATGAGGAGCAGCTGAGGGAGCTGGGGCTGTTTAGCCTGGAGAAAAGGAGGCTCAGGGGTGACCTTGTCATTCTCTACAACTGCCTGAAAGGAGAATGCAGCAAGGTGTGGGTTTGGCCTCTTCTCCCAGACAACCAGTAATAGGACAAGAGGACATGGCAAGCTGCATCAGGGGAGGTTCAGGCTAGACATTGGGAGGAATTTCTTCACTGAAAGAATTGTTGAGCATTGGAATGGATTTCCCAGGGAAGTGATGGAGTCACCATCCTTGGAGGTGTTTAAGAAACAACTGGACATGGCCCTTCAGGCAATGGTGGTCAAGGCTGGACTTGATGATTTTAGAGGTCTTTTCCAATGTTTATTATTCTGTGATTCTGTATTAGTGTCAGCCAGAGACTGAAACTGCTTCCCTCAGTGGGGCAGTGGGACTTAGGCATGAGAGATCAAAAACAATCCGAAAGTTCCCAGTCTCTAGCAGTTTCTGCTTCTAGGTCTGTGCCAGAGTAATCCCTCTGTTTTTTTCCAGATTGCTAAGAATTTGCAGCCATCAGCCATAATTTCCAAATCTGTCTGTTAAACATCCCATGAATTAAAAATACCTAAAATTTACTAGCCAAAATGTGTAAGAGCAGTGCTTTTCTTGGTCCAGATTAAAAACTTGAGTAGTTACATTCTCATGCTGTGTACAATTAGAATAGTAAAAAGGTATGCACATAAATGTTGTAAGCAGTAATACCCTGTTAGCTTCTCGTTATCAAGTCCTGGAATTCGAATTCCAGTTGCTGTATTTCCATATTTACTGATTACTTTCAACTCCCTGTAAAAAACCTACACAATTACTGCTTTTCCTCTTGTTTTCCTTCCTGCTTAATTCTGGGCCTGGCTTTATACTTCTGTCTCAGTAAGATGTGGAACAGTTCTAACTGAAGCATGTAACATTTCATTTAAATGACCTAAAGATGGCTTTTTCTGTTTCTCCAGGTGGCTTAATAAATAGAGACCTTTGGTCCCTTAGATATTTATCACAGCTGTAACCACACTCTTTCTCCAGTTTTCAGTACAAAATCCATTGTAAGTCATAGTTAATTTACATTAGGCTCCACGGATGTTGATTCCTCGAGATTGTTGTCTTCCAAGCTTATCGTTGTATGTCAGAATGTACAAACAGTTCAACCTAAAGGGCTGTTGATACTGACTCATCTTTATTCAAACATTTCTTGCTCATCCTTGAACGTTTCAAGCACATGCAGCTCTCCTCAGATCCTGGAGTTTGGGGTGGTGTTCAGGATACACATACATATTGAATACACATTTCAATGTATTTAGATCTTTCAGTGAGGGCTGAGTATGAAAGTATTAATTTGTTGTAGAATTGAGTGTGTGTACAACATAGGTAGGAACCTTTGAAGTACTGCTAAATGAGCTAGTTGAGATACTGATATGAGTAAAATATTTTTCTTCGATTTACTAAACCTTCTTGAATGTTATCTGGCGGCCAGACTGTTCACGTGCTTTTTCAAACCCTTAACTCTGTATTTCATTTAGTCTCATGGAGAATAACTTCAACTTGTATTATCATCATTGTTTGACCTCTGGTTTTTTTTTTGTTTTTTTTTTTTTTTTTTTTTTTTTTTTTACTAACCAAGTACTGACTGGATACACTTGGGAAGTCTGAGGAGGAAAATCCCCCCATTTCAACCTGTTTTTCAATCTGTCTTCCTCCTGATAAACCCTTTAGGGAATATCTGTGTTGCATCAAAATTTCCAGTTTCTCCTACACATTGCTGCTAAGGCGTGTGTCCCAGCACTGACAGCACCTCCCCAGGTGGATCCAAGAGCAAGGTATGGGCTGGCAGCAGACATGGGAGTCTCAGCACAGCCCTTCACTCCTTAGCTCTGCTGATGATTAACTAGAATGTAACCTTAAGCAAGTGTCCATGTGTCTTTGTGCATCTTATTTACACTTTTAGTAGGACAGGGATCGTAGTGCCAACCTGGCACTTCCAAGGCCCTTTAACAGCTACTTGTGAATGGGTTTTGTACCAGTGTTGTAAAATATCAATTTAAATGACTGTTAGAGGGGAAACATCAGTTTTCTTTTTACATGGAAAGCACATGGCCACATCTTGCTAGAGATACTTAAAGTCTTAAGTAAAATTAAGCTACAAGAGACTTTACTATGGAGAAACTGGACTTCAGTAAAAACCTTTTCTTTGTAATGGAATACAGAAGCAACATAATTGCCCTGTTAATAAGTGAGTTATTTCACTTCTCCCTTCTGCTTCATTGCCTGCTGCAGAAAGGTATAGGCCATCTGGAAAACAAGCACATCAAACTCACCATTTATCAGACTTGTGTATTTAATTTGCACCTGCAACCTTTAATTTTACTAAGTTGATTATTTCTGTATTTATCAGAAATTAATAAAAAAGCAAAAATTACTTTGTATTATCCAATACAAGTAACTACCACATCTGCTGAATTTCAGTAGCAGTGAACATGCAAATCTAAGTGCAAAAGGAAAGAACAGCTTCACTTTCTGGTGAAACAAAGAAAGCAAAACCTTACTGTGTAATTTGGAGGCAAAACTCAGAAATACATTTTCAGCCCTATATTCAGTTTTAAAAAGGAATGATGAAGGTCCAAGCTTAGAAGGCTGCCTGCCCCAACATGGTATTTCTTTCCCCTCAGTTCTTTTGTACAGCTTATATATATGTTCAACGCGAGACCTGAGATGAAAAGCTTTTTTTATTACTGAAACCTTTATCATTGTCCAAATGGTATTTTTTGAATGTATGAAGCAGTCTTCTTTGCAGAGTACACACACAAGAAGTATACAAATAATTTCAGTTGGAATAACTGTAATCCAGAATACAATAATGCTTTATTTGTTTGACATTGATGAATTAAATAATGTAACAGCATACAAAGTGATGAATTCTTAGGGGACAGTAAAAATCTTTAGGCATAATGAGAGCCTTTTCACTGGGATTTTCCTAGAGCCCCACAAATTGGTTAAATTTCTTTTTTTTTTTTTTCAGATTTTTATTCAGTCATGATCTCTGACAAAATTTTTGAAAATGTCCTATAGACAGGGCATTAGGTGTTTCTATTCAACAGCACTGAATTTTAAGGGATTTTTTAAAGGCAATGTTTCCACTTTGAACTTCTGTTGTGTTTAAAAATAAGATAGGGAAGATATGCCTCTTTTCTCAAACAAATGGAAAGTCAGATCTCCAGGTAGCCCATTTGAAATGCAGCAAGGTAGCAATAGCCCACATTAAGAGCCAAGTCAAGCCTGCTGTACCTATTGAAATCAAGGAATGTCACTTATATTCAATAAAGGTTACTGAAATGAATTTATTGCATCTAAAATTTATTGTTTAACATGAATTATCTGTAACCTGGCTTAGAGAACTCTTAGGTGCAAAATGTTAAAAATATACTTGTTCATTCATTACAGAAGAAGCAGTCTGCATTTCAGATAAGAAGCTAAAATGGTAAATGTAATCATTATCCAACTACAATTTAAATTAACATTATTCATTCTGGCTCCTCTGTATGCCCATGACCTTTACAAGCCTTTATTTATCACACATAACAAAAAACTTAAACAGCTAATTTTGCAGGAGTCAACACTGATGTATTACTGATCGTTTCTCATTTTAAATTATAGTGCTACCTGCTTAATTAAAAAGACGTCTGCTGTACATGGGAGAGGTTTTATTTTTATCATGTAAAAGGGTTTCTGATGGTCATAGGGGAACAAAATGGTAATGTCACTTCATGTGGAAGTGAATTATATCAGCAAAACACACTTTAGTAATTCACTGGGATCTAGATCCCCATTTCAACCTCACACTATATTCATTTATGAATAAGGAGGTTTTTTTCTTATGGACCATCCTTAGTATATCTGTGATGGGACAGGGGCAAGATCAAACCTCACTAGATAATGCAAGATACCTTATACACTCAGTTCACTGTGCTGTGACTTCCTTCACCACCCCGAATGTGTCTATGACCCATCTCTGCCATTGGTGTTCTGCTGCTGTGCAATCCCCTTCTCCTTCATCATGAAGGAACTGCTGTCACCGTTAACTCTTTCTATAGCTGAAGCTGAAGGGAAGGAGACCAGGCTCACCAGGCTGTACATTTGTGGTCTCTTGGCCCTCCAGGGCCAGTTCTGTGGTCTTCCTTGGCATTAGGAACCCTGCACTCTGTGTTGTCTCTGTGACAAACGATCTATGAACCCAAGCAACCCTGTATCTTAGCACTGAATTGCATATAGATTTTCAACAAGCAAATACCCAAGATATTTTTCTAGTTTTCTATGTTCCAGCCAATGTAATCTGCAAGTCAGTGTCTAACTCTGAACTGGGAGACTGCCAGGGGACAGTAGTTCCATTTTGTGTTAAAATCTTGATTTCATTTCTATTAGAGTGAAAGCATTTTTCACATGTTTGCAGAAAGAGTTTATAGAGATAGAGACCAGAATCTGAGTACACTAACATAGACTATAATGGATGTGCTGGACATGGTCATGCTGTGTTGCCCAGTGGCACATGATTTGGCTTGAAATGAAAAGCCTCAGCAGGACACCTGGAGGAAAATCTTCACTATGATAAGGTAGAGGACAACCTCTGAAACAGAGGCCTAATGCCAGTTCCCTCATTCAGCACCTTAAATATTGACTTGAGTCTGAAAAAAACATCACCCCTGCCACACAGGTCCCTGTTATGTGGCAATGGCCTCACAGTAGCCATTACCCTTCAGTTTCTGAATGTGGAGCATCAGCCCTTTTCAGAAGGAGAGGCCTGTGCCAGGCAGACCTTCAGGCTGTTCTATCCTGGCATTCATTATGTGGCATTTGTCCCTGTGGGCAGTCGGGACTCAAGTGTATAAACCCATTCTCTGATGATGAAAATGTCCAAACTAGCTGCTTACTTGAATTACTGCAAGCAGTAAAAGTGGCAATGTGGATTTTTTTCTCTTTGGTGAAATTCTCTCCTGTTTTTTACAAAAGCCTCTAGTTCTGTGAAGAAATAAGCATTGCTGTCTTCTGTTTTTTTACAGTTGTGGCCAAAGTAGAAGACTCTCGCCCAATGCAGAGACCCCCCAGAAGGCCACGGAAGCCCAAGACATTAAATAATCCAGAAGACTCCACCTACTACACTCTAATACATGTGAGTTTAAGAAGCTTTTCTGGGCTAAAACTGTCAGATAATTCCACCTGAACTATCTTTCTAATTGCCCAGTTCCCAGTATTCTTTTCTAATGCAGCATAAAACCTTTGTCCTGCTGAAAGGAGGCAGGCAACAAACATTTCAAACGAGACTTGATATGGAAGTACAGAGTTACCCAGACTGGGGAGATATGTCAGACCAGCATTTACTTTTGCACCTAAACATATGTACTTTCATTATGTGCATAAGTAGCAACTACATTTTCAATACCCAAATCAAGTGCCCTGTCTCCATAGTTTCTTTGTGAGTCACAGGAGAGAACCAGGAGAGGCACAGGTTTGTTTGGAGCTATTTTGAGCATCTAAATTAGTGCTTGATCTTGCAGAGAGAGCAAATACTAAAATAAGTTGTATTAGTATGCACACTGTAGCTTCCTTTACAAATGTGTCAGATTGTGATTATGAAGGCATTGGCAAATACCACCAGCTCAGGAGACTAATGGATTTGAGTGTCACTATATATAGCCTTTGGTCCAAGTTCAGATACTGAGTGCTGCTTTCCCCTCTTGACTTCAGTGCCCTTAAATAAAGGAAAAAAGGCAAGAAAGCAAGCAGAAAGAGTGAAAATGTAAAAGCAGCTCAGAAAGCACTTCCAACAAAAAAAGCAATTAAACTGATTTGCTCGAGGTGCCTGTATCTTAGTGACCTATTTTAACAGCCGGTGAGAACCCAGCTAATAAACTAACCGTAGCAATTGCTTCTCCTTTCAACAGAAGGTGTCACCAGGGCCTGTAGGGATGGTTGTGTCTGGCATACCAAAAAAAGACGAATACAGCCATGTTTTATTCTGGGGGTTTGAAATAACACAGCTTTGGAACGGTGATATTCTGAAAAAAAATTCTTAAAAATAAATTGGAAGGAAGAATAAAATTTGTTTTGTGAAAGGAAGATTGGTGAGATAAAGGACTGAAATGAAAATCATGACACAGAATCTGTATTTGGAAATTTCTGAGGGCAATTCTGAAGTAAATGCCTGTTTACTTCACTAAGACTATGGGGTCAGGAACATAGTATTTTCTGAGAGCTAATTTGTTACGTGGCCAGCTCTGTATCAGAAAGCCGTGGCATCAGTGCAAACAAAAACTGCAGTAGTGCCAGGAGATTTTTAATCAATTTTTTAGCAGCAGCTTTTCAATGTATTAATCAATATTACCTTCAATGAGTTGCAATTTGAAGAAAGTGTGAAAAAGAGAAACCTGTCTTCCTGACATGAAGTTCTCTGGTTAGGGAAAGGTTCAATGTAAGTATCTATACACTGAAGCTTAGAAAGGAGACCTACTGGTTGTTAAATTCTTAGACCTTGGGTAAGTCATTAAGCTCTACTTTAGATAGTAGTCAGCTTTAGAGGGCAGTCTGCTTTCCTAGCTATCATGGATTTTCTACCTTATTAAAAATCTCTGTGACCTTCAGGCATTCACAGATTATTATCAAGCCCAGATCATATGAAAGTGAGGAAACAATATGAGAGCATTTAAAAAAAATTCTCTATCTTTTGCAAAATCAGATGTTTCTCTCACATCATGCTGCAGATATTAATTAGACACCTTACATTCTCACACATCTCCTTGCATATCAGATGACTTGAAGGGTTATACAGGTATAAATAAAGTCTGACAATAGCCCATTGTTCATATAATGCCCAAGAATTTTATTTTAGGGCATATTTCTTTGAATCAGCCTATCATTTTGAAACTGTATGTCATGTTCATTTGCCTGCATACTCAAGTCCATCAGGATTTCTGATTTTCAGTGACTTTACAGTCCCTAGTTCTAATTTGCTTTCATTCATTTGCAAGAAACACAATTAAGACCACAATCTGCACTAAAAAATACTGCCTTTGAAGTATGATGCAATAGGTGCTGCAACATAGCATTGTTTTGGCTGTAGGGATATAACTCTATTAGAGATAAGAAATTATTCACAATCCCTATGAATTTTCTGACCTTTGCATTTTTAAAAATCTTGTATCCTAAAGGTTCTTTTGTCACTTATAATGTTTTTAAATGGAGCCTTTGTCCATTTTATTCTGCTAAACCTGTGTGAAGACTACATTGGCATTAATGAGAATAGGATTATGCCTCTTCCCACTGCATTGCTTCTGTTCATGGAAATTCTCATGGCATCACAGTAAATTTGCCTCAGTGAGATAGTGTTATCAACTTCATTAAAATAGCTATAGCTATTTAAAAGTTTTAGATCTTCTTTTTCTGTTCTGATCATCATTACTTTGGCATTTTTTTTTCACAGTATAGCAACAAATTAGGGAGCAACAATGCTAATCTCATTCTCAGTCTCAAAGGTTCTTAAAAGAGGTTTTTCTGGGACATTTGCTCGTTTTCTATCGTTTCTTTTACAGAAACATATACAACACTCTTCTACCTAACACTAATGAATTGTATGTTGGCAAAAACTTTCCTTTTAGTATTTTTAATTACTTTTTATTTTCTTAGAAATCAATACAAGATGAGAAACGGAAACCAAGGAAAGAAAGGTAATTTTTTTCATTATCTCACTATTGTCGCTCCAGTACTCTAGAATAGTTTTTAGCCATACTTCAACCAGGAGAATAAAGCACTGAAAAAAGAACAGTAATTTGGTGATTCACAGGGGGACATGTATACAAAGTTAAAATGCAATTTTCATTTACTAAAATCAATTATAGAATTCAGCCATTCCGTTTTCCTAAAAGATGGTCCTTTACCATGGTAACACAGGCATTATAGTAAGATAAGGTCCACATCAAAGATAGTTCTGGCACAGAAAATAATTGAAGGTGCTTAAAATTCTAGTCAAAGCAAATGGGCAACGAGTTCTTTTTTTGTCAGCAAAAATACAAAGACTGTCAAAATTTTCTTCTAAAAATATATGAGTGTCTGGAAATAGGTAATCAAAAATTAAAACAATAACTATGAATAACAGCTAAAGAAGAGTAGCCCTTGAAATTTGAACCAGAAGTGTTTTCTTCCCAGTGTAGCTAACCTATTCTGATGGATCTCTGCAGAAAAGAAGGAAGCAATAGGTATATTCTGTCCTTCCATATCTTAGATCCTTATGTGTGCTGCAGAGCTGGTTTGTAGCTCCTGACATACATCATAGCTTTATTTTATTTGTGTTTCCATACACAAGGAGGCTTTTCTGCTGCCTGCTCAGTGGCACTGCTATGGCACCGTGTGCAATGGCAGCCTGCTCATTGCTGCCAGATGAATGGGCTCTCTGCACTATCCTCAGCTGAGGCTGCAGAATACAAACGCCATGGCTAAAATATGTATCTTAGAGGATGTTGCATGACATTACATCTATATAAAATGTGCTTACAGCTTTAAACTTCATTCAACCACAATTTAAATTGCACTTGATTATGCCATAGCTTAAAGGATTGAGCTTGTGTCCGTGTCCCCCATGTTTGGTCTCTTTCACCTTTTTTTCTCATGTCATTTTGATCCTAAAAAAATTTCACACCTGTTGACTCCAGTCTAGGAGAAAAAAATAACTAACACATCAAAATCTAGTGTTTACACCAAAATATAGTGTCTTCTCTCACTAGCCTCAGTTAGGTTTCACTCATCTTAAATCTGGTTAACCAGTTCCCTGACTGCATCTTCTTTCACGTGCTGACTCTGTATTAGTGGAACATAGCAAGTTAAATAAATTAATCACTTCTGGTTTCTAACAATGTGAGGATTGAATTCTGAACTTCTCTATTCAGTTTCTTTTTTAGGATATTATTTCTTTCCTTAGCCATACTAAAATGGATGTTGGGATAGATTTTTTCCTGTATGTATAATATTCTGGATAGCATTCACCTAACAAAATAAGACATACCCACATAATTGACAGCCATATCTGAACTAGTTGCTTTAGACTCTCTTCTTGTACTCAGAGAAAAAAAGTCATCTTTAGGAAAGTGATTCATCTCCTGCTCAAAGAGATATCTAAAATAGACCAGATGAATTATACCGTAAAAATGCCTCTCCACTGAGTCTAATGGCAAACCCAAACAATTTCAGTAATCTGTGTCTCCTTTATGAATAATAAAAGTATTTAGCATTTCAAAATTCTCAATATCTACATTGTACAGCAGTCATACTTCAGAGACTGATTTTTTGTGCCAATATATGTTTCTCCTTAGATCCTCAACACATAAACAGAACTAATAATGACATTTGGCTGCCTTGTATGTTGAAAATAATATAGAAAAGTTCAACTATTAACTTCGTGTTTTTATTTATTGACAGTCTGAGCAAAGTGCTAGATTTAGATATCTACTACCAAGAGATTTCATCTACTGACTCCACTTCCAAGGACAGCAGTACTACCACAAGAAGAAAGAGATACCCAATTGAGCGCAGGACTTCCATTTTACGAGCTACTGAGCGGTAATTCATACAAAATAGTAATAGGAAAAAATAAATATTACCTTTGTTGACATATTCAAAATATTAATAAAAAGAAAATAAATGCACTTTCAAATAACACATAAATCTATTATTTTAGATATGAAATTTTGCCAAATTATCTTGCAAAATATATACCTGAAAGTATATATCACATCTCAAAATGGGAATATCTGAAATATTCCCCATGCAAGAGCGATAAATGCCAGTGTGATTGGTGTTCAGCCTAACTGCCAGTTTTTGGTTTCCCAAGGGCCAGATGGACAGACATTCTGCATCTCTGATCTAAAATAAACTGAAGAAGAACCTAAAAACTGTATTTCTGAATAGTTAGATTTTAAATAGGGTGGACATGCACCAGACTTTCTGCATTTTTTCTGCAGGTAAGACTCCAGCTTGACTGCCTCCTTCTCCTGCTGTCCTGTAGCAGCCCAGGTGTCTGTAGCCTGCGTGCACCTCACCAAGGTGGACAGCCAGGAGAAAAACTCCAAAGGGAGAGTTTGCTCAAACTCCTCTCTTCCCACTTAGAGGGTGACCACCACCAGGCTAAGGAAATTCATATCCTCACTCTTGCCAATGCACTCACACACACTGCACATGGAAACACACATTTATATATCTTAATATAGTTGTATCTTATTGCATGTTCCTAAATGTAAGAAAAGCCTGGAAAACCATCTAGGTCAAAGTCTTAAAGGAAATGCTAAGCCTGGGATGAGCACTGAATTTGAAAATGTATCTGTAGTAATAGAGGAAATGTTTGTATAACATTTAGATTGTAGAATGTTTTGTGTGCCTTCCATATTTCATTTCTGGCCTTTTTTTTCATGTAGGATCTAAATTAGTTTCAGGAAAGTGAAGATGTGTAATTATAAGTAATAATATCAGGGAATTACCATATAGTTCACAACCATTAGAAAATGTTGCATTTCTAAGGTGGTTAATTACACCAAATCTGTCGCTGAGATCTGGTTTAGGCGAGTGAAAGTTTTGGTACTGAGCTTACTAGAAGGAATTTCTTACCCTTTACTGTTTGCTGCTCTGATTGCAGCCTAAGTGGCCATAGTGAAATAAAATATGTGTAACTTCTAAATTTACAGATACATCAGAGGGCAGATGGATGCAATTAATAAACATTTTTGCACTTCAGTATCTCTTGAATAGGGTCACCAGGATATTAAGACTGTACACCCATTTCAATCTACAGAAGTGAAGCACTGAGTAATTTTTTATTTAGCAATTTACCTTTAACATTGGTATAGGACCAGTGGTGGGGGCAACTTAAGTGTAAAACACTACAAATTTTTGTAATTATTTCAGAGTAATTTACTTTTTAAGTAACTGTCTTTTAGTTTTAATCTTGCGCCATGGTAACAGCTGATGCCACATCACTACTCCAGTCTGTCAGAGGTGGCATCCAAAACGCATCTTGCCATCTGAAAATGAAATAAAATAAAATAAAATAAAATAAAATAGATGCTTACAGTAAACTCCACAGGCAGGCTCAATACAGAGCAAACAGATTTATGCCAACTGAAAATCTGGTGCAGTAACCATCAGGGAAATGCTACTGCAAAGCATCCCCATGCTCTCAATGTTTTTTATGTCCTTTTATAATGTCCCCTTCATAGAAGAACATGTTGTTCTTCTGTGTTCATCAGCTTCTAGCATGTAATGTGTTTGTTCCAAGGTGCCTGTTTTGTGCAGCACAGGAAGAGGCCTAGCAAAGTCAGCTGATTTTTTTCTTTCTCCTTTTGTTTTTCCCCCACAAGGGTGGAGGTTAAGCAGTCGATTAGGAGTGTTTGCCAAGGTAAATGTTTTGACTTTCATTTCTAAATCACTTCTGTGCTTAATCCCTAGGTCGAGGGTTGCAGAAAGACCCCTGGAAGAGAGGAAAGCTGAAGATAATCCCTATGACTACAGACGGCTGCTGCGGAAGACCTCACAGCGCCGGCGCCTTATCCAGCAGTTCTAGCTGCTGCTGCTGCTCCTGCTGCCATTTGGCTTTTATTAGCATAAATTTTTTTATCATTTTATACCATGTGTTTCCTTTTTTTTTTTAATCTTCAATGTTTCAAGTTTGTGTGTGTGTTCATGTGAATATGAATTACTGTGGTTTACAGCCCAACACCATTGCAAAGGGACACTGTCACATATCATATTCTTCCCTAATACAAAAATCAGCTTTCTTTTGTGTATCATTGCTACATCCTAAAATTATTAAACCGCTTAAATCTAGTTTACTTTCCTCAGTGCATATTTTTTCCATTTCATCAGTCTCATCCGATCAAAATAATCATTTACTTTATAGTTCCCCAGTTAAGCTTTCAAATTTCCATGTGCACCTTCAGAAAACCTTAGTTATTGTTTCTAATAAATTCTTTTACAGGGAAAAAAATTACAAGAGCACCATGGGGGATTTCCTGCTTATTTTTACTTAACATTGCCTAAATTTTGGGATGACCTGTTTGTGGCAAGTGTCCCTCCCATGATAATTAATATATATGATTAATTGGATAGCATACTATGGCAGTTTATTTCATATATTGACTTTACTGTAAAGCTAGTAGCCAGTTTTAAAGGTCAATATTGTGTGTATAATCTTTATGTTGGTGATGTCCATTTATGGGAAGTATATCCAGCCCTCTCCTCTGCCTCTGAGCTTTGTGACTAAGTGATGAACTTTTAAATCATGTTTGCTTTGTTCTCATTTGCATTAGATTTTTAGGAATCTTAATCTCTGGGGTACCAAGAAAGGAATAGAAATACACTCTCTGGTTGATTGCTGCTGAAATGTAATAATCATTCTTAATCAGTTCCACTAGAAATTAAATGAAAATAAAAGCAATAGCCACAGTGTTCAAATTTCCCCCTGATTCCTTATTCAAAAGACCTTATTTCACAGAAACCACACAGATAATTGCAGCTCTTCCTTTCAGGATTCATAATTGCACGTTCCCAGCTGCAAAGCAAGAGAAGGCAAATTTCATGATGCCAGCATAAAGGCCTGATCCTGCTCTGTTCCTCAGCTCTCCTCAATGTGACAATTGGCGGCAGCAGTCAGCCATAGGGGCTGGGTTTTGTCCATTCCCCACGCACATTTGGCCTTTTCCCCAGAGACAGATAACCATCACTTCCTGATCTGTAACTAGTTGCAAGGCTGTGCACCAGATTAAAATGTACTGCAATGTAAAATTTCCTATAAATTGTTAAAATTTTGAAATCTGTTTTAAAGTTGCTTTGTGGTGTATTATTAAACCGGTAAAGTAAATAAAAATGTACAAAGCAGTGGTATGGTTGGTTGTGTCTGAATTCCAGCCAGAACACTGTGGACTGGGGCATGAGTGAGCAAGGCAGGGAAGGGCTCACAGCAGCCTCTGGCCGTGGAAAGCTGGAGTTACTGTCCACATGCAAGCCAGTGTGATGCGGCAACTGGAACAGACTGTAATTTCACACAAAGAGATGCCTGGACTGGTTTTCTTCTGCTTTCCCACCACAGCAGTGTTTTAAAGCATTGAGACGTTTCTGTGAGGTCTCATGGCGGGATGCTCCTCATAACCGTGTGGGTGCCTGCAGAAAGCAGAGATGCCCCGGGCTGAACACAGGGCCTGGCTGCGAGCAGTGTAGGGGCCCTGCCTGAATAGCGGTCTCGGCAGAGACACATCCTGACCTGGTGTGGTCCCGCCTGCCTTCCTCCAAGGCCAGGGCTTGAAATCCCTCCTGTGCCAGAGAAGAGGCAGCCGCGGCAGGAAAAGGCTCCCGCGGAGACCCAGCTGGGTGGAAAAGAGGTTTGGTTGGCTTCAGAGACGTCGTGAAGGCAATGGAAACAGTTGTTCTCGTGCTCTTCCCGTCTGGCCGCGCTTCCTCGGGGCTAGAGCGAGGATGGCCGTTCCACCAGGGTTCCCAGCTCGGAATGTTGCGGGAAGCGCCCGGGAGCGCCCCGAGGCTCCAGGGACACTCATGGGCAGCCGCGGCGTCGCGCAAGGCTCCTCCCGCACGTCCGTACGAGCCAGGATGCTCCTGCCTGCCCGGGAGCAGGAGGGACAGGGGGAGCCCAGCCCCGTGCGGGCCCCTCCACTTGCTCCTTCTCCGCGGCCTCCCGGCCCGACGGGGCGCCCGCCGGTGGCTGTGGGCCGGGCCGATGGGACGGCGGGGGGTCGGGGGCTGTCTATTCCCCACGCCGGGACCGCCGGCGGCACGGGCTGTCCCCGGCCTCGGCGCCGCCGCCCGGGAGTGCCCTGCTCGCACGTGCAGAGGTGCCCCGGTGTAAAAGTGAGAGGGGTGGGGGGGATTTCCCTTCGCTTTGCATCTTAAAGGAC